>BSBM01000018.1:13120000-13160000 GCA_027924585.1 Larix kaempferi | reverse complement strand
CGTCATCATCTTCATCTTCATCATCGTCGTCATCATCATCATCACCATTGTTTCATCATCCATCATCTTCATTATCATTATCATCGTCATCTTCATCATCATCTGATCCAGGTGGATATTGGTGGCCACCCGCCTATTCCACTTGGGGCGCCAACATTGTTCTTTCAGTTTCCTTAATCATAGCACAACTTACTATTTTTAGCAGTTTTTTCGGGTCCTAAACCTCCGGAGCCATTTTGAGGTCCTGAACGACGTTTTTTGGAAAATCTCGTCTCTAGAAAATGTGATACAGAGACTCAACATTCGCTATCATCAATGTAGTCCTTGGATAGATATTTCCAATGAGGTATCATGCACGTCAAATGAAGATCGTATGCCAAAGTTACAATGCCAGGAAATTGATGTACCAATTTACCCCAACGGGGCCCATAGTTTAGCATTTTCATCTTCTAGGGTTAGGTTTTGGGATGTTTAGGGTTTTTTGTTGTTTCTCAATAATAGATAGGCTTCGAGCCACATTGTAACAAAGAGTTCAGAGGCCATTGGCCGCCACATCTCTTCTCATAGACAAGCTACCAACGCTCTAGCTAGTTTATTTCCACTCTGTCTGTAAGCGTATTTCCGTTATGTGATATTAATGAAATGAAGTCTTATTTCTTCTACATCTCTACGTTTATGTGTATTTTTGTAATTCTATGTGTTCCTTCATAAGTCTGGATCATTGGTATCAGAGCAGATTTGCTCTTTCTCGATCCTTCTTTGCATGTCGCCAACGAGGTCGGGGTATAAGGAGTTAGGGCTCGACCTGGTTGAAACCTTGCAAGATCAGCCTCGCAAACCCTGATGGTCACCCATGGCGGACGAAAAGAAAGACGAGGGAGCAAGAGATCCTATCAAAATATTGCTCAAGGAGGCCCTCGAGAAACAAAAGAACGCGATGATGGATAACTTTTCCCAGATCCTTCGACGACTTCCCAGCAGCAGCCATTTTGGAGGCGCAACCCCTTTTAAGGTACAAGTAAACTTTGACATTCCCATATTTGAAGGCCAAATAGATGCAGACGTTGTAGATAGATGGTTGAATCTGTTAGAAGGATACTTCTCGGTGCATGAATTTTTCAACCAGGAAAGGATCACTTTTGCACTCTTCAAAGCCGCCCCCCATGTCAAGGACTGGTGGAAAACCTACTGTGAGCAAACAGACGAGAGGGAATCCTCTCAGTTTTCGATAGCACCCGCTTGGAATTCTTTCTAAGACGCCATCAAGGAACAATATTATCCCGTGGGAAGCTATGAGGACAAGTACATACAATGGACTACGCTGTGACAGCAAAGGGATCAAGATGTGCATGAGTTGACGAATCTGTTCCATACTCTAGAGAAACATTTGGTGTTGAAGTACCACAGTTGTATGCACAGATACATTCAAGAGGAAATGGAGTTCCTCAACATCTCCTCGCTTGGCGCAGCATATCGGTTTTCTTCCAAGATTGAGCAAAAGTTCAAACAGAAGAAGCGAGACTTTGGATTTGTGAATCAGAAGCAAGGGAAAGATGACCCCAAACCACGAAACAAAGGACAAAGCCAAGTCGGGGCAACCCATGATAACCCACCAAAACTGCAACCAAAGAACAACACTGTGAAGCCAAAGAAGGACACAAGAAAGTGGTGTGAGTTTCATAAGAGCTCCACACATAACACAAGTGCGTGTCGGGCCAAGCAGTCACTGGTGGTCGAGCTGAAGGCTTCTGAATCGGATGCATGCTCCGACTCCGAACCATAAACCAAAAGGGGCAATGACAGGGGGAAGCAGATTATCGATGCAGAGCCCAACCCCACTGTTTCCACCACGAAGGTCCAGAAGGAGGAACCAAAAGATCCAGAGGAGGGGGAGCACCTCTTCCATTCCCAGATGTGGGTAAAGGGTTCCCCACTGCAATTCATTGTCGACAGTGGGAGCCAAAAGAACCTAATTTCAGCAGAAGTCGTGAAGCGGTTGGGCTTGCCAACCACATCACACCCACAACTGTACACCATTGGGTGACGTCACTAAGGACGGGATCTCCGTGTCATCCAACAGTGTCGCCTTCCCTACAGCATCAAGCCCTTCACGGATGAGGTATTATGTGACATTGATCCTATTGATGTTTTTGATGTATTATTAGGCCAACCATACTTATGGAAGCAACATGCTGTGTATGAGTCCCGGCCTCGCGATGTTATTGTTACTTTGGGAAATAAGTTGTACAGGATACCGAAGGTAGTGCCTCCTGTCGTTATCTCTTTGGTTACTGAAAAACAATGCAGTAAGCTCATTTCCAAAATGGGGAAATTTGTTTTCATGGTAATCCGCCCTCAGGTCAAGAATAAGACTGTGGCGACAACCACCAGACATAGCTCCTCCACCCGACAACAACAGATGGACAAGGTCATGGAAGAGTACGGGGACATCTTTACGTCACCTGCAGGGGTTCCTCTGCACTGTCAGGTCAAGCACCCCATCGATCTGACCCCAGGTGCACGCTTCCCAATGGACCAATCTATCGACGATCTGTTCAAGAGAATGACGAAATCAAGAGGTAGATTCAGGACTTGTTGCAAAAAGGGCACATCTGACCAAGTTCATCGCCCTGTGGGAGCCCAATCGTGTTGGTGCAAAAGAAGGATGGGACTTGGAGACTCTGTATTGACTATCGGGCGCTGAATAATATCACTGTCCGGAATAGGTACCTGATCCCACGGATTGATGACCTTCTGGACCAACTCAAGGGGGGGAAATATTTTAGTAAGATCGACTTGAAGTCCAGGTATCACTAGGTACCAATTGAACCCTCTGATGTTTGGAAGATTGCCTTCAAAGCCAAGGAGGGCCTTTTCGAATGATTGGTCATGCCTTTCGGGCTGACAAATGCTCCCGCAAACTTCATGAGGATGATGGACAACATCTTGCAGCCATTCACCAACTCATTTGTAGTAGTGTACTTGGATGACAACCTGATCTTCAGCCAAACTTGGGAGGAGCACCTCCACCACATTCGACAGGTCCTCCAAACACTGCAGCAACGTAAGTTGTGTGCCAATCTGGAGAAGTGCACTTTTGGCATGAACCAGGTTCAGTATCTAGGATAAATTGTTGATAAACGAGGGGTTCATGTGGATCCGGCCAAGATCCAAGTCATTTGGGATTGCCCAACCCCTACCACTCTAACAGAGCTCCACAGCTTTCTGGGTCTTGCCAATTTGTACCATAGGTTTGTGTTGGGATTCTCTCATATCACTTGGCCCTTAAGCCAAGTCACCAAGGTAGGAGCGAAAGCAAAATTCTTTTGGTCTGAATCTCAACAGGAGGCGTTCGTCGAGTGGGAAAATTGCCTCTGCTCTACCCCAGTGCTGACATTACCAGACTTGCAACATTCATTTGAGATCGAGACAGATGCCTCACACTATGCTATTGGGGCAGTTCTTACTCAACAAGGACATCCAGTGGCATATCACAGTGAGACACTCTCTGACACAGTTCGAAATTATCCCACTTACGACAAGATGTATTCCATTGTGCAGGCTTGCCGATAATGGAAGCATTACATTTTGGGGAAGGAAACGGTCATCCACACAGACCACCGACCCCTGTAGTTCATGCAAACACAAGGGAAGTTGCAGAACGATCGCCATCAGAAATGGTCCACATATCTGCAATAGTTTCATTTGAATATCAAGTACAAGAAGGGAAGCACCAATAATGTTGCAGACTACCTCAGCCAACCACCGATCGTGACGCTAACCACCATGCTCAACTCTTGTGGGCACGAGACTTCTGATTGGCCACTTCTCTACAAGAGCGATCCAGAATTTGGCCACACATACAAGACTCTCTTGGAGGGTAAGCAAGTTCCCAATTTTCACCTCCAGGATGAACTGTTATGTCACCTAGGACACCTTTGTGTTCCTTCAAGCGAGCGCGCCAAGATGATTTGGGAATCTCACTATAGTCGGGTCGCTAGGAATTTCGGGTTCGAGTAAACGGTGGCAGTACTACAAAAGTATTTCTATTGGCCAAATCTTCGAATGGATGTCGAAGTGCATCAAATCCTACACTTCTTGTATCATTTCCAAATCGACCATCAAGAAGCAAGGCCTCTACACTCCGCTGCCTACCCCTATTCGACCTTGGGAATCCATATCCATGGATTACATGTCGGTCCTTCCTTCTACTAAGCATGGCAACGACTGTGTTTTCGTGGTCGTCGACAGATTCTCGAAGATGGCCATTATGGCGGCCTGCAAGAAGAATATCACAGCATAAACCACTGCTAAACTCTTCTTTGAACGAGTGTGGGTACACTTTGGCATCCCACAGTCTATCATCTCAGATCGGGACAACAGGTTCCTCAGTACACTTTGGTCTATCCTTTGGTCAATGCTGGACACCAAGCTCACCAAGTCCACAACTTTCCATCCCCAAACTGATGGCCAAACAGAGGTCGCCAACAGGATTATCATACACATTCTGCGCATGTACAACTCAAAGCATCCACACACATGGGATGAGAGCCTCCCCTATGTACAACACAACTATAACCGAGCTCTCCACAGCTCAACTGGCCACATCCCCTTTCAGGTGGGTTTCAGATTCCAGCTACTATGTCCCATTGACATAGCCATGCCATTTGCGGTGACTCAGGCCGATTCGTCTCATGTCCAGTCGGAAGCTAACAAGGAAAACAAATTCATCGAACGCATTCAACACATCCGCCAACAGGTCCATGACATATTGGACAGAACCAAATCCAAATACAAGTAGCGGCATGATCAACATGTTAGGATATTCCTATACTCCATCCTAGTCCTACCAACATTTTCATTATTTGTAGTTTCAGTCTTGCATGCATTTCTGCATGTAGCATGCAGAATGCATGCTGCATGCAGAAATGCATGCATCCCAGTCATCAGTCCCAGCACCTAGCCCTCAATTAGCCATCCCCTGGGAGCTTCTCACTGATCATTTTTAGCCCTCCAAGAGCTTAGTGTGCCCTTCTTCCTTGATTTAAGGAAGCCACTCGTCCTCTCTCACCTACCACTCAGTTGCACTTTAGTTACTTCAGTGATCTTCAGTTCTTTCCTTGATTTAAGGCTAGACTAACTCTCAACTGACTGTATCACTCCGATGGACCTCCGATGAGAGTAGACTGCCCATTCTGACTCCAGATAGCTCCTCATGCGCCCTCCATTGAGCCTCCTTCATTGAGTTAGTGCCTCCATGTGCCAGTTACACCTACCACACTCAGTTAGACTCAGTTTTACTGATGATTGACAGTTACTTGTGCATTGATAACTCCATTGATGATGATGAAGACTTCTATTTGTGCTCCGATGACACTCTAGTGATATTTTGATCTCCATGAAGGCTAATTCGAATTGCCACATTCGCATTCGATGAATCCTCATGCATTGTATTATTTATTTGTCCATTTGTGATTAATAAATTAGTGTGTGTGAAGTTATTTTGCTTCCATCCGAGTTCTACTATATTATTATTCTGTTGCTCATTTACACTGCATTGACCACTCTTAATCTTATTCCTAAATTCTTTCTTGTGAGGTATACATAAGCTCTTAGATCTGTTGTGAGGATTTTCACATGGTGTCAGAGCCTGTTGAGAGTATTGTCTATCTCCATTCCTGAGAGTTTTTTGCAAGTTATTATCAAGATTTCGAGTACAGCAATTGCAACAGTTTCTGCATTTTTGCAGCAGTATCAGTTGCAGATATTTTATATTGTTTTTGTAGGTCTTCTATAGCTTCCATGTATTTAGAATAAATTACTCCCCTTTCTCCATTCAACTATGATGAATGGAAACCACAGATGATAGCACATTTGAAGAGCCATGATTTCTTTGATTATTGTTTTGAAAGAGAGTTCAAATCCTATGAAGAAGAGAATGACTAGTTAAATAAAGGTGACCGTGTCTATGTAGCAATGATGTATGCTATGTCTCGTTGCATGTTTACCCACTTCATTGATTCTGCTGAATCTCCAATAGAGCTATGGGCCCAACTGGATGAAAGATTTGGCAATTAGAATGAAGGAATTGGTCCAAACCCTTTCAAGAGAAAGAAAAGTGATGCATTTTTCCTCCTTGATGATCTCATTGATCATGAATCAGTATCAAACATATCTCATATTGAAGTTAGCCACAAAGAAGAAGAACTTGCAGATTCTACACTCATGCTCCAAATTTATTCTATTTTTAATTCTGTGCCAACTCACACTCTAGAAATTGCAGAGGTTCCTAAATCCTCTCTTGCACCAGAGTCTGTTGATTTGCATCATGATCTCATGAATGTTTCAGAGGTAAAATCAGCCATTGGAGGTAATGCATTCGCTTTCCTTGATCACTCACCTCTTATGTACTACTATATGATCATTATTTCATGCTTTCAGAAGGTTATTGAAGATGATGGCCATTGCCATTCGCTTGGGATAATTTCTCATGCATTTACTGGTTTAGATCTCACCTCAAATGGTTCAAAGGAGATCTTAAGCAACCATGATTCAAGTCTTGGATCTGATTTGGATTCCAAGAAATCACTGATATTTGATGGTTCTTTTGGGCATAATCTCACCCATGATGGTTCGAAGAAGAAGACAAAACACTATCTGCACATTCATAGATTTGATCCTACCTCAACTGATTCAAATCACAGGTTCAAGGATCATCCTCATACTTTTGGATTTGTTCTCATCACATTTGATCTTAAGAGCAAGTACAAGCACATGCTTTTTGAGCATGATCCACTTCTTCCCAAGAAGAAGATACCTCCAGACATATGACCAAGCATCACACCTGCTTGAGTTTGGAGCATTTATTTTTGTGTGTGCCCTATAGTCTATTTTGAGGGGGGGTATTTTTCCCATGAGGTTTTCCCCATTTCCTCGGTTTATTGATTGTTATTATTATTCATTTGTATTGGGTGACCTTTGGTCTCAGTTACCAGGGCCCAGGATGGATTAAGGTGGGGTGTTAGTATATTCCTATACTCCATCCTAGTCCTACCAGCATTTTCATTATTTGCAGTTTTAGTCTTGCATGCATTTCTGCATGCATCCCAGTCATCAATCCCAACACCTAGCCCTCAGTTAGCCAACCCCCAGGAGATTCTCACTAATCAATTTTATCCCTCCTAGAGCTTAGTGTGCCCTTCTTCCTTGATTTAAGGAAGCCACTCGTCCTCTCTCACCTACCACTCAGTTGCACTTCAGTTACTTCAGTTATCTTCATTTCTTTCCTTGATTTAAGGCTAGACTGACTCTCATCTGACTACATCACTCCGATGAGTCTAGACTACCCATTCTGACTCCATATAGCTCCTCATGTGCCCTCCACTAAGCCTCCTTCATTCAGTTAGTGCCTCCATGTGCCAATTACACCTACCACACTCAGTTAGACTCAGTTTGACTGATGATTGACAGTTACTTGTGCATTGATGACTCCACTAATGACGATGAAGACTTCTAGTTGTGCTCCGATGACACTCCAGTGATATTTTGATCACTCCATGAAGGCTAATTCGAATTTCCACCTTGGCATTCGAATCCTCATGCACTGTATTATTTATTTGTCCATTTTTTATTAATGAATTAGTGTGTGTGAAGTTATTTTGCTTCTATCCAAGTTCTTCGGTATTATTATTATGTTGCTCATTTACACTGCATTGACCACTCTTAATCTTATTCCTAAATTCTTTCTTGTGAGGTATACATCAGCTCTTAGATCTGCTGTGAGGATTTTCACACAACATCGGGTGCCACACAACTTCCAGGTGGGCGACAAAGTGTGGTTACATTTGCAGAAGGAGCGCCTCACTGGACCCTACCATAAGCTTCTCCTGCTCTGATATGGGCCATACACTATCACGAAGGCTATAGGGGAAAATTCCTTCGAGCTCAGTATTCCACCATTCCTTGGTCTGCACCCAATGTTCAATGTGAACTGCCTTCGGCCCTACTTTCCACCTCTACTGGACATCTCCAACATTGCAAAACAACTCACAGCAACAGAGTTAAACCCAGACTGCAGGGAACAGGCCACCACAGATCGTATCATGGACATGCAAATCAAGAACACTCACCAGCAAAAGATCCAATTGTATCGGGTTGTCAAAGATGGCCAACTCCTGCACTAAGGCAAGTGGCTCACCAGGGACCAAGTTCAACAGAAGTTTCCTCATCTCATGGAGGAACTCCACGCAATGGGGACCATTTCTTCTTAAGGGGGGAGGAATAATCCAGGTGGATATTGGTGGCCACCCACCTATTCCACTTGAGGCCCCAACATTGTTCTTTCAGTTTCCTTAATTATAGCACAACTTACTATTTTTAGCAGTTTTTTGGGTCCTAAACTTCCAGAGACGTTTTGAGGCCCTGAACGACGTTTTTTGGAAAATCTCATTCTGGAGAATGTAAGTCAGAGACTTGACATGTGAGTCAAATACTTTACATTTGTTGTCATCAATGTATTCCTTGGATAGATCTTTCCAATGAGGTATCATGCGTGTCAAATGGAGATCGTATGCAAAAGTTACGACACAGGGAAATTGATGTACCAATTTACCCCAACGGGGCCCATAGTTTGGAATTTTCATCTCCTAGGGTTAGGTTTTTGGATGTTTAGGGTTTTTCGTTGTTTCTCAATAATAGATAGGCTTCGAGCCGCATTGTAACAAAGAGTTCAGAGGTCGGTGGCCCCACATCTCTTCTCAGAGATAAGCTACCAACGCTCTAGCTAGTTTATTTCCATTATGTCTGTAAGCATATTTCCATTATGTGATATTAATGAAATGAAGTCTTATTTCTACTGCATCTGCATGTTTATGTGTATTTCTTTAATTCCTTGCGTTCCTTCATAAGTCTGGATCATCATCATCATCATCACCCTCTTCCTCATCATCATCTTCTTCCTCGTCGT
This sequence comes from Larix kaempferi, assembly GCA_027924585.1. Classification (NCBI taxonomy): domain Eukaryota; kingdom Viridiplantae; phylum Streptophyta; class Pinopsida; order Pinales; family Pinaceae; genus Larix; species Larix kaempferi. The sequence goes on along the minus strand of BSBM01000018.1, from coordinate 13,151,035 downwards.
CATCATCATCATCATATTCATCATCATCATCATCATCTTCATCATCATCATCATCACCATCAACATCATCATCAACATCTTCATCATCATCATCATCATCTCACACTAGTAATGATTCAACAAAAATTAGAGAAGCTCCTTATATCCAAAATTAGAGAAGCTCCTTATATCCAAAATTAGAGAAGCTCCTTATGATGATGAAGCCGATTTAGATGATGATGATGAAGATGATGATGATGATTGATCATCATCATATTCGTCATCGTCATCATCATCATCATCCTCCTCCTCCTCCTCCTCATCATCCTCATCATCATCATTGTCCTCATATTCATAATCATTGTCATCTCCCTCTTCCTCATGAACATCTCCATCATCATCATCATCGTTGTCGTCGTCATCACCATCATCTTCATCGTCTTCCTCATCATCATCATCTTCACCATCATCATCATCGTCATCGTCATCATCATCATCGGCATCGCCATCATCATCATTATCATCATCGTCGTCGTCGTCTTCATCTTCATCATCATCATCATCATCTACATCATCGTTATCTTCATCATCATCATCATTATCTTCATCATCATCATCATCATCTTTATCATCTTCATCACCATCATCTTCATCTGCATCTTCATCATCTTCATCGTCATCACCATCTTCCTCATCATCATCTTCATCATCATCATCACCCTCTTCCTCATTATCATCTTCATCATCATCATCATCATCACCATCATATTCATCGTATTCATCATCATCGTCATCTTCATCATCATCATCATCTTCATCGTATTCATCATCATCATCATCATCTTCATCATCAACATCATCATCATCATCGCCATCACCCTCTTCCTCCTCCTCCTCCTCCTCCTCCTCCTCATCACCCTCTTCCTCATCATCGTCATCACCATCATCGTCGTCATCATCATCATCATCATCATCATCATCTCACACTAGTAACTATTTAACAAAATTAGAGAAGCTCCTTATATCCAAAATTAGTGAAGCTCCTTATGATGATGAAGATTGGTAGATTTTTATTTTTATATAACATTTAACCCCATAACTTGCCTACAATCCCTATAACCTTTAACTCTTAACCCACAATCCTTATAACCCTAACCCCAAAACCCCTAAACACCGAGAAGCACTTATGCACTTAGGGATTATGGTTTAGAAGAGGGCCAAAAGGCCTTAATGGGGGAGGGGCTCTAGGAATAAACCGACACATATCAATTTACTGGGCAATAAATGAAGTAAACATTACCCACCGAACTATGCAACATTCAACAGGGGTGCGCATGCGCTAGGAGCGCGTGCACGTCCCTGCTGAGCATAAAATTCAAAAAATAACCCACGCTCTTCTCCCTCATTTTTTCTCTCATTCAACGCATGTTTTTCGCTGTTTTCACGCACAATCCGACAACCATTTGCATTTTGGATTGAATTCACACACCATTTGGTGTTTCTTTGACAATTTGGAAAGAATACACAACAGTTGGGTCTCTATTTGGCTCTTTGGTTTGAATACACATCAGTTGGGCTCTATTTGGCTCCTTTGATTGAATACACAACAGTTGGACTCTATTTGGCTCCTTGGATTGAATTCTCATGCTACTTGGACACACTTGAACTCTTCTTACATATAATGGATACATCAAAAGAGAATTTTACATTTGAATCAAAGAGCAATCATAATCCTTGAGGTATGGTGACCTCTTCCTCTTGTTAAATGTATTTTAGTCTTCATTCACTTTGTTTGAATTGTATCTATTTTAGTTTTTCCTCATGAATTGTATGATATATGTATTTTAGTCTTCTTAATATTCAACATAGACAATAAAAACATCTTACCACAAAAAAACTACAACATACACCAAGCAATGCTTTCAACCTTTCATGAAGATGATAAAAAAAACTTGCTTGCATCACCACCAATAACCTTTCATAATCACATAACTCCATCTAGTACATAAACATTTGTTGAATTCCTCATGATTTCACTACAACAACTCACACAAACACCTAAAGAATTGAAAACTGTTAATATTTTGGGGCTATTTTCCTTCATCCAAAACATGAAAATGAAGTGAGTAGGAGCTTCTCCTTTTGTATGGAATGTGCTCCTACTAACATCCCATACCACCATCCAATACCATCCAATTGAGTTCCTAGAGGTGATGTTGTTGTTATATCTAGGGCATTCTTAATAGCTTTTAAGATTATATGAAAACATTCTCACTATATGTTGTTGTACATAATCAATTGCTACATCGAGTTTTAATAATCATTCATGTTGAGTTTTAATATCTTATTTGTTGTTCATTCTTGCAGGGGTGGTATTTTTGTTTTGTTAAAAAATGTATTGAATATGGGCAACAAACGTAATAATAAAAGAAATTCTAGAAGGAAGGAGCCACCCCCTGAAAAGGCTCATGAGATAAGAGAAAAGGCCAGGTTGTACATGGAAAACTATGTAGACATCAAAATGTTAGTGCCTTAGATCCATCAACAAGCAATGACGAAGTGGTTGAAGTCAACCAAATCTTGCTTGATGTCGAGTATGAAGGGATGGAAACCTCCTCAAGAAGAGCACACACATGTCGAACACACTCCCTTGCAGGACCAAATTGTGAACGAAGGGCCACAACAAATTGGTGACAAGACTCGTACATCCTTTCTGACTCCCTTGCCTCGACTATCAAGTGGACGACGAAGAACTCCTAGATGTATTCATGTGGATGAAAGTTCATTTTCAAGACTTGAAGGTAAGTTTCCCAAACAAACTATTGATTTCCATTGTAACAGGATAATCAAAGAATTTTTTGAATCCAAAACCGATGCAGCAAAACGTCAATTGTTTCTGGATCTGTTAAAATCAAATTGTCTAGCTCATGTTGGATAATTTTGGGCATAAAGGTAGTTAGAAGTTCATAGGCCAACAATCATGTTGTTATAAATCTATAGTCTGCATTTAATTTGATTGGAAAAACTTCTCGTACAAAATATTTTAATGCGGCCCGTCGTGTACTGTCGGAATCAATTATAGACAAATCCACAAGGAAACGTCACCTGCTATCACACACATGTAAAATATTTAAAGTAGATAGAAATACTCTTCAAAAGTATTCTGCTATTAGAGAAAAACTTGAGACCCCAAGCCAAAAATATTGTTGGGCCTTTGAGGGTAGGTTACCTCGTTCAGACATGAAGCTTATTGATGTTGTTAAAGAACTAGTACAAAAGTTTTGGCATGATAAGACTAGACCGTCATCGAATCAAAGAGATGTGTTAAAGTTGAGAAAAGGTGTTAAGGGGTGTGAACCCCATGTCAAGCACTTCCTTGACACGACACAAACAAAACTCTATGAGAGGTTCAAGAATGAGAACACACAATTGAAAAATGCAAACCCTGGTATGTTAGAATTTGCATTGATTGCAACACATGTTGTTGTAGATACCATGTAGAATTTGAGTACTATTATGATACATATAGACATATATTTTGTGATTTGCATACTAACATTGTGCAGGACTTCCCATCGTTGCAACCATCGAATGCATCCAGAGAATTTATACATAGCATAATGTGTCCAAGGCCTGAAGGACAAAAATATTATAAAATATCATGCTTATATGGGACATGTTCCAGGTGCAGTGGATTTGCATTATTGAGCCGCTGCATCCATGAAACCGAGGAGCACGAATTTGGGAGGATGTCAGTAGAAATGCAGAACTTCAATTACATAACATATCAAGTAGATAGTGTGAAGGAAAGAAAAAAATTGCATTGGTGAAGTCACGGGTAATCTAAGTTTGCATACTTTCATGCTGTACATGTTGAATTTGTACATATATATTCAAATTGAAAATGTCACGTTGTATTAATTCCCTTGGTTTTGTGGCACCAGGTACAAATTTGTGATTTAATGAAGGAAGTCTACCAAAAGACCGAGCATTATGTACAACATGTCCATGTAGCACAATGGCAGGATGAACAGTACATATAGTGCAGGGACATCTTTCCCAATGGCACAATATTGTCGGTTCTGGACTTTGCTGAAAACTACACCCTGCATCCAAAGAATGAGATTCAAAGTCAATACTATCATTCATACCAAGTTAGCATAATGGTCCATATCACGTATAGGCATGCGCCAGAGAGCAACAATGACATGAGTATAATATTGAAAGAGACCAACTTCTACATCAGTGACGACAGGTGCCACGGCCTGCATTATGTGCAGGATTGCTTCAAAATTTTCTATGATCAACTGAAGGAGAGAGGTATACAGATGGATTAGCATTGGATATGGTCAGATGGTTGTGCAAACCAGTTCAAAAATGCATGTGTATCCAGTGGTTGACTATTTTGCACAAGACTTGTGATGTGTTGCATATATGGAACTATTTTGAGACCATGCATGGAAAGGGAGAGCATGACAAGGTTGGAGCATCTCTCAAAACTTCCCTACGAAGGAAGCAGATTAGGTGCATGACAAACCCTCATATTTGGGATGCAGAATCCATAGTTCAATGGTGCTTTGCAAAAATGTCAGATCGAACCACGGAGCAGCATAGACCAACAGGTAGAGGACATATTGTCAGAAATTTATGGCATGTGATTGATATAGATCGATCGCATTCTTATAGTTGTAGTACTGTGCAAGGCACTCATGGATTTCATTCGGTTCGAAGCTCAAACAACCACTTATTTGAAATATGGACGCGAAAACTTGCTTTCTTTTGTGGGCCTTGCAGCAGTTGTGAGTGGGATGAGTGTGAATCAATGGATTTGGTTGATGAATGGGATCGTGTATCACTTGCAGTGGACCCACGTGCAGTTGTTGAAACAATCTAGTTAGAGGAAGGCCAGTCCTCTATTTCGAATGAATGTGATCATATATCTGATCTTGTACAGCCAGGTAAACATTTCTGCATGCATATCCTGGTTCCCTCCTTGTTTTTGTAGTTATCCAAGTTATCAAACCACTACTTGTTGGAATATGACCGTAAAATGCATTTTTGTAGGACACATCTACGCAGTTGTCACCCCGACGGACAGTGCAATTGGGACAAATTATTGGTTGGTACGATGCATCTAGTGGAAGAAAACCCTCCTCGCATCAATAACTGATAGTGAAGGCATTACCTTTCCGAATGGATCGATGGTTGTTCAGGGGGAATATCTTACAGTAGATGGAAAGGGACCAAAGAGAAATGGCTACACATACACGGATTATAGACTAGGTTCACGAGTGTATCACTTTACACACTTGATCGTTGGTACAAACATACAACTACAAACAATGTCAACGAAGTCATCAAACAAGGCACGCTACTTACTACCTCATGCAGAGCATGATAGGTTGTTTGAGACAATAAAAAACCGAGAAGATCCAGAAGGCCTAATTGATTGAGGTACATAGTATAGTCATGTGATTGTTTATTCATGCACGTCTAATGTTATTCATGTTATATAGTTTATTTGATATCGTTATCTTATATCGTTTATTTGATGTTTGAGTTATGATTAAGTTACTATTACAATACATGGATGTTTTACACCAACCACTCCAATTCATGTTTCCATCCGTTTAGGAAAACTTCACATGCATTTAAACAAAATTGAAAACACATCTTATATTATAACATTTCATAATATTCAATAGAAATTAGAATCCATACACATCAATGAGTACACAAAATTTGTCATTCACAAATCACAATTAGACACATAGATGCACTGAAATTTGATAGGCATTGGGCAATAGCTTCCTTGTGTACCTACCACCCCTAGACACCCCCCTTGTGTACCTACCACCCGTAGTCATTTACACACACAAGTTATATGCACATACTTATATTTACACACATATTAAAGATGTACATATACATATATATTTACACTATAAAAACCTACACACATAAAAATATTTATACATAAACATACAAAAAATACATGCACACATGCAAATATCTATGCACATATACAAAAATTTACATGTTAGAAAACACACACGTAGGAAAATATTTACATACACACTTGCACAAAGAAAACCATACAAATATTAGTATAAAATAACACACAAAATCATCTTTTCAAACACAATTACACACCTAAATATCACTTTCAAATATTTTGAATTTTGAATTATGCATTAGGATCTAAAGGCACCTTCTAGGGACCAAGGTTCATGAATGATTCCCTGAAGCATTACAAATGACCCATCAAATTGATCGTTGGTCCCAAGCCATAAATATATATTTCTAGCCTTGATATTTTGGTCTCCCTCCTCGAATCATGTTTATGGATTTGAGGTCCACCCATAAAGCTCAAAACATACTAATAGTATCCATATTGGCATTCAAATATTTAAGTTATACTAGACCAATCTTATGTGATTGGTTAAGGCTTCACATTTTCCCTATCCTTGGAAACTTCCTTTAGAGCCTAAGGTTGAGGTTTCATCGTTTGACCATGTTTAGTGCCATAAAACCCATACTGAGTGCTAAAATACTCCTAGTTGCACCCATATGATTTATTGGAGGCTAAACATATCCTTGTCATTTGAGGCCTCTTTCATTGTTGTGAACCTATGTAATTAATACACATGTAAGTTCGAAACCTCAAGTTTCCCTTCCCTTAGAAGCTTTATTTTTATTAAGATTTGTCGTCCTCCTCCCAACCATGTACAAGGCCCTCATATCCATAAATGGTGATCAAAATATCCTAATGAAGTATGTATAAACACTTGGAAGCCAAAGAACCCTAAGACATGTCCTATTTTTTGTTTTGAAAGCTCCTTTCTTGCTCTTGTTCAAAATATCTTAATAGTGTCCATATCCTCACCAATAAGATAAATATTCATAGTCATATCTAGGCCTTCAACACCAACACTTGGTGTTCATAACCTCCTAATCATAGTTGAATATGCTCATATGGAGGCCAAATATCCCTCGATCCTAGATGTGTTGTGATTTGACACATCATTCTTGGTCCTAAATGCATAGAAGCCTTATTTAGGGAATAAGGAATATCTTTCCTCCATTGAACATGTTCATGGTCCCAAGACCCATACCTAATGTCCACAACCTATTTATTGCATCAAGGTCAACAATCAAAGGCAAATGATACCCTTCAGAGATCAACTATTATTCTTTAAGGAATTATCCATGGCTCGAGACACTTGATAGAGACACTTTCAACCAGCTCAAAGAGACCTCTAGTCTACCTTAAATCTACCTAGCCTACCTTTCCATATGCCATATAAAAATGGGGACATCCAGTTGGTACGAGTGTTATGGCATATCCTCTCTAATTGACTTATGGTAAAACACTTTCTTATGTGTTTACATAACATTAGGAGGTCAAAGGTATTATTCTATAATGGATCACATATTCTCAATATTTTCTCAATAACTTAGGGAGCATCACGATGTGGTTATAAGTGTATGACCTCTTGTGTGAGGTGTTCCCTTAGGGATTTAATCAAGCACGACCCTCATTTCATCTCATTAGCAACATTTACCTAGCCATTTTTCATATGTATCAACACTTGGGAGCCAAATAACCCTAAGACATGTCCTATATGGTAGTTTGAAAGCTCCTTTATGCACGTGTGAGAGCTGACGGAACCCAAGTCCGCTCGCTAGTTTGGGTTTCGCGCCCCCGGAGCAATTCCTCAAAGTGTCCCTGAATGGCCCCGTGGTGCCCAACGAAAATTCTCGCAGCAGCAAAACCGTTACTTCGATCGTGAATCCATCAATTTCGATGGATCTGGGACACCGGTTTTCAGCTAGGGGACCCCCGACACCATGCCTCGAAGTCTCTAAAACGGTGCTATTGTACCATCTCCAGAGCTAGGGTTTTGCTCAGTGAAGGTCATTCCAATCTTGCTCAAGGGGGTCATTTATGATCTGAAGGATCTCAGGCAAGTGTGGCCATCATGAACATGTCCACAATGGAAATGTGAACGTGTGGGAGCCGACGAAACCCAATTCCGCTCGCCGATTTGGGTTTCGTGCCCCCAAAGCAATTCCTCAAAGTGTCCATGAATGGCCCCGGTTTGCCCGACGAAAATGCCCGCAACAACAAAACCGTGACTCTGATCATGAATCCGTTGATTCCGATGGATACGAGACGTTGAGTTTCAGCTAGGGGACCCCCCACACCATGCCTTGAAGTCTCGAAAATGGTGCTATTGTGCCATCTCCGAAGCTTAGTTTTTTCTCAGTGAAGGCCATGCTAATATTGCTCAAGGGGGTCATTTCTCATCTGAATCCTCCCAAGCGTGCATGGACATAGTGAACACGTCCAAAATGGCCACGTTCATGTGTGGGAGCTGACGGAACCCAAGTTCACTCATCGGTTTGGGTTCCATGCCCCCGAAGCAATTCCTCAAAGTGTCCTTGAATGGCCCCGCGGTGACCAATGAAAATTACCAAAGCAGCAAAACCATGACTCCGATCGAAAATCCGTCAATTCTAATTGATTTGGGATACCTTTTTTCAGCTAGGGGACCCCCCATAGCGTGCCTAGAAGTCTAAAAAACAGAGCTATTGTGACATCTCCGGAGCTAGGGTTTTGCTCGGTGAAGGCCATTTCAATCTTGATCAAGGGGGTCATTTACGATTCGAAGGCTCCCGAGCATGCATGGCCATCGTGAACACATCCACAATGGCCACGTGCACGTGTAGGAGTTAACGGAACCCAATTTCGCTTGTCAATTTGGGTTCCATGCCCCCAGAGCAATTCCTCAAAGTGTCCTTGAATGGCCCCGATGTGCCCGACGAAAATGCTTACAACAGCAAAACCGTGACTCTGATCGTGAATCCATCGATTCTGACGGATCCGGGACGTCGGGTTTCAGCTAGGGCACCCCCCACATCGTGCCTTGAAATCTTGGAAACGGTGATATTGTGCCATCTTCGAAGCTAGGGTTTTGCTCAGTGAAGGCCATTCCAATATTGCTCAAGGGGGTCATTTACGATACGAAGGCTCCCGGGCGTGCCTGGGAATCGTGAACACGTCCACAATGGCCACGTGCACATGCAAGAGCTGACAGAACCCAAGTCCACTCGTCGGTTTGGGTTATGTGCCCCTGGAGCAATTCCTCAAAGTGTCCCTGAATGGCCCCGGGGCGCCGAACCAAAATGTCCGGAGTAGCAAAACCATTACTCTGATCATGAATCCGTCGATTCCAATGGATCTGGGATGCCGTGTTCCAGCTAGGGGACCCCCCACATCGTGCCTCAAAGTCTCAGAAATGGTGTTATTGTGCCATCTTCGGAGCTATGGTTTTGCTCAGTGAACGGTGTTATTGTGCCATCTCCAAAGCTAGTTATTGATATGGCACAATAACACCGTTTCCAAGAATTCAAGGCACGATGTGGGAGGGGGCCTAGTTGGAACCCGGCATCCCAGATCCATCGAAATTAATGGATTCATGATCGGAGTAACGGTTTTGATGTTGTGGGCATTTTCGTCGAGCACCACGTAGCCATTCAGGGACACTTTGAGAAATTGCTCCGTGGGCACGGAACCCAAACCGGCAAGCGGAACGGGGTTCCATCAGCTCCCTCACATGCACGTGCCCATTTTGGACTTGTTCACGATGGCCACACACGCCTGGGATTCTTCGAATCATAAATGACCCCCTTGAGCAATATTGGAATGGCCTTCACTGAGAAAAACCCTAGCTCCGGATATGGCACAATATCACCGTTTCTAAGACTTCGAGGCATGGTGTGGGGGGTCCCCTAGATGAAACCTGGCGTCCCGGATCCATCGGAATCGACGGATTCACGATCGGAGTCACGGTTTTGTTGCTACGGGCATTTTGGTCTCGCACCCCGGGGCCATTCAGGGACACTTTGAGGAATTGCTCCGGGGGCATGGAACCCAAACCGACGAGCACAACGGAGTTCCGTCAAATCCCGCATGTGCACGTGGCCATTGTGGATGTTTTCACGATGGCCACGCACGCTCGGAAGCCTTCGGATTTTAAATGACCCCCTTGAGCAATATTGGAATGGCCTTCACTGAGCAAAACCCTAGCTCCGAAGATGGAACAATTGTGTACGTTTTCATGATGGCCACGCACGCCCCGGAGCCTTCGTATCGTAAATGACCCCCTTGAGCAACATTGGAATGGCCTTCACTGAGCAAAATTGTAGCTCCGAAGATGGCACAATAGCACCGTTTTCGAGACTTCAAGGAAAGGTTTAGGGGGGACCTAGCTGAAACCCAACGCCCCAGATCCATCGGAATCGATGGATCTGCGATCGAAGTAACGGTTTTGCTGCTATGGGAATTTTTGTCGAGCACCACATGGCCATTCAGGAACACTTTGGGGAATTACTCTAGGGTCACGGAACCCAAACCAGCAATTGGACTTGGGTTTCATCAGCTCCCCCACGTGCATGTGGCCATTGTGGACGTTTTCACAATGGCCACGCATGCCCGGGAGCCTTCGGATGAGAAATGACCCCCTTGAGCAAGATTGGCATGGCCTTCACTGAGCAAAACCCTAGCTCCAAATATGGCACAATAGCACCATTTCCGAGACTTCGAGGCACAGTGTGGGGGGTCCCTTAGCTGAAATCTAGCATCTTGGATCCATCGGAATCGACGGATTCGCGATCAGAGTCACGGTTTTGTTGTTGCAGCCATTTTGGTCGGGCACACCAGGGCCATTCAAGGACACTTTGAGGAATTGCTCCGGGGTCACAGAACCCAAACCGGCAAGCGGACTTGGGTTCCATCAGCTCCCGCATGTGCAAATGTTATCCAAATCTCTAAGTGCCTATTCTCTTTGATTCTGTGAGACGGGCATAAATAAATCATTTTCCTCGCAAAAAATGTCTTTTTAAAAAATTCTCAGTATAGAAACGTTTACACAAGAAACATGAACAACATTTCCAAAATTCTATGGTAAGTGTCCATGATGCTTTCATATTGTTAACATTGGCATATGCAATTTGAGCTTGAAGTCGCAATGAGCTTAAAATCATCTTCCTAGAAAACAATTTGAATAAGAATAGATTTGAGTTTAAGATTTAGGAAATTAAATGAAAGAATAAATCTATTGACAAACTAATGCTTGGGCATCCATTCTTTATCATTGTGATTTCATTGATCTAGGAATAATTCATTCTTTCTACTATGCATGCATGTACTATATAATAGAATATTTTCATCTTTGAAACATAGATTCAATTGAAATAAGAAAGCATGGTTGCAATAATCGACACAACTATTACATTTGCAATGGAAGAATGACTGAAACACACCTCTAAAAATTTACCACCCGCAAGGGCCATTGCATGACAAAGTCTCTCATTTTCCTTTTTTGAAGACTGATCTTCATCAATCTAGTCTATCTTTATATTTCAAACTTGAGATGACAGCTATGTATTATTAATGTACTTGGTTGGATGATCTATATCATACATATTAATACCATTATCTATTAATAAATATATTGTAAGAGAGGTGTTGCAGGAGTTTCACACTCCAAAATATAGGTGTTGCAAACACCAAAATACATAGGGAGGAGTGTGTAGTTGCATGCATCATCATGTGCTCTGCAAACCTTGAATAAGATCAGAGTTGTCAACCCACAATTGTCTCTCCGTTATCAATTTTTCAATGCACTATATATAATTTTTGTGTTTGGTTTTATTGTTTGATTGATTGTTTTTGTTTGATGATGTCCATCATAAAGAAGTAATTAAACCATAGAGCATAAGCATAGTAGTTTCATTATTTTGTTGACTTATATCCTTAGTGTATATACATCATGAAGTTTTAACCTACCCACTTGAATACAAATCAAATTCACAAGCAGTGGTGAGGGATAAAAGGAGGTATCTCCATGGAGACTGTTGATCATGTGGCATTGCTAGAGGACCTTCACCAAATAGGTAGGAATAGCAAATAGAAAATAGTGGTTTAGAATGGAGTCAAGCCCATGACTTGTGGCTCCCGACAAGTGACAATCAAAAGGAAGTGTCGTGATTCTTCTTCCTGGTGTAGGTAGGTTCCATTCATTTTCTTGTCAACCTCCAATTGTAGTAGCCCTGTTTAACATTTCTTTGTACCGAGCTTTGAAATTTCAATCTTATTTTTCCCAAGATATAGACTTGAATTGCTGAGAGACTATAATGCTTCATGGGTCCACTTTTAGAAAACTTATCCCACAAAGAGCGTCTTGTAGGTTTCTTAGTCTCTCACAGATGCAACTTCTAGCCATAAAAATATTTCACACTAGACTAGAAAATAACCGAGTATCTCAAATGTGTTTTAGTTTTAATAGAGACACCCCAACCATTTCCTCATCAAGTTGATCATGAATATTTCAATGTAGATGAGAGAGTTGTTCTTTGGACATACTATTTTGGAATATCAATGCCCTTTGATATATGTGTAGATTCAAAAAGTACCATAGGCATTGAGAAATAAATAGATGGACACCTTTCTGCAATATTTTACTAGAAAAACTCACTATGATAATAGATGGACACCTTTATGCAATAAATAGATGGACACCTTTCAAGCATTTCATGTACTTTGAATTTTAAGAGGCTCCCCCAACAAGAAACTAAGAACCAAAAGCCTCACTACATCACATTAAAATCATAATGAAAAGTATTAGAATAAGTTCATACAAAAGGTTAGGTGAAGCAAAAATTCATTCAATTAAATACCAACATATATGCTAAAATATTAAGTAATCAAAAGGATTTCCAATGGTGGGAAAAAACAAATTGGATTTAGAGAAATTTCATGTCCACCTCACTTTTGAAAAGGTTTGGGGAAAAAATGCATTTAATATCTTGCAAGTGAAATTTTACAAAATTTGGGTTTACAAGAGAAGATTAGCATTATCAAGACTAGTAACTAATTCAAAGTTCAAACCATAGACCCTCACTAGAATAAGGCACATGATCATGGGTCAAGGAGGAAATTCTTCCTAGATCCAATTTTACAGATCATGTAATACATAGGATGCATAATGCCACATAGCCTTTTTGATTATAGAGATGATGAAGAAGAATATTTTGGAGATGATGGAATGGAATGGAGTTATAAACGAATCCAAATCATGGACCTAACAACAAATTGTTGTTTGTATTTTACTTACCTATCTGCTAAGTAAAAATCAACCGATGAGAATCTTGAGAGTCTACAAGCAAGTAATTAAAATATATGAAAGGAATTTGTGAAAAATAGATCATAGGAACTAGTAATGGAAAAGAAGATTCGTAAATAATTTTGAAAGGAGTTGCAATGTAAAACTAAGATAAATGATATCATTGAAGAACAATGGAAGCTACATGCAAAAACACCGCGAGAAAGATCTCTCTTGAACCTCACGAAAAATATGGTTTTCTCAAAAGAGGTCTTTCTCGGAAATGATGCTATTGTGCCATCTCCCGAGCTATGGTTTTGCTTAGTGAAGGCCATGTCAATCTTTCTTCGGGGGCACGAAACCCAAACCAGCGAGCGGAACGGGGTTTCGTCAGCTCTTGCACGTGCATGTGGCCATTGTGGATGTGTTCACGATGGCCACGCACACTCGGGAGCCTTCGGATCGTAAATGACCCCCTTGAGCAATATTGGAATGGCCTTCACTGAGCAAAACCCTAGCTCCAGAGATGGCACAATATCACAGTTTTCGAGACTTCAAGGCACGATGTGGGGGATCCCTAGCTGATGTTGGAATATTCTTACCATCATTTTTCATATTTGCATGCATCCAGTCATCATGCATGCATCCAGTCATCATTTTGGTGGTCTCCCCAGCACCTAGAGCCTAATTTCAGCTCCCTAGAGCCTGTCTTCAGCCCCCAGCAGCGCTCCTACCTACATGATGCACCTTGATTTCCTCACCCACATTACATGTGCGCCTTATATCACCTACCGGGAGTTTAACAATCAGTTAGAACATTGATTGATCAGTTATTCCATTAATTGCTCATCCTAACTGCATGTAGCTCCCATTTAGTTAGTTCTGGAGTGCCACTTGACCTTCTGATAGCCTCATGCGCCCTCCTTGGAGTCTCCATCCCCTGATTTGTGCCTAGATGGTTTTGTTAGACTCAATTAGACTCATTTGACTGACTATTGACCATTTATGACTGCTACTATTGATTGGATGATGTCTCCAATGTTATCCAAGCTAGACACTGAGGATGAATTCAGATGACCTTTAACTTATTCGAATTCTATTGACAGTTATTGTATTGTATTCAGTTTTCATAATGCCAGCTCATAGCTGATGTATGATTATACTGCTATTCTCCATTTTCTGTGTTCATGAGTAATTATTGACTACATTCTTCTCTTCTTCTCTACAATTCTTGAGTGATTTTTGGTGAGGTTTGTTTCAGCTATGAGATCTTCCTGTAGATTATCACATGGTATCAAAGCTTACAACAACTATTTGAATTGCATCCATTGCAGCAGTTGCAGCATTTCATTGAGAAATTGTCTTTCAATGAGCAACAGAAGCCTCTGAGTTTCCACAACAAATCCTGGTGCTATTACCTTGAATTCAGTGGAGCAATCTAGTGAGGTCTAGCCAGGTGTGAAGGACTTAGTCATATGTGCTCAGTGTCCTAAGGAAGTGTTCATTCGAATTGTAGCAAATCTCCATCAACAAATTTCATTGTTTTGTAGGTTTATTCATCCATTCGAATTCCTCTTCAATTCGCTCTCCACTGCTCCAAATGGATCTAAAACTCAATTCCTCCAACTATGTCGAATGGAAGGCCAAGATGGACTTCTTCATGAAGTCCAAGAGCCTCTCCAGAATATTGTATGGAACTGTGGTCGAACCTCTCAATGCAGTAGAGAAATCCAAGTACTTAGATAGGCTCGATGAAGCAGTAGGATTACTTCTTCTCTCAATTTCTGAATATATTCACTTCCATATCATTGATCTAACATCTCCAAAAGAGGTTTGGGACAAGCTCGAATCCCTCTTTGGAGAGAAAGATGATTTGAAAGCTCATAAATTGGAGAATGAACTCATCTCATTGAGTCCTGAAACCTTTGAATCCATCAATGCTTTCTTAACCAAGTTCAAAAGCTTGATTTCACAGTAGAATATATATGAGATAGTGAAAGAAGAAAAACAACTCATACTTTCCATTCTATCAAAATTGGGGTCAAATTTCTTAGTTTTTGTCTCCGCATTTCAGTCAGCCAAGATGTCGATTCCAAAATGGAAGTTTCCTACACTTGATGACTTCATCCAATCTCTCACATGATAGGAGGAGAAGTTAATCTACATGGGAATGATAAAACCAAAGTTGGATTCGGACCTTATAGCTGCTGAGGTCAAAAGAGAGAATGCAAAGGGAAAGAAATTTTTTTTTGAAAAGAGAGTGAATGATACAAAGCCAAAAGATGTTCCATATCAGTCAGATGGGGCTTCAAATTCAAAGAAGACCAAGCAATCTCAGAAGGAGAGATCCAAGTGCACATATTGTAATCGAGGATTTCATCCTAAGAGTTCTTGTATGAAGAAGACTATAGACTTGATGACTCCATTACTTGAGAAGAACAATCTCCCTGTAACTGCATGTGCAAGGAAGAAATATACTGAACCTTCTAGATCTAAGGACAAAGAGAGATGCCATGCCCTCATGGCAAGTGCATCAAAAGAAACCTCCTTCATCATAGATTCAAGAGCATCAAGACATATGCATTCCTCCAAAGATCTCTTCTCCAACTTTGAATGCTCAGTTGGCCCTTCCATCATGTTGGGTAATTATTATGAAGTCTCTTCTGAGGGGATTGGAAGCATCAATCTTGATCATGGCTACTTCTTAGATGTGCTTCATGTTCCCACTCTCACAGCAAATCTACTTTCAGTGTACCAAATGACTCATATTGGAGAGCCCAAGAGAGTGATCTTCTCTCCAAATGAGGTCGAAATACAAAACATGGTTTCAGGTGAAATCATTCCAAACGGAGTTGCAAATCACAACTCTCAACTGTATCAGTTCTCACACTTCTTAGCTCTCTCAAAGCAATATGCTTTCCATACTCATGCCAATGAAGAAAGCAGATTGTGGCATGAAAGATTTTGGCATCTTAACTATCAATACTTGCATGACATGCATACAAAGGAGATGGTTGATGGGATGCCCAAGATCAAGTTTTCCAAGGGCAACTGTCATGGTTTTTTTATGGGAAAGCATACCGAGAAGAAATTTGAGAAGGGGAAAGCAAGGAGAGCCTCTCATCCTCTAGATCTCATCCATAGTGATGTTGCTGGGCCATTTCCAGATCTATCTCTAAGCAAAGAAAGTTATATACTCACTTGTATTGATGATTATTCTAGATTCACATGGGTATATTTCCTTCCATTGAAATCAGAAGTATTTGGATTCTTCAAGTTTTTCAAGTCTTCTGCAGAGAAATTTTCAGATAGGAGGATAAAATCCATTCGCACTGACAATGGAGATGAGTACATTAAGGGTGATTTTCAAACCTTTTGTGTTGAAGACGGCATTTAGATGCAACATATTGTTCTCTATACACCACAACATAATGGTGTTGCTGAAAGGAAGAACAAAACATTGAAAGAAATGGCCACCTGCATGCTAAAGTCGAAAGGGTTGCACCCTAGTCTTTGGGCAGAAGCCATGAACTGTGTCTCCTATCTTCAGAACATAGTTCCTCACAAAGGACTCAAGGACATTACTCCTTTCGAAGCATGGATGGGATACAAACTTGATGTGTCTCATCTTAGAGTGTTTGGATCCAGAGCATGGGAAAGGATTCCAACTGACAAAAGGAGAGCCGTAGATCCACAAAGTAGAGAGTGAATTATGGTGGTCTATGCATTGGATGCAAAGGTTTAGAATCTTCTTGATCTTACTACCATGACCACATTCTTGGAAAGGAGTGTACAGTTTGAGGAATGGCCTCTCTATGATACTCCTTCTATTGAGCAAGATAGCTTGCCTACCACTCCTCCTTTGATTGATGATCAAGAGAGTGAAGCATCATCACATGAGATTTCAGATTCAGAATCTGAAGATGGAGATCATGAAGAGCTAATGCTAGAGCCAGATCCACAAGAACCTGAAGTTCTAGCAACTGATGATGAAGATGAGCGAATGGGAGATCCAGTTCCACAAGAACCTGATGATCTTTCACATGATGATCCTCCTCTTCCTCGATGGGCAGCCATTACTCTTAGATCTGTCCGTGATTTGGTTGGTGATCCACTTGATCATAGAAGAACCACATCATATTTTCAGAATGGAAGGTTTCATCCTTCTCGCATTACTGGTCCATTTCAAATCGTTTGATCCTTCTTCGAAAGAGAAGGAAACTTGTTGTGATGCACCTGCAACAATTAATTAATAAGAATATGTGAAATAGCAGAAATGATAGAACTCAAAATCACTTTTATATTAATCACAGGCCACTTCGAGGGGGAAACCTCCTTTGAGCAATCTCAATACAAATAACTTCACGGTGCCTTCAATGACCTCAACACACACTTATATACTAAGTCTATGCCCAATACTATGAGTCAAAACCATGGGACATATAATACTACGAGACGACTTATAAAGCATATGCGTCCAATACTATGGGTCAATACTATGGGCTAATATAAACTACAAATCAACAAATACTACGGGACGACTTACAAAGCATATGCATCCAACAACAATATACTAACATAGTAAAGAGAAGGGTTGACATAGGTTCCTAACATCCCCTCTCCCTTGGAAAAAGCTTTGTCCTCAAAGCTTTGGTTGGAGAAATTGCTGCAGGATTTGAAGGAGTGGTTCCCCGGTAGCATCATCGGGTTGCATTTCGGGCCACTGATGCCTTTGGAGTGTCAAGGAGGATTGCTTGCAAGGCTATAGATAAAGAAGAACCCTGTCAGCTGCGTGGAAAATGCGCTCCGAACGGTGCTGATCGGCTTGTTGTTTCAGGCGAATTCTGGCCATAAGAAGATTGTCCTGCAGAATGAGAAGAATCTGATCGTGGTTTTGAAGAACCGAGTCAATTTCCTGAACTGGGGAGCTGCTAAGGGTGTATGGAAGAAGAACTGGCGGTGTCTATCCATAGACGGCTTCATATGGTGTCCTTTGAGATGTGGTATTGTACCACCAAAGTGCTGCTAGGAAATCCATAGAAATAGTTGGCCAAAGCTATGTAGGGATGGGCAAGGGTTTGAGCAATCCCGAAAGGAGTGTCATTTCACCCTTGTTGACCTGGAAAGTATCACAGTCATCCACCATCTGTTGAATTGTCATTTCCAGTCCCTGCTAAAAGAAGTTACATTGTTCCCGGTCATACATTTTGAAGAACCCAGAGTGCCCTGCTGATGAAGAAGCATGGAGTTCATAGAAGAGATAGCCCTGTTGAACATATTGCAACCAATTTGGAACAAGCAGAGAAAGAGCTGTAAGAGAAACTGGGTCATCAATTGTGCGAGAAGGAGCATCTTCCACCATATTTTCCTTACCCTTCTTGTAAGTGATCACATAGGGATAACCCATGATTTGGATAACCCATTTCAGGTGTGTTGGGGACGAGACCCATTGTTCCAGAAAATTTTTCAGACTCTAGAGATTAGTCTTGACGCAAAAATAATTCCCTAATAGGTATGGATGCCTCTTCTGTACTGCATACAAAATATCCCATCAGTTCCTGCTGAGAGGTAGATGCGACTAAATTCTTAATGGAAAGGTCTCTTGAAGGCGGCAAGCTCATTGGTTTAGCAAAGACACCTGCATATCTATCCAAGGAAGTAGTGGAGACCGTTGATGGGTGCATTTGAATGGAATGGATCTGAGCAATGACACCATGTGAATTCTTCGTAAGGATTTTTTCCAGGCGACGTGAACTGATGATGCAGAGAGACCCTGGTTGTAAGCCCATTAATTTGTGTTGTGCCCCATTGGATAGAAACTGCATCCAAAGTTCCACAAAATCCCATAAGATGGGGCCAAGTGTGCGTAACCATTGAACGCCCAAAACCACATCACATCCGCCTAAGGACAAGGCAAATATGTCAGAGCGCAGGTTATAGTGTTCCATAGAGATACTCAAATTATGACACTTCCCCTTGCAAGGTAAGGTGCCCCCATTGGCAACCATGGCTTCAAAGTTGGAGCAAGGATGGACAAAACAATCAGCCTGTTTGGCAATCCTAGGGTCAATGAAGTTATGAGTGCTACCAGAATCAATGAGTATGGTAAGAGGGAGCTTCTTGAAGTATCCCCTTACTCGCATTGTTTGTGGGGTGGTGACGTCGGTTACAGCATGGAGAGAGATATCGGGTGGGTCGTCCTGAGATGGGGTGTCAACAGGTGGGTGTTGAATGTCGACCTGATCATCTACTGTATCTGGAGCTTCTTCATCAAGTTCTGAGGCAGGCGAAAAATCCACATCCAAGAGATAGAGCTTTTGTTGAACACATCTATGTCCCTGAGTGAATTTCTCATCACAATTATAACAAAGCCCTTTTTCTCTGCGTGCCTGCATCTCTGTTTCAGACAAATGCTTGATAAGAGTTGGTCGAGTTGCTGGCGGAATGGGAAGTCGTTGAGAACCCATATTTTGGAAGGGAACAAAAGTGGGTTTGGAGCACTGTTGGGCTGCAATCTTGTCTTCTGCCAACTTAGCTAACCCTAGGACTTCCATCATTGTGTTGGGACAGAACATTTTAACCTCTGACCGGATTTCATCCTTAAGACCACTGATAAAACAACTCCCATAAAATTCATCAGACAATCCTTCTGTGTGATTGGCAAGTTTCTCAAATTCTGTCTGATACTCTCTCACTGTGCCAGTTTGGTGAAGTTTAGTGAGTGCTCCTGTGAAGTAGTCAAAAGCACTAGGACCAAATCGTGGCAAAAGGAGTTGGCAAAAAACTGTCCAGTTTGGCTCGGGATGAGCTTTGATGTACCAACGGTACCATTGAAGGGCTTCCTGTTCCAAATGAAAGGATGCAAGTGGAACTTTCTGGACATCAAAAGTATTATGCAGACTGAAATATTGTTCTACGCGGTATATCCATCAAGTTGGATCAGTACCATTGAAGCGAGAAAAATCAAGCTTCGGCCCATGAAAATTGCGGGAAGAAGAGAACCCGGTGGCTGCAAAAGATTCTGGTTGTCGGTTATTGTTCATGTTTGAATGTTGAAGATGGAGGTTAAGAAATTTTTCATCCAGATCTTGGAGTTTGGTTTGGATGGCTGCAAGTGCTTCCTCCATGGTTTTTTCTCCTACGTGGGTGACAACCACAACCAAGAGTTTTTTTTTTTTTTTGGAAATGGATAGAAAAACACAAACAAAAGCTTACTTAGTAAAGGAAGATTTGGATTTGGGAAAAACTCGGATGGGTAATTGGGGTTTGACTAGGTTTTGGACACTTTCTGATGGACAGGGAAGCTAAAAATGGGGATTTCAGAAGCGAGGTGAAAGAATGAGAAAATTTGGTAGAGAGGGACAAAGAAGCAGAATTGGGAAAGGAACACATTGGCAAAAGTTGAAGGCGTTTGGGTGAAAATTGAAGGAGTTATGGCAAAACCTAAAAATAGACAAATGTGGGATTTCTGGTCTTGGGAAGTGGAATTTGGGATAGGGTCTTCAGGAATGAAATATGCAGAATGGGATTCCAGGGATGTCAGTGAAGTTTCAGGGAAAACAATTTTGAAACAAGGGAGATATAGCCGAAAAACAGGATTTTTTTTTTCCAGAAATGGATCGACGACAACAGCACGGAATGGATCCACAACAAATGGATCTGCAACGGCGTGGAAGAGATCGAAAATGGTTGGATCTTAAATGACGACTGGATCTGGAATGACTTTCAGAATAGATTTGAAACGGCTGTGGATCTGGAGTGGAAGTGATCGGTAACAGTTCAGCTGAAAATAGATATGGACCCCAGGTATGTGCGGCTTCCTATCGGTTCAGGGGATTCACTCAGCCACCAATGCTGTCTGACGGCTTGCGTATTGGGGCAGTACCCCTCACTCCACGGCTCAGGTAAAGATGATAACCGCTTTGCCACAAACGATAGCTCTTGGTTTACCTCGCGGGTGGGAACTAGTCAATCAGGTAGGGGTCGTTGCCCTTTTCGCTGGAAGGTCCTCTCAATGGGCCAGCTACTTTGGGTTTCCTGTGGTACTCCTCACAATGAGTTTTAGGGATTATGCCCAAGTACTTCCCACAGTTAAGTGGATAGGGGTTATCCCCAGATCCGAACTTGCAACAGATGCGGAAAAAAATTTAGCAGAAATTCCACCCAACGAGCCCAAGAAAGTGCTCTGATACCAGATGTGATGCACCTGCAACAATAAATTAATAAGAATATGTGAAATAGCAGAAATGACAGAACTCAAAATCACTTTTATATTGATCACAGGCCACTTCGAGGGGGCAACCTCCTTTGAGCAAGCTCAATACAAATAACTTCATGGTGCCTTCAATGACCTCAACACACACTTATATACTAAGTCTATGCCCAATACTATGAGTCAAAACCATGGGACATATAATACTACGGGACGACTTACAAAGCATATGCGTCCAATACTATGGGTCAATACTATGGGCTAATATAAACTACGGATCAACAAATACTACGGGACGACTTACAAAGCATATGCGTCCAACAACAATATACTAACATAGTAAAGAGAAGGGTGGACATAGGTTCCTAACACTTGCCTCCTTCTGGGGTGAGTGATGACATGCTACATTAGCATCCTTCAGTCTATTTTGAGGGAGGGGTTTCTTTCCATTGGGTTTTCCCTCTTTCCTCATTTATCATTTAGATTGTTGTATGGGGTGACCTTTGGTATCAGTCACCAAGGCCCTATTTTTCAGTTTTTAGTTACTACCTCATAGTATAGCTTGCAGGGGGTGTTGGAATATTCTCACCATCATTTTTCATATTTGCATGCCTGCATGCATTTTTCATGCATCCAGTCATCATGCATGCATCCACAAATAATTTTGGTGGTCTCCCTAGCACCTAGAACTTAATTCCAGCTCCCTAGAGCCTGTCTTCAGCCCCCAGTAGCCCTCCTACCTACCTGATGCACCTTATTTTCCTCAGCTGCATGACATGTGCACCTTATCTCACCTACCAGGAGTTTAACAGTCAGTTAGAACATTGATTGATCAGTTATTCCATTAATTGCTCATCCTAACTTCCTAAAGCTCCCATTTAACTAGTTCTGGAGTGCCACTTGACCTTCTGACAACCTCATGCGTTCTCCTTGGAGTCTCCATCCCCTGATTTGTGCCTAGATGGTTCTGTTAGACTCAGTTAGACTCATTTGAATGACTATTGACCATTTATGACTTCTACTACTCAATGGATGATGTCTCCAATGTTATCCAAGCTAGACACTGAGAATGAATTTGAATGACCTTTATCTTATTCGAATTCTCTTGATAGTTATTGTATTGTATTCAGTTTTCACAGTGCCAACTCACAGCTGATGTATGATTATACTGCTATTCTCCATTTTCTGTGTTCATGAGTGATTATTGACTACATTCTTCTCTTCTTCTCTGCAATTCTTGAGTGAGTTTTGGTGAGGTTTGTTTCACTTGTGAGATCTTCCTGTTGATTATCACAGTTGAAACCTGGCGTCCTGGATCCATAGGAATCAACGTATTCGCAATCGGATTCATGGTTGTGGTGCTACGAGCATTTTGGTCGGGCACCCCGGGGCCATTCAGGGACACTTAGAGGAATTGCTACGGGGGCACAGAACCCAAACTGACGAGCAGACTTGGGTTATGTTGGCTCCTGCATGTGCACGTGGACATTTTGGAAGTGTTCACAATGGCCACACACACCCGAGAGCCTTCAGATCATAAATGACCCCCTTGAGCAAGATTGCCATGGCCTTCACTGAGCAAAACCCTAGCACCGGAGATGGCACAATAGCACCGTTTTCGAGACTTCGAGGCACGGTATGGGGGGTCCCCTAGCTGAAACCCGGCGTCCCGGATCCATCGAAATCGACGGATTCACGATTGGATTCACGGTTGTGGTGCTACGGGAATTTTGGTCGAGCACCCCGCTGCCATTCAAGGACACTTTGAGGATTTTCTCCGGGGTCACGGAACCCAAACAGGCAAGCGAAACGGGGTTCCGTTATATACCACACGTGCGTAAAGGAGCTTTCAAACTACCATATAGGACATGTCTTAGGGTTGTTGGGATCCCAAGTGTTGATACATATGAAAAATGGCTAGGTAAATGTTGCTAATGAGATGAAATGAGGGTTGTGCTTGCTTAAATCCCTAAGGGCACACCTCACACAAGAGGTCATACACTTATAACCACATCGTGATGCTCCCTAAGATATTGAGACAATATTGGGAATATGTGAGCCATTATAGGGTAACACCTTTGACCTCCTAATGTTATGTAAACACATAAGAAAGTGTTTTACCATAAGTCAATTAGAGAGGATATGCCATAACACTGGTACCAACTGGATGTCCCCATTTTTATATGGCATATGGAAAGGTAGGCTAAGTAGAGTGAAGGTAGACTAGAGGTATCTTTGAGCTGGTTGAAAGTGTCTCTATCAAGTGTATATGGTAAAACCCTAGAACTTCAATCTACTTAGCGGGAATACATGCATATTTAACGTATTTAACATGTGGTTTTGGCTTAGTGGGCACCATTAGGCATTCTCCTTATGACAATGGACTATAGTATTTGGATTGTTTCTTTGTGTAGACTATACACATCTTTATATATAAAAAATTACTTGTAGTTCTTTGAGGTTGAGTTTCACTCTAGGTAAACCATATTATTTTGTTTTATCCATAATCTATGTTTTTTACAGATTAGGTATATTGAACTACTAGTGGAAATTGTGAATACCGCAAGTTTTTTAGGCTAAAATTGTGGTTTTCTTTGTTGGGGTTTTAATCATTGTTGTGAAAGCCCTGAAGTTGTTTTCCTATATATTGAAACCATATATGAATTAAAAGTTGTATAGAATGGGTGAAGCAAGTCATTATAACGTTTCTTTACATGTGGATCTACCTAGAAACATAAATTATGAGTGTCTATAGGTTGGGATTGTTGCAAGGAATAGATGAAAATCAAATTGTATTGAATGGATGAAGCAAGATAAGCATTACATCCTTTCTTTGCATGCGGATCTAATTGAAACCCCCATTTATGACTGTAGTGGTCAATATAATTAGAAGGAACATTGTTAAAGGTGTCCCTTCCAATAGTAATTATTCCTTGTTAACTAGAAAAAAGAGCCGGGTCTTACTAGATGTACTCGCTATGTCATATTTACCCAATATGAGAAGGGAATTGAATTGAAATGCTTTTGTTTGTAAATTGATGCTAGTTGAAAATGTTAAATGAATATCTAACTAAAAACAGGAATATCCATGGAAATGCAAATCCCATTATGTTAGCATCCATGTGATTTTTGCCACTTATATGTTCTACTTCCATGCCCTATTTTCTAGCCCTTAACTTTTGAGTTTGATCAACTAGTAGTGAAATATATTACATAGAACATTATGATATCCTAAATTTTCATTTAACTAGCTTCTTAGATATCCCTCACACCTACATATTGTTAATACTCAAGAAATCTAACATAAAATAAAAGATAGTCGCTTTTTGCATTTTTGCATTCTTAGTGATACTAACATTGTTGAAAGTACAACATGGGCTATAAATCAAGATATCCTTGTGTGGGTCAAGATGTTTTCTTCCTTATTTGGATTTCCTCAATTCTTGTCCTTAACAATAACATTTTGTTATCATTTGATGACTTGAACCTGGTGAGTATTTC
Organism: Larix kaempferi; assembly: GCA_027924585.1. Taxonomy (NCBI): domain Eukaryota; kingdom Viridiplantae; phylum Streptophyta; class Pinopsida; order Pinales; family Pinaceae; genus Larix; species Larix kaempferi. Next base: position 13,126,174 of record BSBM01000018.1, on the reverse strand, counting down.
ACATGGAAAATATAAACAACATGCAAACCTTCTTTATATAAAAGCAATGCGAGATTTCTTTAGAACTTTCATCTTTTTAAGACAATAATAGATCCATAAGCAATCAACTTATGGCCCATCTCTTTCATCAACATGGATGTTTATTGTGGAATTCAAATTTAATTATATCTTCAATTATTCTTTTAATGTTGAGTTCAAAATTCTATTTAATGAGGCTAAGTTCAAAACTCCTTGTCCTATTCTAGTTTGGTTTGCAATCTTGGTTTGTTTCCTTGCCTTCACAAGACCAAATCTCAACAAAAACTAGATATTAGTATTAATATTTTATTTATATTTTATTTCTTATATATGTGTGTGTGTGTGTGTGTGTGTGTGTGTGTGTGTGTGTGTGTGTGTGTGTGTGTGAGGGGGGGGGGGATTACCTCGTTCCTACCATCTTAGAAAGTTCAAATGCAAAAAAGAACCCCACGTTGTCTCACTGAGTCTGCACATAGAGGAGAACTCCATAAGTTCTCGACCCAGATCGACTCCTTTTTCCCAACTCCATGTCCGTTCTAGGGTTTTCCCATAGACACTTGATAGAGACACTCCTGGTTGAAAGTGTCTCTATCAAGTGTCTATGGGAAAACCCTAGAAACCCAGAGCCTAGCCTAAAAACCCTAGTTTTGAATCCAAATAATTATACACTTATATGCAAAGTTTCTGACATGTATATAGCAAGGGTGCATACAAATAAACACAAATACATAAACAAAGAGGCTAAATGGCCTAGACTCCAATGAGCATGATGGCGACAATGAGCACAATGAGCACAATGGTGACGATGGTGATAATGGATGTGAGGATAGATATGGTGATGGTGACAATGAGACAAAGTGCATTAGGTTGATGGTGGATGACAGATGATTGATGGGGATGAAGATGGTGGCACCACGAGAAAGAGGATGACGAGGCTTGATGGTGATTGTGGTAGTGGGCATGGTGTTGGTGACAATTTTGTCATGATAGTGGAGATCAACATTACGCTGGTAACCCTATAGCTTGGAGCCTATCCTAGAAACACGAGAGCCTATCCTAGAAACACGAGAGCCTATCCTAAAAACCCTAGTTGGTAACGTAAACCCTAGCTTGCATTCTAATCACAATGAAACCCTATTATGTAGCCTAATCCCTTGCCTAAATTATAATACATATAAAAATTAAATCATTTTAATTGTACATATATATTCATGTGCATACATTTGAATCCAAATCATTATACACATATATAGAACAAAAATCGAACAAAACTATATATAAATCCATGAGATAAAACTATAGTGGAACAAAACTCGAACAAATATATAAATTTTCAGGCAAATAGTGGAACATGGTTCCTAATGTACATACGATGGCAACTCGTGCCCTATACAAAATCCGACAACTCATGTCGTAGATCCAAAATACATGGCAACTCGTGCCCTATACAAAATCCGACAACTCGTGCCATAGATCCAAAATACATGGCAACCTGTGCCGTAGTTACAAAGTACATGGCAACTGGTGCCCAAAGGTGCCACGTCGTGGCTAATGTACATAACATGGTGCGTCAAGCATTGTGACCACCCCGGTCACTCCCAGGCGCATCTCCAAAATCGATCTTCCTCTTCTTGGAGCTACTAGTATCTCGGGTCTTCTTCCGTCTAGGAGTAGACCGTCTCTCCATGATTTGAAACAAATGATATAAGATACCATCATTTCCAATCATTTGTAACATTTACCACATTTATAAAATGAACGTACAATTCAAATCTTAAATAACCCACCACTGATGCGAATGGGATACGAGAGGCAGGTGTCCTGGATCTGTTGAGCCTCTCAGCAACTCCACCCTACAACATTTACGACAATCATTTCATTGAAAAATAATAATTGCTTAAATTAATTTTGGTTAATGTATCAAAACATTTTCATAAATTAACTTGATTCTCACCGTGAACACCTCCGACAATGGACATGGCTGGGTTTCTGGGCTAGCAGGTGGAGCAGTTAGTTGGACAAGCCGCTCCGATGTAGTCATGGGGGGGGGGCGTAGATGTAGATGCAACAACTATGGGTGCAACCACTGTAGATACATGGCCAGATAATGGAATAGTAGTTGCCACAATAGTGTCGGGAACTGGAGATGATATGGCGGAAGAGGACATGGTGGTATGGGGTGGAGGAGGATGTCGTAGACGATGAACCCCTACCGACTGGACAATAGGGGGTATCGAACCAAAAGGGCTAGGGGGGATGTTGAGGTATGGTGAATGGGAGGGTAGTCCTGGATAGAGGGAGGAGGATGGATAGAAGGGAGGCTGTGGACGAAGGGGGGAATCTGGATGGAAGGGGGGGCGTGGATGAATGGGGGAGGATGGATAGACGGGGGGGGGCGTGGATGAATGGGGAAGGATGTATAGATGGGGAAACATGGACGAATGGATGAGGATGGACGGAGGGGGGAGTATGAACGAAGAGGGGAGGGTGGATGGAAGCGAGGGGGTGGACGGAGGGAGGGGTCTGGATGGAAGCGAGGGGGGGCGACTCATGGGAGAGGGTGGAAACATGGGACTAAAGTGGCCTGTAGCTATTGGTGGCCCCTGCATACAAATTTGTAATATCATAGTTTATTAAACAAAAATCAAATTAAACCATAGTATGTCGTAAAATTTCAAATTAAAATCATGCATTTAACTACACATTGTACCTGTGTATATGGTGATCTGCCGACCCCTGGCGGAGATGGATGATCATCGTACTCCGTGCATTCCTGTGGACACCAAAACACATGCATGTTATAAACATATTAAACAAGTAATTATTCAGTCAATCAAAATATTAAAAAATATTGTACGAATTAGCATCATGTATGTCATAAATATAAATACATAAAGATAGAAATTCCATAAGCAATAACAATATAGTGTTGGGTACTGAAAATACCTCCGTGTGAGGTGTCGCAATTTCAGTTGCAGCTGCCATTGCTGCATCCAAGTTAGGAGATGTTGTGTTCTCCCATGATGGCATCTCAGCTATAAATAGTTGTGCATTGAAATAATAGTTTAATTCAAGCAAAATTAATTTACAAATTATTAAGTGATCATTGAAAACACATTAAAAAAAGTGCTAACATGCTCCATATAGCATCCCTCGATCGGGCCAAGGCAAGTGTGCCCGCAATGGGGGCAAAGATGTGGCATTGTCCCCGTCAAACTAGAAGGCCCAACATGGCTACCACCGGTCATAGGTCTATCATGACTCTGTCGTGAAGGCCCTGCACCTGCGTCTCTATCAGGGTCAGCCTGTCTCTCCACTGTAGTAGCTGCTATAAAGGCAATGTGTCTAAGAAGTCGACGTGCAACACTCCTCATCGCACCCTCAATCTGATCAAGTTTGTGGGGTCGCTGAGGTGGCTGGGGAGAGGGATTGGGATCGCGCCTAGGAGATGGTGTCCCTCTTAGTGGGTTCCTCCTAGTAGTAGGTCAATCTTGGGCAGAGCCACGCCCAACACCCTGGAACTCGGTTATGTCAAAATAGTTGACATGTAAACCGAGCGCAAACTTAGCCCACAGTTGCCGAAGGAAGTACCGTGGAACCTCCCTATTATTGCAGGGAGGTTTATCGTAAACCATGAACCACCTATGCATCCAATTGTCCCTCCATAGTTGGAAATGACACCAATACATACAGACATGTAGCTTTCTAATGTCCGGTGGTTGTTATGTTCTTGGATCGGTGAACATATTGTAATATTCAGATATTTTATTTCCTCCTTGGAAATGCCCGTGGAATAATATTCCCGCATCCTAGCTCTATATTCAGTCATGTCAGTAAATTGGCGATGTGCATGGATGAGGGAGTCAATTGAGGTGGCAAGGGACACTCGAGATGGTTCCCCTATGTTTCTTAGTTCTCGAGTGTGCACTCTCATTTCATTTACATAATGGTTCAAGTCATCTTGGTCAAAATTTTGTTGGGGGTTTTGATTTTATTGGGCATTTGGATTTTGTTGAGGGTTTTCATTGGTTCCAAGATTTGTGTTTTCTTGTGTTCCACTGGACTCCATGTTAACATTTTGTTCATTTATTGTGTAGGTTTACACTCTGCAATTGAAAAATTCTCTATTATTTTAATAATTTGGGAATTATTAAAAATTTAATAAACAAACAAAAATGAATAAAATGACAAACAACATGGAATTTACCTATCCAATGCACTTGGTGGATGGATGAAGATGGTTTTTGAGTGGAAATGGTGAAATTGGTTGGTTGTAGCCCCGCGCACGTGATGGGTGACTCATGCTCAGCCGCAATGGAAAGAATGAAAACAACTCTGCAAAGTTTTTTTTATTACCTTAACAGGAGCGCGTGTGCGCATTTGAGCGCTCATGCGCTAGGAACGCGCACGCACCCTGGTTTGGTACCGAACCTAATGGTGCTTGCGTGTTGCCTTAGGTGCATGCGCGAGTTTGTTTTTCCCCTGCTAGTGCGGCCTCGTTGCAACACTTTTGGGGAGCAACTTTGTGCGCACGCCCCTTATGTTTAATTTAAATAATATGTACTGAAATTTATTGAAAAAACGACATCTGTCGACAGTTTTATTTTCAATTGTATATGTTATGGGTTTTTTTCAATCCTTTGTGCATTGTTGGAGGATTGAAAAAAATTGGCAACACTTACGCTTCTCATACACACTTGAAAATAAAATGAGTATCATAAGTATTGTCGATTTAGAGTTTAGGGATCATGAAATTGAAAATAAATTATTTTTAATTATTATTTTCTTAATTTTAGATTATCATACAATTTATTAGAAAAAAAACTAATAATATTTAAATGGTGTAGGTTTTATTTTCAATTATCTATGTATTAGATTTTTTTCAATACTTTATTAGAGGATTGGAAAAAATATGGCAGCATTTTAGTTAACCTTTTTCAATCTTCCTAGCATTGTCAAAAGATAAGAAAAAATATGGCAGAATTTAAAATCGGCAGCATCAACATTGTCAATTGATAAAAAAATAATTTTAAAATTGCAATTGAATATTTAAAAATTAATTAAAAACAATTATAAAATTAAAATTTTAGGTTTTAATCTATGGATTACGTCTTTGTTCGAATGCCATTTGCTTGTGTTGAGGTAGTTTCCATTGATGGGTTGTCGTTTATTGGTTGGTTGTGGTCGTTGGTTCTTTGGTGGTGGTCGTCAAGGTCACATTCCAAGTATAGATCGAGGGTTGAAATGAACACACTATGCGTGCACATGGGGATTGTCAAAAAAATGTTATCCATATTTATGGGAAAACCCAGAAACTATAATTTTAAATGTAAAAAATGCATTGGTATGTTCACATTCAACATATATTTAACACAATTTCACATTTATATATATATAATAAGATAAAAAAAATATCTAACACAATTATCGATAAAAAAATACATATATATCACAATTTTCACTCTATCAAATTCATAGCAACAATGTTCACATTCTTATCTAAATCGCCCTTGAATGTTGAATGAAAGCCTCTAATAGATATCAATGTAATAGTTAAAAAACTGAACTAGAGATTAATGAGAGTTTCCGTCACTCTTTTAAGGGTCTTTTGAAACTAAATATGGTTATTCTTTTGCCTCTTCGGAATTTAGAGTTATTTTCAAAAGAATTTAGCATACTCTTATTCATTCACTCGTACAATACACAAATAAAACTCCACCTTTTCATATATAGAGATGTACAATGCCCTTATATCAAATTTTTAACCGCACATACCACAAATAAACTTAAACTCAGAAAAAGAAAAATGCAGTCGTTAATGAAAAATCACATCGTAGCAGTGCCAACTTGAGTCAAAGGACAACTTACACGACAATAGATTTGATTTTTACTTAATTTTTTATGGACAACTTACACAACAATAGATGTTTAATTAATTTTTTAAGTTATTTGGAGTACGACAATTTTATGTAAAATTAATTATTTTATTAAAAAATAATCAACTATAAAATAATTTTATAAATTAAAAAATACTGTCCAAATTAATTTGATGGCAATTCGAAGTAATAAATTAATAAAAAAATATAAAAAATAATTAATAACTGTACAGCATGTACATGAATAAGTAATAGTTAATATATAAATAAACAAATAGTT
>BSBM01000018.1:12695000-13115000 GCA_027924585.1 Larix kaempferi | reverse complement strand
CTTCATCATAGTCATAACCTATGAATAGAAGTTTAGGTCTTGCAAAACAACTTATTTACAAAATACATGATTCTTTCGTTAAAACTTAGAGTTTATAACTTTATAATTATCTCATAGTTAAAATAAGTTTGAAATTTTTTATGTTATTTGTGAAAGTCATAGCTTTAATCTAGCTTGTAATGCAAATCAATTTCTAATCACTAAGAAAGAAAACAAAAACAAACAAACAAACATTTAAATTGTCATTATCCTAAACAATATTTAGTGAAGATGAACACATCATCTCATTGAGATTCAGTAATGGAGTGAGTTATAAATTGACAAAAGTAGTTTTTATGACGAGATAAAAAAAATTAGAAATTGAAAAAAGTAACTTTAAAGATGAGTTAATTTTTTTAGAAGTTGAGAAAAGTAGCTTTTAAGATGAGTTCAAAAATTTAGCTTTGTCAAAGTTTTGGTTCACTCATTTCTTTTTGAAATTTCAAAGATATGGATGATCTTAAAATGGATAACAACTCTTAAGAGAAGAAAATTACATAAATAATGTAGAACTATAACTTCAAACAAATATCTTATAGAATTGAAAGAAAAAGAATTGTTATATAAATGTTGAGTTTGTCCACTTATTAACTCATTAATTTATTAATAACAAGTAATTGGAAAAAAACACTTAGCACAAACTCTAAAATAAATAATAGTATAATTCAAAATTTGAACTCTCAATACAATAAAAATTGAAATAATTTTATTGACTTTAACTTGGTGTGCTAATTAGAGTTGTCATAATTATTTAGTATGCTAAAAATAACACAAACTTCAAAATAAAAAAATAAATAGTTATTTAGTATGTTAAATTTAATGATCATAATAATTTCAAAAACATAAATAAACATAAATTTTAAAATAAATAACTATTAAATATAGATATATGACATAATTTAGTAACAATTATTTAATTATATTGTTTTCTGAAAATATAGAAATTGATTGCAATAAAAAAAAATCAAAACTGGTATGAGGTTTTTATATTTAAATTTCAGAAATAACAAAAATTAACCCCTTGAACCAAATACTCAGAGTCATAAAATGGATAAAAAATCCAAATTACAAACCAAAAGTTTCACTGATTCCCATTACTATGTGAATACCATCACCACCTACTGATCTAACAAGGATATCAAACTTGGATATATAGTTGCTTTAAATCCAATGTTCAATATTCCCACGACAACATTAAATGCACTTTGTAAGTTTCATATTGAGCGCAGCATTAAATGTACTTTGTCAATGTTGGTGTTAATGGGGGTGAGAATTTCTTTCTATGCATAGTGAACTAGTGTTTAGTGTTTTTTTAGAGAAGCAATTTTTTATCAATCCCAATCACCAACCACCCAGCTTGCACACATCACGACGGAATTCATAATCTTTGGCCAGATCCAGAATTTTCTTCGTTCAAAATCCATTATTAATTGCAAAATGGAATGGAGGCTTTTTAATACTCTTTAGATTAAGCAAATCCATTATTAATTGCAAAATGGAATGGAGGCTTTTAATACTCTTTAGATTAAGCAATCTCAGCTGGATCCAAATCTTGTCTACAATTTCGACAAAGAATTTTCGGATTTTGAATAAAAATATGAGAAACAAAACAAAACCAAAAAAGTGGTTCAATTGAATCCAAATCGTTTCTATTTTTAAACTATTGGATTTGAGTTGATTCATTGAACTTAATTGTTTGGGTTTATTTATTTTAGTAGATAAAAATTGGTTAAAATTGTTCCTGAAAATTGTTATTTTCACAATTTTATAGGATTCTAAAATTATTAAGATCACCAAAATTGCAATTTAAACACTTCAAATTGCAATTATTCCAACAAATTAGGAAAGTAATGATTAAAGCTTATACTGCACCCATTCATTGAGCCTAATCGTAGCAAATAGGGAACCTCTAATCCTCATCTCTGATACGAAAGGTCGAGAAAGAAGCAGTACTACTTGGCTTCCCGGATCGGTCAGCAGTATAGGACATGCAGACTTTTCATTTCTTGTCGTATAGTGCTGGCCCATATGTTCTTGGAATCTTGAATGTCTAAGATATTTCAGCAGTATAGGACATGCAGACTTTTCATTTCATGCCGTATAGTGCTGGCCCATATGTTCTAACAATCTTGAATGTCTAATGTCCGTACGTCTCTACCTCCCTACCCTGGAAACAGAGTATGAAATGAGTTGATGACGACTTCTAATAATTGTGGGTGAATGAACCTACACCTCGATTCAGGGTTGGAATTTGAAGGATAAATGTAAGTCACTGGTCATTTTGTTGGTTAAATAAGGTTAATGATTTTTTGGAACGGTTTTAATATACAGTTACATTTTGTTTCAAAACTTATTTTTGATAGTCACTATATTTTCCAAATTTGAACACTCCAAATTACAATTATTCCAGTAAGTTAGAACCGTTTTGGTTAAAGCTTATATTTTATATTTTCCAAATTTGAATACTCCAAATTGTAATTATTATATTTTATATTTTCAAAATTTGAATACTCCAAATTGCAATTATTCCAGCAAGTTAAAACGGTTTTGGTTAATACTTATACTCTATATTTTCCAAATTTGAACACTCCAAATTGTAATTATTCCAGCAATTATTCGTAGCAAATAGAGAACCTCTAATGCTGCTCCTCATCTCTGATACGAAAGGTAGAGAAAGAAGCAGTACTACTCGGGTCGCCTCATCGGTCAGCACTATAGGACAAGTAGGCTTTTCATCAGCCATGACGCTCCATGTCGTTCATCAGCCCTGACGCACTTGAAAAGTCTCCATGTCTATATGTTCATGGCTGTGTTTCCACAAGTGGGTTTGGTCAAAGGGCACATGCTAGTCATAACCTTCCACAAAGTAAAGCAAAAAAATAACAATATGAGAGCAGTGCTAGCCAGGGCCCAATCTCAAGTACTTCACATGCTGGTCATAATCTTCCGCTAAGTAAACCAAAAAATCATAATATGACAGCAGTGCTAGCCAGGGCCCAATCTCAAGTGGTGAGGGTTGATAAGATAGATGAAATAAACGTGATAAAGGTTGATAGTATTGAGGAAAAACAAGTGTTAAGGGTTCATAGGATTATGAAAAAAATAATAATAATGTGAGAGCAGTGCTACCCAGGCCTAATGTCAAGTGGCGAGGGTATCTTCGTCAAAGTAAACAAAAAGAAATAACTATGAGAAAAGTGCTAGCCAAGATCCAATCTCAAGTGGCGAGGGTTGATAAGATTGGTGAAAAAACGTATAAAGGTTGATAGGATTGATGAAAAATATAATAATGCCTAATGTCAAGTGGCGAGGGCATCTTCGTCAAAGTAAACAAAAAGAAATAACTATGAGAAAAGTGCTAGCCAAGATCCAATCTCAAGTGGCGAGGGTTGATAAGATTGGTGAAAAAACGTATAAAGGTTGATAGGATTGATGAAAAATATAATAATGTGAGAGCAGTGCAGGCCTAATCTCAAGTGGTGAGGGTTTATAAAAATGATGCAAAGTCTGCATGGTATGTCATCTTTCTCAAGGTTTCAATGATTAGGGTCAAGGTTTCAATGGCTAGGGTTTCTAGAATAAAGATATCATAGTAATTATATCCTTACGTCCCTATTCTGGAAATAGAGATTTGATAAAGACCTCTCATAATTGTGTTTGAAACAGAGAGTGAAACGACTTGATAAATACATTTAATAATTGTAGATGATTGAAGCAGCATTTGTATCCCCTCGAGCCATCTTAACTACAACTCAACCAAATTGCAACTAAGGTATTGTTACCGAGTGACATATCTTTACTGTGGCAGTTCAGTCCACACTAACACTGAAAAAAACAGCTATTGTTTTTTACATTGATTTCCATTTTTTTGCTTTTTACTTTCTATAAATAATTGCTGTATTATTTTAAGCCTGGCTCAGGGTTGTGAGTTTGGTATCCAGATAACAGCGAGAAATTCTCACGGTTAGAGGAAAAAAAAAGAAAAATCTTACTTTAAAGAAGAAAAAAAATTGTGTAAATATTAGACAATTATATAAACACAGTTTAAACAGATTTTTTAGTACGAATCAGAATCTTGACCATAACAAACTGACAAACACAATGAGACATGGATTATGGTGATGGTTGATTCTGAATTCAATAAAAAGGGGACACTGATTGTCGCCTGGGACATCTATAACGACTCATTTATGTGTTTAGCTGGAATTTTAATTCTGAATTTATTTTTTAAAATTATTAAATTTCAAACCATAAGTAAACATTGCAGAAATCGCCCTCATTGTCAATGAAATGTTGAAATGTTAGAAAATGCTTGCTTAAAAATGTTACACTTCAATTTATTTTATTTGATAAGGCTCAAATTTTAAACCTAATATTTTTTTTTGTTTTTTTTTAATCTAATTTTATTAATTTGGATTTTAATTACTTCGAAATTAACTTAAACTGCCAATAGTATAGTTACATGTGGAATAATATAATGATTTTATATTATAAAATCATTAATATAATACAATGAATGACTATTCAATGTTAATCTTTGAAACAAAAAAAAATTGTTTGTTTAAATATGTGTGATATTCAGGGTTGGCAAGCGCGGGTGGAGTTCTCTATGGCTCTAACGGAAACAAGATGAAAGACTATGCCTGAGGAATTGCAAGAAGGTCCAATAACAATGCGGAATGGTTAGCTCTTATTAAAGGTTTGGAGATTGCCAGGAAGGACGGCCTCTCAGACTTAGTTGTTTGCGGAGACTCAATGCTGGTTATTAGAGACGCAAGGAATTTAACCAAAAATCGTAATAACCCTGCCTCTAAACTCCACCGTCTTATAAAGTGCCTTGTAAATGAATTCAAAACAATAAATTTCCTCCATATCTTGAGATCCAATAACCATGAAGAAGACAAAATGGCGAATAATGGCATCAGGCTTGATCGTGGAATTCTTGTTTGCAATCAGAAGGTGAATGATAGAGTCTGGATTCCTTAAACCCTCCTTGTTTTGGGAAAGGTACCTCATGGTTTCAGGACATAAGAAGAATCCAAATCTGGGGTGGAGTCATGATCCTAAACACCCCATGCTCAAGCAAAACTTTGAATCACACCTCCACCTTTGGGAAGCAATGCCATGAATTATTATCCTAAAATGGGGGAGATTATGTTTTTGGGAAGAGAGTGTAAGGGACTTATTGTTCGTTGAAAACAACATCTTTGGACCAATCTTCTAGTGTGGTATCTAGACCCACATGTTTAGTGAGGATGTTCAACACTTGTCTCTTGCTAGCCTGGTCGAGGTGTATTTGGTTAACTGTCTATTGTAGGGCCATGACCACTAGTGCAAGATCCTTGGTGTATTTGGGTGGACCCTTGGTTGGATCGTCCATATTTTTTTGGTTGCAGGTGTGTACCATGGGATAACTCGTGCTCAAAAAAAGTATTAACACCAACTTAATTCAAAACAGCGAGATGCTAAACAGGAGTCTTTTGAGAGGTATCGCTAAATGAGGGATGGGTGGGTCCAAATGAAAAAATTTATTAGATATGCATACCAATAAGATCAGCATGATGCATGGTGCCATGAATTATTATCCTAAAGTGGGGGACACTATGTTTTCGGGAAGAGAGTGTATGAGCCTTATTCTTCATTGAAAACAACATCTTTGCACTACTCTTCTAGTGTTGTATCTAGACCCACATGTTTAGTGAGGATGTTCAACACCTGTCTATGGTTAGCCTAGTCGAGGTGGGGTTGGTCAATTGCCTACTGTAGGGGCATGATCGTTGCTAGAAGATCCTTGGTTTCTTTGGGTGGATCCTTGCTTGGATCCTCCATATTTTTTTGGTTGTAGGTGTGTACCATGGGATCTCTTGTGCTCAAAAAAAGTATTAACACCAATTTATTTCAAAATGACTGAGAGGCTAAAGAGGAGTCTTTTGAGAGGCATCACCAAATGAGGGATGGGTGGGTCCACATGAAAAATATTGTTAGAGATGTATATCAATACGATTAGCTCTATGTAAGGATTCTTTTGAGATTCATCTCGAACAAGGATTTTTTTACTCCCTATGGAATATTATTGCACTAATAGAATTGCCAAATTCCTTCTAGATGCGAATATGTAGGAATTTCACTAGCTAGTCTCAGAGAATAGGGTTAATGCACTAACAAAATGTCCAAATTCTTTCTAGATGAAAATATGTAGGAATTTCACTAGATGGTGATAGAGGGAAGTGTTTATGGAGTAAGGAGGACAATGGATTATCAGGTGATATAATTATATGATATACTTGTAGGGTCCAATAGTAGTACTCAATCCAATCCCTTAGTGCATTAATTAAGGAGGCCCGATCGTTCCCTCAGTTGTGCTACCCAACTACCCAAGTACTAGAGAGTAATCTTCTTGAGTGTAGTGCTTGGTGCCACTATAGCAACAAGAAGAATGATCAAATTATCTATATATGGTTTCAAGTTTCCTAGGGGACTTTTGATATACCAGAGGGTACGTGGAAGTGAGATTCCATGTACAAGTGTTGTTTGATGCGGTACTACTCAAAGGGGTACCAATAGAGGTTACAATGGTGTCCATTAACAAATGTGACTAAGTACCAATTGTATTCTCTACGTGTATGATTCCTAAATCGTGGTTTTACCTTTTCAAAAACGAATCTTTGTGTTGTTTAAAGACATCGAAACACGTCTCTAGATTAAAAAAAATCTACAAAAATTTTGGAGGTGTTGGCTCAGGAAATTGCTCTAATACCACTAGTGATGGACTTAATTTTACAAATTAGAGCAGAAACAAGATATGTCGAGATAAACAATTTATGAAACACACAATTATATTGCAAGATAACTTATCAAAGTAGATAGACGAGGGAAATGCTACAAAAATAGCTCTTGTGATTAAAGATAGCCATATGTGTAAGTAGATTTGGTGACAAGAGGAAACCACGTTGATTTTTTAAGAACTCGACGTTTCGATCTCTACTCTAAGGTCATCATCAGGAGATCAATAGAAGCTCGAAGGAATTAGGTTTCCAAAGATGATGAATATACAGGTTTCAAATCTTAATGAAGAGATAGATGAAAGAAGTTGTTAGCTCTACCAATAACAAAAAAGGGTTTTTTGGAGAGGAAAATAATTCAAGCAATTTTGGACTCCAATGAATAGTGTGTTAGGGTATGGGGAATAGTATTGGTATCGGGCTAGGATACATTCATGGATAAGCCTCTTATACCTAGGGTAACGGAAATGAAGGGATCCAGGGAACGAGATTAAGAAAATCTAAAGATACTTATAGAATCAAGTGGAAGGCATGAGGAAAGGTATTGAGTATTTGAGTTTGCATGTAGAAAAGCAAGTTCTAGTCAAGTAGAATGTAATGGGAGTTAAGCTTGGGGAAATGAAATTGTGATCAACCTTGAGATGCAGTATAATATGATAATGGGATTTGTTCATTTCTCCAATTAATCCGATCTTCATTGACTTAGAAGTTAGCAAGAGATCAAAAAGTGGACAAAAACACTATACAACAATTGTTTATGATGTTTACATATATTTTACTTTTAAATAAATTATAACAATAAGAAATATGGTAATGTTTTGGTTTGCTTCTACACAATTAACTTATATAAAAAATTAAATTATTTATATTATTGATTATTTAAATTTCTAATCAAACTTTTATATATAAAAAAATATACCCAAGTATTTCCACTAACATCTTCGCCTCCTTGTCTCCAATGAATTTACCCCTAAGATCATTTCTAACCCACCCTCTTTAATTTTCAATGATATCTGAAATAGTGATAAAAGCTGACTAACCATAGTACCAAAACGACTAATTGCAAAGTGCGGTCACAACCATGGATGAATAGAAAAACGATTTGCCTATTTAAAAGATATGTCACCAAATTTATACAAAGATGAAGACCATCTCAGAGATTGATAGATGAACATAATTATTTTTTTCTGAGTGGTTGTCACCCTCAACCAATTCTCATCTGAGTGGCTGTCACCCTCAATCCCTAAATGAATAGATAATTCTCATCTGAGTGGCTGTCTCCCTCAACCCTTAATTGAACAAATTGCCCTAATTGAACAGATAATTCTCATCTGAGTGGCTATCTCTCAACCCCTAATTGTGTTCAAATTACCCTAATTGAACAGATAATTCTCATCTGAGTGGCTATCTCCCTCAACCCCTAATTGAACAGATAATTTGTGGTGACTTTTCTCCACCAATGCTAACTACCCTACCACTGCAGGCTTTCAACAAACATACCTTATTTAAGCTTGTGAGGGCATAGCTCAGGTTCACAGAAGGCATTGCAAGCTTTTAACAAACATACCTTATTTAAGCTTGTGAGGGCATAGCTCAGGTTCAGAGAAAGGATCCTCAATAGGTTACGTGTGTGCTTGCCTGAGAATAAGCAAAATAAAAGAAGGCAACATGGCAGAAGCTATTGTAAGCACGCTTAGTGAGCAATTGACTTCCATGCTCGCTCACAAAATCTTTCAAGAGGTATCGCTAGTTACCAATTTCAGAGAGGATGTAGAGTCCATTTGTGATGAACTTGATTCCATTAAAATCTTGTTGAACGGTGTGATGGTGATGACGAATTCCCGTTCAACAACCAACTGGCTGCACAAAGTTCAGGATTTTCTGTACCGTGCTGTGGACATCGTGGAGGAATGCGAGGCTCGCAAGTTCAGCAATCCGTTGTTCCGCTATCGGATGGGCCGAAGGATTAAGACATTAAAGACGTGTATCAGCAAAATTCACTCGAGTGCTAAATATCTGAAATATCTGAAGTCTGTGTTCGACGTGAATGCTCATGTTCACGCATTAAATGCAAATTCAGAGGATAAGAGGAAAAAGTCGAGTGCAGATCTTATAGAAATTAGTATTGTGGGCATGGAAGCTAAGATTAAAGACATCACTGGTTGGATATTGCAACCGGGCTTTACAGTGATTGCAGTTGTGGGCATCGGAGGGTTGGGTAAAACTCTTGTGGTACAAAAAGTTTTGGACAACCCATCCGTCCAACAACGTTTTGACCATGTAGTTTGGTTGGCAGTGTCGCAGAAATATATCGAAAGAGAGCTTCTGCTTGAAATGGGTAAGCGAATTAAACTGCCAATTAGTGAAGAGGATCTATCATTCCTAGAAGTGGAAAGTCTTAAAGGCATCATTAAGAAACATTTAGAAAATAAACGTTGTCTACTTGTTTTAGACGACGTGTGGGCGGAAGATTGTTTGAAAGATATTGTCTTGCAAATGAAGAGCGGAAGAAATAACAAGATCGTGGTAACTACACGTAATAAACAAGTTGGAATATCTATGGAGGCTCATGACTGCTGTGAAATGGAATATTTATCTGATGAAAAAAGCTTGCAATTATTCTACATTCATGCGTTTCCGGACTGTCAATTGCAAAATCATCCTCCTTCAGAAGAGATACAACTCCTCTCCAAGCGTATTGTACAACAGTGTGGCGCACTGCCCTTAGCGATCAAAACAATTCTAAAGTTAAGTTACCAAGCTTTGCCTTTTTATCTCAAATCTTTTTTTCAGTACTGCTCTGTTTTCCCTGAAAATACTGAAATGAGGGCCTTTCCGGACCTTCAAATTCATCCTCCTTCAGAAGAGATGAAACACGTCTCCGAGTGTATTGTACAAAAGTGTGGCGGACTGCCCTTAGCTATCAAAACAATAGCAGCTTCTTTGGCAAGAGTAGAAAGGATCCCTAATTTATGGGAATCCACCTTGCAACGTCTAAATCAAGCAGAGGCCTTAACTAGCACTGTCATGCCCTCTCTAAGCTTAAGTTACCACTCCTTGCCTTATCATCTAAAATCTTGTTTTATGTACTGCTCTGTTTTCCCTAAAAATACAGCAATGAGATCGCAATATTTAGTATATTCGTGGATTGCTGAAGGCTTTGTTTCTACACAAATAGCAGCAGAGGCATACGATATAGGACTCTCTTACATCCAGGAACTTGCCGATCGATGCCTCATTGAAGTTTCAAAAGTTGGCGGGGATGGGCGGATAAAGTATTGTAAAATCCATGCTTTGTTGCATGAATTAGCTCTCTCTGAATCTCGCGCTGGAACTAAATGCTTGCTAACGCCCGGAGAAGATTTGAAAAAATTCCCAGCAGATGAGTGCTTGGGCGTACGTAGAATTTCATTGGTTAAAAACAATATAAAAATAATCAAAGATGCCATTCAGTGTCCAGATCTCAGAACTCTATTGCTATGGAATAATATCAACCTGGCATCGATTTCTACAAGTTTTTTCAAAAAAGTGAGATATTTGGCTGTGTTAGATTTAAGTCAGACTTCCATGAAATCGTTGCCAAGGTCTATCGGCAAGTTAAAGCATCTGAAGTTCCTTAACTTATCCCGGACAAACATCGTGAAGCTGCCGAGTTCCTTGAGCGGTCTCTGGCGCCTACAGTTTCTGGATGTTAGTTGTTGCAAACATCTGAGAAGGCTGCATTCGGGAATAGGTGAGCACAAATTCATGCTACATCTCAATGTAAAGCGCTGCAAAGAGTTGAAATCATTGCCTGCAGGAATAGCGAAGCTAAGCTCTTTACAGACACTGAAAGGCGCTGTATTCAGAACGGAAAAGCAATTGGCCGATCTGAAAGAATTGAACCTTCTGCAACACCTATCGTTAGCAATCGATGCTCCTTCCTCATCACAAACAACTGAGGCTTATTCATCGTCACAAGGTAATCTTCAACTTGAGGACGGGATTTTTAAGGGCATGACAAAATTGCGAACGGTCTCCTTGCGAAGTAAAAGTTCTTGCCGCCTCGATCTTCCCGAGGACATGAAGCTCATCGCTCAACACCTTCAACACGTTCGTCTTCATAATTGTTCGGTGCCCAAATGGATCTTTCCCCTGGAGAACCTCATGGTGCTGGTTATATCTGCTGGCAATATCTCCTGTGCACAGTATGAAGGCCTAGAAAAAATTCCTAATCTGAAAAAACTACGCTTGGCAGGGAACAAAGACTGTAAAGTGTTTCCAACGGAGTTTGGAAATGCCACAGCATTTCCGAATCTGAAAAAGCTCGTTATAGAAGATTTTAACAGTTTGGAACAGTTTCCCGATCTGCAGGGTAATGCAATGCTAAACCTACAGTATTTGCGAATCAAGAAATGCAACCACGCCATAAAACTGCTCCAAGGATTCGATAAATTGAAGCATCTTAACGAAATAGAGGTGGAAGAAGAGGACCTCGGCCATTGGAAAATTGGGACAGATCGTCCTGTGAAGATCAATGTAATAAACCCGTCCGAGGAGGAAGCAATCGAAAAAATGGTAAAGGAGGCAATCAAAAAAAAAGAAGAAAAGGACGAGTCACACAAGCCTCCGCGCAGAACCATATCGGAGAAAGTTTTGGGCAAGCTTGGTTCGTGCAGTACCACGCCGAGGCCGAGAGGTTTGTCTCCGGATGAGGAGAATTGAGTATGTCGAGAAGGTTCTCTGATAGGGCCGCAGGGTACTTCGGTAAACAAAATTCATTAATCCCGAAAACCATACATAACGTTTGCTAAAACTGAAATATATTCATATGTTTATGTTTTTTAATTTAAATTAGTTTTGTTTGCGATGCTGTTCATCCTTTGTCACAACACTAAATCCCAGAAAGAAATTAAAACTCAACCAGTAGAATATTGTTGAAGTCTATTTTTCTGAATGCTCTTATCACATCTAAGTCTTCCATAATTTATGGCAGGAAGAGTGGGCTGGGCTAGGCGTGGGCGTGGGCGTGCGCTGGGTGTTGGATACTTCAAGCAGGGTTGGAATTGGAATGGCAAGGCGCATTTTTGCTTGTCAAATTCTGTTTATCAAAACGTTTTCTTAAACGGCATGTTATCCATTAAAACTTTATTTTGATATTTAAATTAGTTTTTAAAACTTTCTTTATATTGAAATTATTTATAAATTCAGAATAATATGGTATAAATTCAGAATGAATATGGACGAAATCAGATCATATTTATTTCAAGTTAGTTATTATGCATTCATGTATATAATTATTACTATTGGACATTGTGATTATAATGGCTAACTTCATATTATTTATTTATTTAATTAGAAATGTATATGCTTTACCAAACCATAATTATTCATGAACTTGGAAGACGTTTTTGACGGCATTTGAGTCTGGGAAGTGAGTGTTTGATTGGGTCTGGTCTTTTTTGAAATGCCGGTTTACAGTGAAAATTAAACATATTGAATTATGATTGAGTCTATCTTATATTTTGAGTTGTATGTATCTTATGTATTTTGACTTGTGTAAATTTGTATTTCGTTTAACACATTTATATAAATTTGTATTTCATTTAACACATTTTTATTACAACATATTTTGAGTTGTATGTATCTTATGTATTTTGACTTGTGTAACTTTGTATTTCGTTTAACACATTTATGTAAATTTGTATTTCATTTAACACATTTTTTATTACAACAATTGGGATCAGGGCTGCTTTCCCTTTACAATTTTTTAACATTTTCACAAGGATTTTTGAAATTTTGGTTATATATGGTTTTTTTATGTTAAGTTTATAAATATTTTATTAACAATAAATTTAATATTTATTAGAACTTTCTTTATGAAAGGTGCAATTTGAGTTCTGTGATTCAAACTGCAAACGTTTAAAAAAACTGGGGGACAAAGTACTCGGGAAATTCCAACAATAAGGGCGCTGCTCGAGAAATGAAAATCAATAGAGCCGGAGGGATAAATTAAGGTTCAAGGTTTAAGCTTCCTTTGCAGGAAATCCATCCTCAGAAGAGCTCAACGATGGCAGGAACAGGCTTCTCGTTCAGCTCATCCTTGTATTCAATAGCCGCATTCAGCAACTTCACTGACCTTTTTCAAGGGTATTCCTTGGCTTGGCACCTTCATTTTCATTTGGTCTCTCTCCATCTTCGGCTCCGGTGCCCTCGAGTTTCTCGTTCGGTGCATATTAGCCCGACGTCATCTTCGGGTTTCTCGTTCGGTGCCCTGGCGTCCTCTTCAACAGCCATGTGTTTATCTTTTTGTACTCCTACAATCTACTGCTTCAGCCTTCAGGTGCATCCTAAAGAGATTCAGTTTTAATGATGACAAGTTTGGTGCAGCTCATATCATGTATTTCTTGTGCTTTGCTTATTTCATTCCAAAATCTTGCATTCTAAAGTCTAAACCCATACATTTAGTAGATTTGTAAATGTTGACTGACTCTGTTTGTGGGTTTGTCAGAGATTGAGTTTTCACAAGCGATATGAAGCTTTCAGAGGAGACGGGATCTTGGTATGCAGTCTCAAAGGTTAGTCTTTTTTATGTACATTTGCATATAACAATGACAATGGCATTCTATAATACTGATAATCATGTTAGAGTATGGTGGAATGCTTGTTCATGTCTTAGTTAGCAGCTTGCCATAAAAAACAGCGTGAGATAACAAGACTGATAATCATCTTAGAGTATGGTGGAATGCTTGTTCATGTCGTCTTAGTGATCAGCTTGCCATGAAAAACAGCGTGAGATAACAGGTCATCAATTCGCCCCGGTTGTTTTTCTTTCAAATCTGATCAAAATCCGGTTTGAAAATTGCAATCTCACCAATTTCGCAACTTCAGAATCATAAATCACGATGCCAGATTAATTCCTACATAAATTGCGATTTCAAACTAATTCCTACATTTGCCTAAATTGAAAAATCTACATCCCTGGGTAGGACGCTCTTTTTTCTATTACATAATACTTTTAATTGTGAATCTCATCCTGGGCAGGACGCTCTTTTTCTCTTTCAGAACACTTTTATCGGTGATTGTAACCTACATACAACGTTATTTTAGTTATATCAATGTATGATTGTAGACACTAGAGCATCACAACTCGTGAATTTTAGAAAAAAATATCATTGTAGAATTGCCCAAATCCTTACAGTGTCTGCCTTCATGTCAAAAGCAGATATTGTAGTACCCAAATCCTTACGGTGTGTGCCATCAATTCAAAAACAGATCTGTCTGCAAGAACAACATATAACCTCTATTTCTGCATCCCAACAGTACGCAAGGTCCATCTCATTATGTAAATGCTGCCTGAAACAAAAGGCAGTCATTATAAATCCAAAAGCTGTTAGAATCATGTAAGTCCTTCCAATGAAGTACCCCATGTCTCGTAATTATAATAGCGTCCTGTCCATAGCTAGGTGATTTAATATTTTAAGAATGGAATATAGAGAAGACAACTCAACACGCCCTTTCTCATGGTGACCATTAACCATCCTGCGGCTAAAGGACTAACGATTTGGCCCTTTGCCGGTAGAGCATGCTGCGACGGCTTTCAATAACTACTCCTCAACAGAGTATTTAATGCTGTTGCTACAGGAATCTAAACGCTAATCTTTCAGGTTATGTTTGGTGAAAAACTGCCATCTGATATGTTATGACTCGTCCACGGTGGGCCGAGGAGTCTATTCAGCAAGAGGAGAGTCCGCCAGCAACGAGAAGAGCCGAGCTTGAAATAAGATTTGTTATATTGTTCTTTCTTTCACAGTGGGTTTCTTTATTTTTATTTGGTCCGTTTGCCCACATTAAAGAAAAAATCAAGTGCCAACTTGCTGGTATACTCAGTAAAATCAGTATTGTGTGAGATGTACAAGCTCTTTTGTTTTCAATTCAAGTTGTAGGGTGTCTTGGCTCATAAGAATCTCAAATGACACTGTTTGAGTCACGCTTTATGCTGTTTATTCTTACAGTTGTTTATGGGCGAGTTAATCTGTTTGCTTATTGGAGGATTCAGTTAAAACAAATACATACTGTCTTTCTTCATTTCTGTTTCTACAGGCACATCTTGTCGAACTGTTTTAACCTTTGCCTATCTAAACCTGGATGTTGTCTACGGTGATTTCAGTATCTCCCCCCTCTATGTTTACAAAAGCACCTTCGCAGAAGACATTCAGCCTTCTCACACCAACGATGAGAATTTTGGCGTTTTGGCTTATCTTTTGGACTCTGACCCCGTTCCCTTTGTTCAATTACGTGTTTATAGTGCTGAGAGCTGAAGACAATGGGAAAGGTTACTTTTTGGAAACCTAAAACTCCAATTAGTTTCAATTTTAAGCCTCAATAATTGAGAGAGATTTTATTGTTCCTTGTTTTAAACAGAAAGACTCAATAAATTGTTTCTTTGCACATCATAGCTTAGCACTTTTACCTTCTACCAGTGCCTCTAATTCTGCATGATAAAGCAGTGCGACATTTGCATTATATTCTTTATCATGCAGGCATGCGATATTGGTCTTCTGCATGATAAAGCAGTGTGACATTTGCATTATATTCTTTATTATGCAGGCATGCGATATTGGTCTTTTGCCAAACTGTTAGATTGTTGATGAAGAAGTCTCCCCCTGCAAATTGGAATATTCCCCAAGACAAAGCGTGGGTCGAGGATAAAAAAGATTCTTGAAAATCATAAGAATTTACATATTGCATTGTTAATGGTGGTTCTACTTTGCACCTGTATGGTTATTGGAAAAGGTGTACTAACCTCAGCCATTTCTGGTTCGTTTTCTCATCTTAAGCATAATCTTGTGCTTGGACTGTCATCTCTTCTTTCACAACAGTGCACTGGAGTTTTGTTTCATTTTTAACATTTGGCGTTACCTTTTGTAGTTGGCATTTGCTTCTACATTAATGGCAATGCATGCAGTAACTGGGTTTGATCTTTCTGTGACAATAGAACACCATGAATGTAAGCTCTTCTTTCCTGAAGGTCTTCAATATTCTGCTATAAAGTGCATTCTTTGTTTTCTATTGATTTGGGTCAATGTATTGGTCGAGAGTAATTTACTGTATATGCTACCTTAGTGACTTTATATTTATTTTTCTTCTGAAATTTTAGTGCATCTTAACAGATGGTTAATTTTTCCCTTTGTGTTTCTGCTGATTTGGGCTTAAATATATTCGTGGACAGTAATTTCTTTATATGCATCTTGGTGGCACGATATCCTCCAGCATTGGGGAACTAAAAAAGTTGCAGAGACTGTATGTATCTTCTCTTTGGATTAAGGCCATCTATAGTTCTATTTACTGAATAGAGTTGTGTTTATGAATCTCCTAAAAAATATGGCATCTCCTTTTGGAAGAAGTGTTGGTATGATTAATAAGTTAGCTATTATCAGTGTGTAGGATGTATGTGTATGGAGGTGAATGACCATGTATGTAACTGGTTTTCCACCGGCAATTGCTAATTGAGTTGTAAGCATTGTGAGTGAGTGATTACTCCAAAAACATATCTCGTTTGTTGACTTGTCACCATTTTCATCTATAATATGATGGTTGGTGTATGGATGTATGTTGTGTAGGTATCTCTTGGATAGTTACCTAGACAGTGAGATTCTCTCCAATCGTATGATACTGTGAGTGTAGTTTTGCTACCATGTTTTCTAAGGTATATTTAATGCAAAACTCTATATTATATCTACAGAACCTTTGATTCACATAGAAATACTATCAAGCTTGACATAAAGTTAATGTAGGAACAGTGTCGGTTGGTTTTCCTGAAGTAGCACTGAAATGCTTCAACCTATCATGTTTAAGGATTTATCCAGCAATGCATTGAAAGATCCAATATCTCCTTCAATTGTTCAACTGAGAAGTTAAATTCCTGTGATTAGTGGCATCATTTTCTCTATATATTTGAAAGTTAGGGCTTTGGATAAATCTCAGCACGGAAATATTTCAACCTATCATGTTTAAGGATTTATCCAGCAATGCATTGAAAGATTCAATCTCTCCTTCAATTGGTCAGCTGAGCAGTTAAAAATTCCTGTGTTTTTTTGTGAGTAAGATTGTCAACCTTCTATTACTGAAAAAGGAAAATAAAAGTACAAAATATTACAAAAGTTGTCTTCCCATGAAGGGTATCAAACTGAGAAGTATCCAGCTTTCGTCCATATGGAGAAAATCTTGACAAACTATGACACCCATGGAAAAACTGATACAAAATACTGGGCAATTACATAGCAATCGTATCCAGCATTGCCTTGCCCCACAAGATAACCCAAGACCCCTGATAAACTATAATAAGCTTGAAACTGCGAACAGTCCTTGAGACACAGTATTGGACACAAAACACAAAAAAGAAGAAACATGACCAAGAGTTCCACACTAACCAGACTCCCCAATGGGAGTATCATCTTCCTCCTTCCACTCACTGCCTGGGGTGGTCGTCGATGGACTTGCAGCGTGAGGAGCCAAGAAGACCGGAGTTGTTGTCTCAGGAGCTGCCTCCTGGTGGGCTGTGTCTTGAGGATTCCCCTCCTTTAGAGTCGAAGTCCTACCCCGGCTTGAGCGGCAACGAAACGGAGCTTCTGCAACCTCTACACCCTTTCAATGGCAGCCATGTCCTAGAATAAAGCCTCTCGTAAGTTGCCCAGCATTTGTTCTACCAACTCACCAAATCTTTCCCTCTCCATCATCACTCTCGCAAACAAAGTGCACATAATCCAGTAAGGAGTGGCTACTGATACAGAGCCATACTCCTCTTCTCCTCTTCTTATCTCTTTTGTCTCCCTCTCTATGATGGCCTCGTCAATATGCGGGGGAGTGGAGTCTAAATAGATTTGATTCCATTCGACCTCCCTTGGTTGAGGCTCCCTTCGCCTCCCCCCTCCTTGGCGACTTCTCATGTGCTGTCTCAGAGCCATTTGAAAGCCTGTTGCACCAGCTTCTCCGTCACCTCGACACTGAGAATAAAACCCAGAAAGGTGTTGTCGAGTGGATATAGGTCTCTCCCCTTTGGGAGCTTCCTTTAAATAGGCATACGCCTCTTTATGTGAGTCGCAAACTCGTGTAGCTCCCATCTGTTGCATTCCTGCCTTCGCACGCCAGAAAATCTTGTAGCAATCTTCTCCTCCTTTCCAAATCTGAGACGCGATTGATGAAGCTTGTACCATCCAATCTACTTCCTCATCCTTTCTTCTCCACACGCCATGGGAACGTTCACTGCTCAATGAATTCTGCAAAGACATTACGGTTCGCATGCTCCCCTCCTATCCTACGTCCTTTATTCTTCTTAAATGCCATTGTACCCTCACCTGGCTATCCTTCAGTGCTTGCCTTCCTTCGAGAGCTCTCCCCATACTAACCCAAAACTCCACAAGTTGTCACCAGTCCAGGCGCCCATGTGGGCAGTCGACCTCAACATGTGTCTCTAACTACAGCTCCTCGTGACGTCTGTACCACCCTATCACCCACATCCGAGGGGGTTTTATCCTAAGTAGCAAGACCCTAGCACCATGTCTTTAAATCCGGATTTTGGATGTCCTTCTATAATCCTTCTCCCAAAGAGATTCTCTCTTGGACTCCATGGTTATCCAGGTGGTCAACAAGTGTATTGGATTTTTATTGGATTTTCGTTTCACGTCACTGAGGGTGAGAGTTGGGTCGTCTCTTAGAAGGGAAGATATATGCTCTAGACGGGGCCTCAAGTCTCCAATTCTTAGTTATCTTTGATGGCCTTGTTCCCAATTAAATCTTCTTGGTCATATTAATAATTATCTATGAGTACCCCTCAATAATTATTGGAACCCATCGTCTTGCGAGCGCGGATTTTATCCCCACTATTAATCCATCCATCTCCGCAACATTATTAGTGGTCTCCCCTATGTATCCCCAAAAAATCCAGATAATATCCTCATGAGAGTCCCTTACTGCCCCTCCAAATCCGGTTGGTCCAGGGTTTCCTTTAGAAGCTACATCAAAGTTCAACTTAAAGGATCCATCTGATGGTCACTGCCAAACCTCCAGGCTTTCCATCCTCCTTAACACACTCCTCAAAGAGCTATTGTAAGTTGGAATTTTAAAAATTTCCCGATTATACAAGATCTCCAGTTTAAAGGCTCCCGATTGGAAATCATGTTCATTCCATTGTTGAAGTTGGAGTGTCTCCTTAATGTGTTGACTTAAGGTGGCCCAAACTTTTTATCTATTGCCACATTTTCCTTCAAAGATGTGTTTGTTTCTCTCTATCCAAACTTCCCAGGCCAAGAAGCCAAGAAACAACTCCCAAATACGGCTTAAAAGAGGACTCTAGAAAGGGTTATCCTACCATTTTGCTATTGAGATATTTGGGTGTCCTCTAATCCTTGAAATCTGGCCGAAAAAGGGTCTCCTTTGTCCCACAAAGATGACACAAATCCGTAGCTATCAAGTAGATGATCTATGTTTTCTCCTTCTTTGTTGCACAAGCTACACCATGACGGACTAGAAAAGCCCTTTTTCAATAGATTTTCCCAGGTTAGGATCCTGTGACGCTTAATAAGCCATAGGAAAGTGGCTATCTTTGGCCAATGATTTGCAAACCAAATTTTCTTCCATTTCGGTTCCTTGGTTAGATTAACATATCCTACGTGCAAGTTGGTTGCCTCTTTGATATTGAATTCTCCTGAGGGGCAGTACCCTAATCTAAGTCTGTCCTTCCCTTCCTGGATCATAATTCTTCGTTCTTGCTGTGACTTTATTAGGTCCTACATATTTTCTTGCGGGCTTAGCCTCTGCCACCATTCATTATTTCGCCATCGTCGCCATTGACCATGTACAAGCCCTCCCTCCCACATATCCTTTACTTGTAGAAAATTCCTATCCCTGAGATTCTCCTAAAGAGTGGGAAGTGAAAATGACTTTGATAGGCGAGGGAGTTGTTGCCATGAGTCATGCTGAAAATCTGCTAAATCTCCATTCCTAACCTCCCAAAAACAATGTCTTTGAATCAGGTAGTTGGTTTTTCTCGCCGAATTCCAAATTTGAGATCCCTGCATCGCTTCTGAATATCTTACCAGGTTGCATTTATCCCACCCCTGAGCATATTTGCAATGCCACATCTGATGCCATGGTTCATTGGTGTAATAGACCCATATCCACCAAATATTTGAGGTCAGTACCTCATTTCTTACCTCTGGGTCACGAATGCCCAAGCCTCCTGCTAGTTTTGGAGTGCACACCAAATCCCAACTCACAATGGACGATTTCTGACGGTCCTTTGACCCACCACAAAGAAAGGATCTTTGCAAGGTTTTGATTTTCTTCAATATAGACTTGGGAGTTTTTAAGACCGAAAACAGGTACAAGGGAAGAGATTGAAGCATCGACTTCACCAGGTTTAATCTGCTCGGAATATTTAGAGATCTGAAAGTCCAACTTGACAGTTTAGCTTTCATCTTGTCTAGAAGCTCCTGCCAAGATATCTTTTTTATGGACGAGTCTGACAGAGGTGCTCCTAAATATTTAGATGGAAGAGATCCCTCTTGGAATCCCAAGATCCTTAGGATGTTTCAGCGGACAATCTAAGGCGTGTTAAAAAAGTAGACCTTTGATTTTTCATTATTAATATATAGGTCACTTGCTTGCAAGAATTGGTGCAAACCTTTCTTGATCACTTTGGCTTCCTGAACAGAGGATTGCCCCATGAGCATTGTATCATAGACAAACTATTGATGAGTTTGTGCCTGAACCCCATTATGTAGACTTAGACCCTTTATCCTATTAGTAGCCAGCATTTCTTTTAACGTGCGTCCAAGGCCTTCTGTCATCAACACGAACAAAAAGGATATAGGGGATCTCCTTGCCTTATCCCCCACGAGGATTTGAAAGGAGTGGAGGACGTTCCATTGACTAGAATCGAAAAGAAGGTTGAGGAGGATAAGTTCGTTATCCACTGTATCCATTGATTACTTAAACCAAAAGCTTTCAGCATCTCTGTCATGAATTGTCAGCTCAACTTATCAAAAGCCTTGGAGAGGTCAAGCTTTATCATCATCCCCAGAAACTTCGTCACTTTCAGGGAGTGAATGACTTCATGGGCAAGCAAGATTCCATCTAGAATCTTCCTCCTTTCTACAAAACTTGCATGTTCAGGAGATATTAAAAAGGGAAGTAAAGGTTTCGGCCTATTTGCAATGACCTTGGTGAGGATTTTGTAAATCACATTACATAGGGAAATTGGTTTGAATTTGCTCGAATCCTTTGCCCCACTTTCCTTTGGAATCAAGGTAAGAAAGGTTGCATTAAAGGCAGAAAGAACTCCTCCTGTTCTTCTGGAATCTTCAGCAATTTCCAAAACTTCCTCTTTCAGCGTATCCCAGCACGAGTTAGTGAAATTGTACGGCCCAGGAGCCTTGCCACCTTCCATCTATTTTATCACTTCCTCCAATTCTTGCATTTCTACCAGTCTCATCAAGAGATCATTGTGTTCCTGTGACACCAGCGCAGGAATGTGTTGGGTCACTTTGTATATCGCTCCTCCTCTATCTGGCGCTTGCTCCTCCAATAATTCCTGGAAGAAGGTGTTGAGCTCCCCTTCTAATTCTGTCTGTGTTTCCACATAATGGCCAATTCCAGTTTTTAATCGAACTATCTTATTCATTTGTCGATGTTGAATTGTAGATCTATGGAAGAATTGTGTATTGCTATCTACTTCCCTTAACCATTGTTTCTAGGATTTCTGCTTCTAGAGAATTTCCTCTTGGCTTACCCTTTGGTCAAGCTGAGTTTGCAAATTCACTTATTTTGCTTTCAGCTTATTGGAGCATCCCACCTCCATCACCTTCCGTTGTAGTTGTTCCAATTCATTCTCCAGTCTACTTTTCTCTTCAAAGATATTACCGAAAGAGTCTCTATTCCATTTTTTCACTTTCTCCTTTATGTATTTTGGCTTATGTTGGAATTTGAACATGAGAGTCCCCCTTGGAGCTTCAAAATCAGTCCACCAATGCTTGATTGAGCACTGAAAATCTGGGTGACATAACCAAAATTGCTCGAACCGGACAGGGCATCTAAGGTGTTCACCAATGTGAGCCCACTACAGAGATATGGGAAATGGTCTGACCCGGCTGAGGGTAAAACTAGGGTTGTTAGGTCTACACCTCCCACCAAGGTCGATTCCAATACTAGGAATCTATCCAACCTTGACGCGATCTGTCTAGCCCCGGTCTGCTTATTTTTCCAAATGAAAACACTATTAGTTGTCCTAATATCAACCAACCTTAGGTCATTGATTAATTCACCAAAACGATGATTGACCTCAATTAGGTTTCTCCTACCACCTTTTTTCTCGCCTAATTATCTAATCAGGTTAAAATTGCCCCCAATATCCAGTGGCTTTGCCCTACCCAAGCCCCCATCCTTTCAAGATCGTCCAAGAAACCCAATTTCTGGTAATCCAGGTAAGGCCCATAGACATTGGATATGATCCCCTTAACATTTGAGCCTATGACATGGAATTCCACGGAAAGAATGTGTGACATGGCAACAAAATTTGACAAGCTTACCTTAGAAGGGTTCCAGATGATTGTTAATCCTCTAACTATTCTAATCGCATCTATGGCTATCACTTCGCTACCTTTCCATATTTTCAAGCAAAGTTTTTTCTTATCTGCTTCAAAGTATTTAGTTTCCTGGAGCATTAACACTATCAGTTTCTCTTTTTCTACCTTTCTCTTCATAATTCTTTTTTTTTAATGCTATTAGAACCTCTAATATTCCAGGACACAATCTTCATTAACAAGATTTTTTGATTGCTTGAAATGCCTCCTTAATAGTCGGGTATTGGCCCAACGCAACCAGTTTTTCCCCTACTTCTTTTATCCTAACTCTATTACTTATCCTTCCCCGCTGCTTCTTGACTCCATTATTGTCTTTTGGGGTTGTCGGGATAACTCCAAGGTTTTTGCTAGGTTGTGATTTCAGGATCGCCTCCCTCAGAAGGATCACTTGCTGGGAAAGGATATATCTTGTTTTTGGATTGGCGCAAGATTTCTCTATGTCCATGTCTTTTGTCTCCTCTCCTTGCATTTCAATATCCTCTATCTCGACCTGGCTGGCTTTGGGATTGCTTCCTTGTTCATCTTTCGAGTTCTTCCCCTGGTTTTTTTGCTTGTCCACCTCTTCTCCTGATCCATGGATTTCCTCTATAACCTGATTTAGGGTTTCAATTCTATTTGAGGTTTGAGGCCTCTTGTTAATTTTTGGTACTGATCCCTTCCTAGCCCACCTTTTCCTATTGTTGACCTTAGTGAACCCGTCCGCATATGTTGATTCTTTGGTTTTGGACTAGGTTTGAGGGACATTAAGGGGACAGTCCCTGAAAAGATGTCGGTGCTCATGAAATCTTCTACATTTGAAAGGAATGTGCTCATAATCAAGGGTTTAAATCCACTCCTCGGCTTCCCAAGATAAATTGATTGCCTCGGGGGGTTCTTTAGATATGTCCATACAAACACATATCCTAGCGTATGAAGTATAGCGCCCCATTTTGGTTTGTTCCAAGGCCTTCACGAAATACCCCAGGGCGTTTCCCAAATCCATCAATATTTCTTCCTTCCAATACTCGCTTGGGAGAGAATACAGTCGTATCCATATTGGCACCACAGTCATATCTTCTTTATCTGGATTGAATCTCTCCTTCCAAACTTGAAGGTAGAGACCTGCTGAATTGAAAAAATACGGACCACCATCAACCACCCTGTTCCGGTCTTCAAGGTTGAAAGCGATGACCATGAAAAATCCTTTCAATCCTAGTTGTAGGTCATAGTTCCCTTTCGGCCTCCAAGTTGTGTTTATCCACCATGTTAATGATTTCTCAGATGGTCAAATGCCCACAAATTTTCCTATAAAAGCATGTTCTCTCATGTATTGGATGTGTGCCCTTAGTCCCTCCGAGCAGATCTATAGAGTTGGCATCGTCTTCGTCTTGGGAATACACTACCTTGGTTTCCTTCCTTCCATATTGTTCGGCTGAAGTCCCCAGTTGTAGCTCGATCCCTCTCCTCCCATACCTGCAGAAAGGTTTTCATGTATGTCGGTCTGAGGTTCTTCATTGCTCTTTCCTTGGGTGGGAACAACAATCCCCCCCCCCCCCCCCCCGTCGACTCCCCCATACTTATACTTCCATAATTGTCCCCTCTTTAGTGAGATCCCAGCTATGAACCTAAAACCCCTGTCGATGCAGCACCTAAATCCTAAATGTGACCTCCCACCTGTTCATCCCCCATTCTTGTCTAAAAAATTTTGTGATTAGTGGCATCCTTTTATCTATATATTTGAAACTTAGGGCTTTGGATAAATCTTATATTCATCCATATGCTAATTTTTGGATGCTTTTCTACTTCAAGAACCTATCAACCAATTTTTTGGCAGGAAAAATCCCCAATATCAAAGTTTGACAAGGTTTTGGGAATCACTCGTGACAGTCATCCCTATGAGTTAGGACCATTTTTTGCATAAAGATTAATTTTGAACTTGATTGAGAAATCCTTATGTTAAACATTTTTTCGAGTTTACAAATATCCTTGAATATAAATTATTGTATTTCGATTCCTCTTAAAGTATCTATTGATATACTTTGAAGTAATCTATAATCTATATTTTGCTTTACAATATATATCATGAAAACCTATTTAAGAAATTCTTATTTACCGGCCAATAGGGAAATTGTATTCTTGTTAATTGCAAATTTTTTCCCTTTGAATTCTCATATTTATTGTTGTGAAATCTAAAAGGATGACCCCTTGGATGTGATTTTTAGGTTTGTGGATAATTTGGATCTATGTGGTCAACAATTGGACAAACTCTGCAAGAAGTCATTGGGCACAACTTGGATTGTGATGTAGATCAAGGTGATCCATCCAAGGCTTCACATTGGTGTCTTATATGCTTATTTGTTCTTTTCCTATGAGGGTTTCTGATCTTGAATTCACCTTTGTGCTTTTGTTGTTGCATAGTGTATTGGGCAATTTGGAACTTATCTTGATAAATTTTCACTCTAATTTACTGAATTCTTTGGATGTTATCAACGTCAACTAAACCATTAGGGTGAATTTCAAATGGAATCCTTATTAGAGAAAAGGTGATAATCGGTGGGACTCTAGTTGTGCTTCTATTGTTCTTATGGATCTATTTTTTGTGCATGAATGATGGGGTCAAGCAACCTTATATAGAAATGGAGTAGCAGCTCCTGCAGCAAATAGGTATGAAGCGAATACATCTGCAAGTATTTGGGCTTAAAATTTCCATGACAAGAGAATACCATGAATTTAATCTCTTGTTTTCTAAAGTTCTTCAATATTCTGCTATAAAGTGCATTTTTTAAACAACAATTTGTGACTCGAAGATCTTTTTATCCAAATACCACTTATCGCATTGTCTTGTCAAGGCTTCCAAATATTTGAAACTGCTATTCTTTGAAATCATGTGATGTGGCATTTTAAATTTCAAGAGGCAACGTTGTTTTTTGTTTTTGGTTCTAGACTCTAGGATAATTAAATTCACTAAACATAACTGATAAACAATACATCGTATGTTCCTTCAACACAAATCTATTTTGGCATGTTAATTGGAGGTTGAATAATTCAAGGCTAGGGAGACTTAGAAGTGAGCTTGCATATTTGTATCCACTAATTTAAACTTAGAAGTGAGCTTGCATATTTGTATCCACTAATTTAAACTTAGAAGTGAACTTCTAATAATCCTCAAGGTTGAAGATGTGTCATGATCAGGGAAAGATAAAGCAACCCCAGTAAATACCGTAGCCTTTGTTACCGTGGAGGATTTGCAATTATGTAACACCTTGAGATCATAATAGGTGCAAGTTGTAGAGTGACCTGGTTTTAGATCCACATGATGCTACTTGGTGATAATTTGTGGCAATGAGTGTTACAATAAAATACATCTTGTTTTTATTTTATTTTGTGCACTAATAATGTTGCATTATTGTTTGGTATGATGCGATTTCTGATTTTCTAATCGAAGTGCTTGTGTTAAAATAATGAGTTTTGTAGCATTATGCACAAGATTTTCATTTATACTCTAGAAGAGGTTGAGAAAATGACTTCTCAAATGCATGTTAAACTTCAAGGATGTTCAGATGAGCAAACAATAACCAAAGAAACATCTAAGCATTATGTTTCTGATCTTCAAGAATCAACTTTACCTACAGCCAGTGTAGATGTTTGACACTGCCAACAAATTGTCTTCAAATTTTGAACTACTTGATTGATGATTGCCATGGATTATGGAGGGCATGATTCAACTAGCTTTTTGTTAGTGGGATTGATAGGACAATTAAAAGGAATTTGTAAGAATGTATGTGGTGTGCTTATATGATCTTGACATAGTTGGGACAAACATGAAACAAATTTTCTTGTCATTGCATCCTTGTGATCCAATTTGTCCATCTTCAAGGAATGTTGTAATACTAGCTATTTGGTGCAAATAGTTGTTGTGATAATGGTTATGCATGACTTTAATAATGGTTGTAGTACTAGCTCACACTAGTAGTAAGACCAACACATATGATAAAAATGTAGATGTTAGGAAAGCTATATTTTTTAAAAACATCCTTGAGCATAGACATAAGATAATTGGGAAAGCAATGCACTTTTGCGTTGTTGTAAAGTACACAGCCTTGGATGTTGAATGCTAGTAATATGATGGCACAAGTTGTGAAAGTAATGGAACTTTAAAATGTTTCATTTGTAAAAGTTAAACAAGAGAATTTTGGAGAATTCTCACTGTGTTTGAAATGCACCTGTCATGTCCCCAATTAAATGATTTTCAAATAAATAAGTAAGTTGGCCTACCCAATTCCTAAGGGTTATGTGGAAGAATTAAAATATTGACATTTAACCCCAAGGTCTATAGTTTCTCATGAAAATTCAATTTTCTAAATTGATGGTGGAAAAATAGGCCAATAAATTATGGAATAAATGTTGAATGTTCCAAAATGAAGTGGCATTAGGTCCCACTTGGACTTGGGGGTGCATAAGTGGACATGTGGAGCCCACATGAGAGTATTCCTCCTTTAAACATGGAGCCATCCCCAAATTCGAGTTGGAGAGAAGAGATAACATTCATGAAGGAAGAGAAAGAGTCATAGGGCTAAAAATAGGCAATGACAAATTCTATGACAACTATGACAAGCATTATAACACTTAGGACAGATTCTATGACACCTACGACACTTATGACAGATTCTATGACATCTATGACAATGTAAGGTCTAAAAATAGACCAAGAGGGCGCATAAGAGGAGTTACACATCTCCAAAGCATCCAAAAGATTCCCCAATTTGAATTCATGGAGGAGTTGGAGACAAAAGATGAGCCAAGTGTCATGTGGGCCAATGAAGGGTCATGACCTCCACTAATTCGAATTTCATGAGTAATTAGAGGATAATTTGAGTTCTAAGGAGGGAAACGAGTCAACTAAAGTTATTAAAAGGAGGCAAAGTCGAAATGGAGCAATTTTTGGTCATTTTTTATTTGCATCTTTGCAATTTGGGAAAGCTTTAGCTTTTCCTCCCTGCCATTGAACCAATTTCGTGGGTGCAAAATTCCTATCCAAGTTGGTTGAAGGAGAGGCCATTTAGACCTCTCAAAAGAGCTTCATGGAGACATTTTGAAACAGGTTTGAACCCCTTTGAGTTTGATTCATGTTCTCTCTTCTTTCTCTACTATCTTTCTCTCAACACTTTCTCAATGTTCATGTACAAGTGTGATAGCGCACTCCTTGCATATAGTTTATGGAAGATTGATATTTCGACCATATGGACATGTTATCTGATTAATAACTCTGTAATGAACTTATCATGAGAACCACAGCTCGAAACACCAAGCCTTTCATGTAATAATTCCAAGTAATATTGAGATTCGAGTTATTTCTCTCATTGTATTCTCATGGTGATTTTGGGATGATATTGTACCTGTTTGATATTAGATCTTTTGAGTTTTTTGTCTATGATTCGAGCTGCATATAGAGTCAAATGAAGGACCAAAATGTTGTATGCAGACCCTTGAAGTCTTATTAAAATTTGTGCAATAAATTCATTGCCCCCAGTCTACCATTTTTTTTCATAAATTCTATGCTCTACAAGCTGCTAACATGTTTTTTATTATTACAACAATCTAATCATAATACTCTTTTTCCTTGAGACATTTTTTACATGATTTTGGAATTTAGGGATTCTGATTATACTTGATTTTGTATTATTAAAAAAGACTAGTTTTATATATATCATTAACAAAAAATTTAATAAAAGTTAAAATTTAAAACAAAACCTACGCCACCCACCGGCAATCTCCAGATTCGGAGTCCCGAGTCCCGACGACAGCACCTCTTCCTGGCGACCGAGTCTCCGACCATCCTCCTGTCGGCTACCTCCCTCTTTTTGGCGACCATCCTCTCTCACAACCACTCACCGAGCCGCGCTCCGATTTCCACTGAGCGTTCCTCCCATCCAGTGATGGAATTTGACGGGCAAAATGCCCGTTATGGGGCGTTTTGCCCATCAAATACGGTTTAAAATTTAAATTAACCGTCATTTATGAAGAGTAATAAAATTTTCAAAACGTATTTTTGAAGGGCAATAAAATTTCTAAAACGTCTTTATATTATTAATTTAGTAATAATATTAATATATTTATCTTATATAAAACTATATTTTGTAAATTCCAACTTCTAAACCATACATTGACTAAAAAAATAGAAACATCTATTAAATTAGATCTAATTCCATGTCTTTCCATTTACAAGTTGCAACCATACATTTAATAAAAAAAATAGAAACATCTATTAAATTAGAATTATTTTCATGTCTTTCCATTTACAAGTTGCATTGATTTTTCCTAAAATAAACAACCCCTTTAACTCAATGATTTTTCCAGTATTTTTTGACTTTTTTTTTATTGCAGTGAGCTTACAAATTTAAGTGCTCAATGCTCATTGATTACATTAAAATGTTACAAAACGTTGGGAGTTGGAGAGCCTTGGAGACAAAGTTTGAGAATTATTTGCATTATCAAAGGTAATGCATGCACTATTTTTTTGGTAAATTATATTTAGTGATTTGTTTAGATTCAAACATTTACTTAAATCTATGAGTTTGAAGAAACGTTATCAAGTATGTATTTTTTAATAATTTTAAATAACATAAATAATGTGCAGCATGTGTATTTAGCGATTTATCCCATAATTTATGTAATTTATATAGATTCAACTCAAAAGTCTTGGTATATTTCTCTCATGGTTCAATTTCAGTGAGAGATGCAGAATTTAAATGAAGGCCAATACTAAATAAGGCATTGAGAGACATGAAATCTATGTGCAACATTTGGAATGAAATGTAGTTTATAGAACAACAGAATATATAAAAAAAGAGCATACAAAGCTATATATTCATCATTATTATTTATAATTCTTGTGAACTATGCATGACTGCACTTGGTATGCATGCATTCTGTAATCGCTTAATTGCAGTCTCCATCATAGCCACCTGCTCCTTGAGATTTTGATTTTTGTTGTCTAGACTCATGCAGTTGCTTGAGGAGCGAAGCCCTCTAATGTTTTGCTACAATGAGTTATGGAGTCCGAACTAGGTAGGCATTTCGTGCTTTTATTTTATTTTTAATAGCCTAGTATTTTTATCCTCAGTGTCTATAAACTCCTTTACTTTTGTGAAGTATTGGCGAGTTGTACCTTTATCAAGGGCAAAGTAAAAAAAAGCAAGGATATGGACATATTAGATTTACAAAGACTTGTATCTATTTTATAACGATTAGATTTACAAAAGCTTGTATCTATTTTATAACGATTAGATTTACAAAAGCTTGTATCTATTTAAAAATCTGGATTTTGATTACGATTTTTTTTTAAAAGACTTCATTGTTGAAGGGTAAAATTTTAGACAAAACGTTTTGTGATGGGTAATATAAAAACCCAAAACGTCAAAAAAATTAATCCGACGGGTAGAATGAAAACCAAATTCCAACACTGCTCCCATCCATTTCGTCACTCCCATCCATTTCGAAATTGTCAATGCTGATTTTTCAGGCTCTGTTTGGGAAAAACTGCC
This sequence comes from Larix kaempferi, assembly GCA_027924585.1. NCBI lineage: Eukaryota > Viridiplantae > Streptophyta > Pinopsida > Pinales > Pinaceae > Larix > Larix kaempferi. The sequence goes on along the minus strand of BSBM01000018.1, from coordinate 13,085,036 downwards.
AACTGCAATGACCCTGTCCGTGGTGAGCCGAGAAGACTCTTCAGCGAGAGCAGAGTTCGCCAGAAACGAGAAGAGACAAGCTTTGAAGTAAGATATTTTATCTTTTTGTTTCTTTCACAGTGGGTTTCTTCATTCATATTTGGTTCATTTGCCAATAATAAAGAAAAAATCAAGTGCCAATTTGCCAGATATTCAGTAAAATCATTGTGTGAGATGTATAAGGTCTGTTTTTTCATTTCAATTTGGAGGGTGTCTTAGCCCGTAAAATCTTAAAAGACACCATTTGGTCATGCTTTATGCTGTTGATTCTTAGAGTTGTCTATGGGTTAGTTAATATGTCTGTTATTAAAGGAGTATTCAGTAATAACAAATGCATATGGACTTTTTTCATTTATGTTACTACAGGCTCAATCTTGGCGGACTGTTTTAACCTTTGCATATCAAAACCTTGGTGTTGTGTACTGTGATTTGAGTATCTCTCCCCTCTATGTTTACAAAAACCCTTCGCAAAAGACATTCAGCACTCTCATACCAACGAAGAGAATTTTGGTGTTTGTCCTTTGTCTTTTGGACTCAGACCCTCGTCCCTTTGTGCATGTACGTGTTCATAGTGCTGAGAGCTGAAGACAATGGGGAAGGTAACTTTTTGGAAACCTAAAACTCCAATTATTTTCAATTTTAAGCCTTAATAATCAATTGAGAGAGATTTTCTTTTGGAGAGCCTGCTTGTTCCTTGTTTTGAACAGCAAAAACTCAATAATTGCCTCTTTGCATGATAGCGTAGCACTTTTACTTTCTATCAATGCCTCTAATTCTGCATGATAATGCAAGTGGGACAATAGCATTGTATTATTTATTATGAAGGCATGCCAATATTAGTCTTTTGCCTAACCGGCAGGTTGTTGATGAGGAAGTCTCCGCTTACAAATTGGAATATCTTCCAAAGACATAGAGTGGGTCAAGGGTAAAAAAATCTTGAAAATCATACATTGCTAATCGTGGTTCTACTTTGCACATGTATGGTTATTGCCAATTGGAGATGGCGTACATACCTCGGCCATACCTGGTTAGTTTTCTCATCTTAAGCATAATCCTGTGTTTGGACTGTCGTCTCTTCTTTCAGAAAAAATGTGCTGGAGTTTTGCTTATTTTTTACATTTGGAATTGCCTTGTTAAGCTTGCATCTGCTTATACATGAAAGGCAATGCATGCACCTTTTTATGCAGTATCTGGGCTCGAACTTTCCATGACAATAGAACATCATGAATGTAAGCGCTTCTTTTCTGAAGGTCTTCAATATTTTGCCATAAAGTGCATTCTTTGTTTTCTGCTGATTTGAGTTTAATGTATTGGTGGACAGTAATTTACTGTATATGCACCTTGGTGACTTTATATTGACTTTTCTTCAATATTATGCCATAAAGTGCATTCTTTGTTTTCTGCTGATTTGAGTTTAATGTATTGGTGCACAGTAATTTACTGTATATGCAACTTGGTGACTTATTGACTTTTCGTCTGAAATTTTAGCGCATCTCATCAGACGGCTAATTTTTCCCTTTGCTTTTCTGTTGATTTGGTCCTGATATATTTGGTAGACAGTAATTTGCTTAATGTGCACCTTGGTGGCACAATATCCTTCAGCATTTGGGAACTAAAAAAGTTGCAGACGCTGTATATATCTTCTCTTTGGATTAAGGTCATCTGTAGTTCTATTTACTAATTAGAGTTGTGTGTATGAATCTCTTTCCAAAAAATAGCATCCCTCTTTAGTGCTGGTGTGAATCTTAAGTTAGTTATTAATTATTATTAGTGTGTAAGATGTATGTGTATGGAGGTGAATAACCGTGTATCTAAATGGTTTTGTAATGAACAGGGCTCCATGACAACAACTTCCACACTTTATTCCGCCAGCAATTGCTAACTGTACAGAATTGTGAGCATTGTGAGTGATTGATTGCTCAAAAACATATCCTTCCTGTTAATTTGCCACAATTTTCATCTATGATATGATGGGTGATGTATGGATCTATGTTGTGTAGGTATCTCTGTTGTGTAGGTATCTCCAGGACAATTACCTAGATGGTGAGATTCCTGGAGGCCTGGACAAACTCTCCAGTCGTATGATACTTGTGAGTGTCGTTTTGCTACCTTGTTTTCTAAGGCATATAATGCAAAACTCTATATTATATCTACAGAACCAGTGATTCACAGAGAAATGCACATGTAGCAGATTATATCAAGGGACATAAAGTTAATATAGGAAACCATGTGTTATTAGTCACTTATTTTCTTGAAGCAGCACTGAAATGCTTCAACCTATCATGTTTAGGGATCTATCCAGCAATGCATTCGAAGGTCCAATCTCTCCCACTATTGGCCAGCTGGGCAGTTCAAAATTTCTGTGAGTAGTGGCATCCTTTTCTCCATATTTTGGAAGCTTACGGCTTTGGATAAATTGTGATCTTCATCTATCTGCTAATTTTTGGACGCTTCTGTACTTCAGGAGCCTATCAACCAATTGGAGTTTTACAAGGCTTTGGGAATCACTCGTGAGTGACAGACATCCTTATGTGTTAGGACCATTTTTTTTCCAAACAGTTAAATAAAGATTAATTTTAAAATTGGTTCGAAGAACATTCTGTTAAATATTTTTTTGAAGTTTACGAATAACCTTGAATAGAAATTACCATATTTTGATTCCTCTTGAAGTAATTTACCATAATTATATTTTGCTTTAGAACATATATCCTGAAAACTTATTTAACATATTCTTATTTACCAGACAGTAGGGAAACTGTATTCTTGTTAACTCCAAATATTTTGCACTCTGAATTTTTGAAACATGTTTATTGTTGTAAAATCTAAGAGGATGAACGCTTGGATGTGATTTTTAGGTTTGTGGACAGTTTGGAATTATGTGGTCAACAATTGGATACACTCTGCAAAAATTCATTGGGATTCCCTGTTGTAATACCCAACTCAGATTGTGATGTAGATCCAGGTGATCCATCCAAGACTTCACATCGGTGTCTTATATGCTCATTCGCTCTTTCCCTGTTGGGGGTTTTGAACTTGAATTCACCTTTGTGCTTCTGTTGTTGCATAGTATATTGGGCAATTTGGAACTTAGCTTGATATACTGAATTCTTTGGATGTTATCAGCATCAACTAAACCGTTGGTGTGAATTTCAAATGGAATCCTTTTGGGGCAATGGTGATAATGGTTTTGCCTCTAGTTGTGCTTGTGTTCTTCTTATGGTTCTATTTTATGTGCACAAATGATGGAGTCAAGCAAATTTACACAAAAATGGAGCAGCAGCACCGGCAGCAAACAGGTATGAAGCAAGTATATCTGCAAGTATCTGGGCTTGAATCTTCCATGACAAGAGAACACCATGAATTTAAGCTCTTCTTTTCTGTAGTTCTTCAATATTCTGTCATAAAGTGCATTTTTGAAACAGCAATTTGTGACACAAAAGGCTTTTTTTCCTGAATACCACTTATTGTGTTGTGTTGTCAAGGCTTCCAAATATTTGAAACTACTATTCTTTGAAATCTTGTTTTGTGGCATTCTAAATTCCAACAGGCAGCCTTGGATTTTGTTTTTTGTTCTAGGCATCAAGTCACCTAGGATAATTAAATTCACTAAACTTAACCAGTAAACAATACATTGTATGTTCCTTCAACACAAAGCTTTTTTAGTATGTCAACTTAAGGTTGAATGATTCAAGGAGAAACTTAGAAGTGAACTTGTGTATTTGTATCCACTAATTTGAACTTGGAACTAGAAGTGAACTTCCAATAATCCTCAAGACTAAAGATGTTTCAGGATCAGGAGAAGTGACGCCAGCAACAACCATAGCCTCTGTTACTGTGGAGGATTTGCAATTATGTAATGCCCTGAGAGCAAAACAGGTGCAAATTGTCGAGTCTGACCAGGTTTCAGATCCACATGATGCTTTTTGGTGATAATACATGGGAGTGAGTGTTACAATAGAATATATTTTGTTTTTGTTTGATTTTTGAGTATTGATAATGTTTAATTATTATTTAGTATGATGAGTGATAACTGATTTCTGATCTTCTAATCAAAGTGCTTATGTATTAAAACAGGGAGTTCTATATCATTGTGTGCAAGATTTTCATTTATACTCTAGAAGATGTTGAGAAAATGACGGCTCAAGGATGTTCAGCCGAGCAACCAATAACTAGAGAAACATCTAAGCATTATGTTTCTGATCTTCAAGAATCAACTTTACCTGCAACCAATGTAGATGTTTGATACTGCCAGCAGATTATTTTCAAATTTTGATCTACTTGATTGATGATTGCCATGGCGTATGAAGGGCATGATTCAACTAACTTTTTGTCAGTGGCGCTGATAGGACAATTGAAAGGAATTTGTTGAATGTATGTGGTGTGCTTGCCTGATCTTGACACACATGGCCTAAATGTGAAACAATTTTTTTTGGCATTGCAGCCTTGTGATTTGGTCTGGCCATCTTCAAGGAATATTGTAGTACTGGCTATCTGTTGCAAATACTTTGTTGTGATAATGGTTATGCACAACTTTAAATATAGGATGTGTTCCAATACCAATTTTCAAGCACACATTAGGAGCAAGACCAACACCTATGATCCCAATGTAGATGTTAGGAAAGCCTGTATTTTTGAGAAAAAAACTTGAGCATAGACACAGGATAAGTGGGAAACAATTTACTGCTGTGCTGCTCTAGAGTATAGAGGCATGGATGTTAAATGCCAGTAATCTGATGGCACAACTTGCGAAAGCAAGGAAACTTTAAAATGTTTCATTTGTAACAAGTTAAACAAGAGAATTTTGGAGAATGCCCACAGTTTGAAATGTACCTGTGCGGGTTGTGAATTATCAAGTTACATATAATGATTTGTACAAATGGTTGTATAATTTTGTCCATCTCTAAATGGAGTTTTGCTCTGAATGTCTTAACTGTAAATCCTATTTGAGCTCAAGAGATGCATGCACTGAGCAAATGTCTTCTTTGGTTCTTTTAATACTTAATAATCTGCCAGTCATGATTTTGGGCTTCAATGTGTATGGTTGTTTCTAATTTTTATTTCAACTGGTTTATATTATAATCCCATCAATAGATATATATGGTGGCATATCACTTTTCTTCTGTACTCACATACTAAGTCACTTGGTTCGAATTTGTGTTAGAGTTCAGCAACTTTGAAATTCATCAAAATTTCCGCAATAAAAATTTTGGTGACAAAATTCGCCATTAAATTCAAGAGACTAAAATTAATATATATATATATATATACATGAAATTTTTTAATATTAGTATTTAGTATTTTCTCGTTATGAATTCTAGTTATGATAATATTAATATTAGTTCTAATAATCTTAGTGTTAAGAATAGTTATGGTTTTAGTATAATCTTAGTATTAACATAAATGATAATAACATGTCATTATTTGATTGGCCCGTGGGAGTATGCACTATGCAGCAATCTCACTCTCTCTGCGACAGTCCACTGGAGTCCTCGGTCGGCCCTCACTCTCGAAGTTTGGACTCTCACTGTTAATCTTCCACAGTTCACGCTGCACAGGACGACCCTATGTGATCTGGAGTCTGCTCTGCACACTACATAGTGTGGTCCATGGAACAGTGGCATGCTGAGTCACAGATTGACGGCCACAGTAACTTCACTGAGAATCGGCGGGTTCGATTTTCAATCGTGAGGAATGAATAATGAAGTATGAACAACAGCGGATGCGAAGGGGGGAAAAACAACATTAGGCTTACCCGTGGGCCGTGAAAGGGGGCAAAAGATCCCCGAAAATTATTTTTAACGTTTTTTCAGATATTCGCCCGAATTTGTGGCGAATTTACTCACCTTAAAAGCCACCGTACCTTACAATTCGAAATCCATTTAAAAATCGCCAAATTTGAACGAAGAAATTCGGCCTCCTAAAAAAATCGTCGATTCCGGTGACTTAGCTCGCATAGTGTCTTTTTTTCTTAAATCATCAAAAAGTTAAGAAGAGCCTCGAAGAATTTTTGTTTATAATTAACCAAGGTTTTAGACAAAAAAACCGGTGATCTTATATGCAAATACTTGTGAAGGGAATTTCAAAAGGGGTCCTACTACAGGGATACAAATAAGAATCCCAGTGATTTATCTTTTCAATTACACAAGTTGGTGCTTTCTATTTTGACAAATATTCATTGAAATTGGGAAGAAATAATGCCATTATAATAATGTCATTTCCTTGTGATAAAGCAAGGCCATTTGATTGTAATCTACACTATTTGTATAAAGCTTTAGTGAAGTTGTATCATACATACTTCATAATCATTAAATTCTCTAGCTTTATTAACAAATGGTCATTAGAAAATTGCAAGAAATCTAAGATGTGTTTTTCTTATGTTGGGCTTATTAAGTTATTATATGTATGATGATTCAAGTTCATTCTAGTAACGCATGCCACTGGCTTCTTGGGAATCTTTCTATGGAGAGAGTTGAAATTGTCAAAACTAGGTACCTTTGATCATGTGGGATGCTTGCACAAAATCATTTCAAAGTGAAATCTATGAGGATCTATGTTTGGAGAGAGTTGAAATTGTCAAAATGAGTGACCTTTGATCATGTGGAATGCTTCCACAGAATCATTTCAAAATGAAATTTGTATGTAGTCTAAGGGTTGATAGTGCTATGCACTGAACCCTAAGAATGATGTTGGTTAAATAACTTAATTTTACAAAGATATAATCACAAGTTGAGATGAAATCTTTCATTAGTTCACCACTAAATTAAGATTCAAATATTCTTTAATAAAACACACATGATAATGAAGCCCAAATAAGACTTTAAAGACGTATATACCTTGTTGTTGGAAAGGTAATAAAAATTCAAAGCATATACAAGGTTCAGCTTGTTACCTCAAAAACTAGCACTCTTCCACAATCGAAGATAAGTGGACCCAATGGACCCAATGCTATGATCGGCAACTCTTCAAGGAGGTGTACACCCAATGCCACCTCAATGTAACCCTCTTCATGTTTAGGCCTTGCTCCTTTGGACCATGGAAGACCCCCCGATAACAATGATAAGGATAAACCTGTAAGAGACACAATAGAAAGTACTTCTATTCCCACTATTAGTAGACCAGTGCCTAAAGGAGTCAAAGATATATGTCTACAATAAACCTTTTAACTTGGAAGGCTAGGAGCAATGATGAATATGCAACTCATTGTTGCAATTTTTTGCAATAAAAACCAACAATAGAGAACATGAAATATCTTTCATACCAACTGTCGAAAACACGAAAACTTTACCTCTCGGTGACTACCACTAAGGGGCACACCTATACTCCCTGAGGAGCACTTGCTTTGGTGGATGAAATATATGATTTGGTGTTGATTTACACTTCAGGTCTGCAATATATTGTAGTCAAGGTGAACCAAAAAACTACTTGGCCTCAATCCCTCTAGAGTCCTCCCAGGTAACCTTCGATTTGACCCAAACTTCCTCAAACCCCTAGGATTTGACTTTTTCGTTGAAATGAACCCGCAATAACTCAATAACCAGATATGAAACAACTCTTTAGAACTGTCATCACCTAACCATAGGATGATGTCACCTCCTTTGGGGCAAGTTTGGGGCTAAAATTGAATTTTTACAATTTTTCTAGCTTTTTCAGATTTTTTCAATATTTTATCTAGATCTGAAATTTATTGCTGCAATTGAGTACTTCAAAAAATCACAATTAAAAATCATCTACACATATTTTTGGATTTTTTGCAAAAATATAAGATTTTTAAGGTTTTTCAAAATATTTGATTTTTTTTTATTTTTTGCATAATATAGTACAGAAAGTTGATAAAAAGATTCCAAGTGAAGATGAGGGAAATAAATGCCTAAGTCTCTTCCCTTCAAGGCCACTGAGGAATCGTGATTAATGTTCCTCCCAATAAATGGTAATCCAATTTGATGAATTAGAGCACACCAAGAAACCTCTAGGGTTGTGTTGGTATTGACCTAATAAGGGTAAAGAGAGGTGTCAAAGGCCTAACAGGAGAGACCCTCCAGGGAGGGATGTTTTACTTACAAGACAAAGCTATGTGTAAAAAACTGTAATTTACTCTTACCTTGGATGTCTTTGACAGTGCAAGAGAAAGAGAACCAAAGATCTTACCATAAACGAAAAAAAAGGAAGAAAAAAGTAACCTCCTAGGAATCTCTTTCCTTAGACAAGCCTTGCAAGATTAAGCATCAACCTCAAAACACCAAAAAATACCACAATGAAGCTCCAAGAGTGTGCCAATAAGAGAGTATGCACCACTATCCCAAGTAGACAAGAATAAAAAGAGAAATAACTTTATTTGATCCCATAATATTGTGTTACAAGTGAATGAGGAGTGTCTTATTTATGTGTGACAAGACATGCATTTTCAAAAAGATACAACTTTCCACTCCTCTAGGTCAACCTACCTAAAATAACCTAAAATAATTTTTCAATGAATTTTTAGGGTTTGTCACCCACAAACCAGGGACTAAACCTCATAAGACAAAATAATAATAAAAATGATGAAACATTGAGCTTGGGAGGAGGTTTTCATGCCCCAACTAACACCAACGATGTGTTTTTTCCCTCAATGCCCTCATTTTTCGTGTGGTATGGCCTCTTCAAAAGGATGATGCCATCATCAATTTGGCATGCTTGAGCAAAGAGGAGGTGAATAAATGGAGAAAAATAGGTCCAAGTGGGCGTAAATGAGGTGTGCTAAGATGGGTATGACAACCCTTACACGCGCAATCACCTATACAAAGCATAAAAAGAAGTGTGGCTGTGATTCCCTAAGCCATGTGTCCTAATGGAGTCATTCCAAGAAGGACCGGACACCAACCCATAGCATAAATGCCCAACATGAACACCAAGGGGCAGTCAGCAAAGCCATTAAGCCAATACTCCTTGAAATGAAAACCAAGAGGACCTGCCATGACCAGACCACGGGTCTTGAGCCCCACTAGACCAACACTTTTACATAAAACAAGCCCCATCTTGGCCTTTACATTGAAAAAAGACCCCTCCTCTCTGGCACATCTCATATGACACACTACAAAGTATCTCGAGGGTAACACAACCCTTGAATTCATTTTTGGTCCAACTCAGGTCAACAAGAACATGGCAAGGAGACACATGGAAGAAATATACAAGTTGGTTGGGTAAAAGTTGGGTCTGTAGTTGATATAGATACACCCAAAAACTTATATTAAGATATGGTAATGCCTCATATCGCACATTACTTTTCTTCTTGAATTTGTTTCTGGTCGAATTGATCAGGTCAACAAGATCATGGCATGGATATACATGGAAGAAATATATAAGTTGGTTAGGTAGAGCTCAAGGGTCTTTGCACCCAAAAACTTATATTAAGATATTCTAATGCATCCATGTTACACATCATAAAATATTTAAGTATGCAATTTTCATCAACCTAATATGGATGATATTATAAAATTGTAACCAGAATATAATCACTACCACCTATCATGTATACTAGCTAGCTTAATTAGGGGAAATTCACACCTAAATGCTAGGAAGACAAGGCACCGAGCTCTCAGTTGCTTCAATTGATAATAATTAAATGGCAAGTTAGTAAACATAGGGGCATGTTTTGAGTTGCTTTGCGAAGGACATCCTCCAAATTTCATGCTTTTTACATCAACATTTGATTCACCTCTAGAATCAGTTAAAGCATCTATGGATACAGATCTAGCAGTGGATGCATAACTCTTCCACCATTCCTTTCATCTCTCTGGATGCTATGTTCTACAGTTGCTCCTGCATCTAATTTCCAACATACTGTGCAGGAGTATCCCCCGTCTAGTGTCCCGATGACAAGTGCCTAGAAATATCCTGTAAGAGAAAATAAAAATTGAATGATATTAATTATGAGCACAACCCCGGATGTGGGCGATGGAGAAGAAGGATTCAAGCACATGTCGATCGAGTAGATCCATGTGCCAACATCATTATAATGGTCGTGTCACAATGAAAGCAATGTTCTCATGCCCAAAGTCCATTAAATTGATGGAGAAAGGTGGAGATGGTCTTAGAGGTTGTTGAGGGAATGTTGAGGTAATGCATTTGTACGGCGACGAAGGTAGTACGCAACCAGTACTGTTGGAAATCAAGGTTGGAAGGGATGGCAGATTACGCAGAGGTACGGGGTCTAGGTGGTATCTTAGTAAACTCGCCAGTAGGATTATGATATTCAGTGGAGGCATTGTCTTTGATTCTGGCAGAGAGCCAAGAGGTGGTTGGGAGCATTAGTGGGAAGGTAATTTGGTCGTTTATAGTGGAGGTCGGGAATTTAAAATTAATAGTTTGGAGTATTGTTGGTTGGGGTTGATGGAGACCAAGGGGAGAAGAGCAACTTGTGAGGAGAAGGGGAAGAGGGTGGTCACTCCTCCTCGGGCAACCAAGGAGCAACGTCGAGCTGCTCAAGCAACCCAGTTCTTCAAAGGTCGAATTCTGGTCTCCATTCAACAAGAAATTGAAGAAATTGAGAAGAACCTGTGGGAAGAGGTTAATGAGATGAAGCCGATTGAGGATTTTGATGAGCTTGCAGAATGGGTGTGGACCCAGGTACCACTAGAGGTAGAATGGCTGTGTATGAACGTATTGTGGCCACATTCTGTGTAATGAAGGGCATGCTAGCCTGTGTGCTTATGGAAAGGACTACGAATGAGCAGGGCGATGAGGAGTTGATTCGAGCTTGGAAGGAGCATAACACTAATTGCAGGCTCATGCATCATAAAATCGATGTTATAGCTGGTAAAATGTGGATTCAGTTTGCGCCCCGTTCGGTGCAGGTGGATGGTAATTCAACAGACCCGCAGCAGTCTGGACCGGGGAACGTCTCTGCAACCAACAGGTTCCTTAAAGATCAAGTTGATGTCTAGTTGTTTGTGGTCTCGCCAGGCTTATAATAGTCATAGTTATAGATGGTTTAGTAGGGTCGTTAATGTCAGTGCCTATCTCTGTAAGTTGAAGTAGTTTTGGGTTTAAATATGTATAGACTCGTCATGGCAGTAGTATTCCTCACTTCGGTGAGATGGTTTTGAGTCAGTTGGTTCCGGTGGGAAGGAGAAGACAGAGCAGTTTTATATGCCTGCTCTTATGGCTCCGGCTATGAATTGTAATTGTGAACTTGTTATCCTTTTGAAGTAAAAATAAAAAAAATTATGAGCACAAAATGTAAACTAAGAGCACCTCTAATATAATTTATAGAAACACCATTTACCAAAACAATCAAATTACCTCTCATTAAAACTATCATATATTCTATGATGTAGGGAACATCTTCAAGAAGACATGCACTTAATGTGGATAGGTGGCACTTGAAAGACTTATCAACTTCTTAACGACTTTGATTACCACGACAGTTGATATTGCAGACTCCATGTTTTAGTGGTATATAAGCAAATATCTTATTGTACATTGGCATTTCATAGATAAGTATCATAACCAAGCTTCAAATTTGAAGCCTTCAAGGCCCTTCAGAGGCAATTTGACACGTCATAGAAGACCACCTCAAATTTTACCATGCAAAAAAAATTTAATTTCATGGTAAGCCCTTTAATAATTAAATTAACCACTACTGTTTAAAATTGCAACAGAAGGGCAACTTCAAATTTCACCCGTCGATAGTTTTCAGTGGGAAATTGGGAATGCGGCTACTAACTAGGTGACTTGGGAGTGGGACTTGGTACTCAGTTACTCTTCGATCTCCATGTGTCCAATCATCAATGGATCATGGACCATTGGGCCTCTAATAATATCATGTGGACGGGCATACAATGTGCAGCCCATGGCTTGAACACTTCTAAGTTCTCGTGTTAGCGGCGAGGGCTTACGTGTTTAAGTTAATTGAGGATTCAATGTATAATATATTATGTTAATGTGCCCCGAATTTGGCATTTCAGACAAAATCCACAATCCAGAAACTTCTTGTAATGTTGTAGTCCACCGCTCCTACCTGTGGCCCCTTCCCACGACCCTGTGTTTTCTTTGTTGTATCAAGTTAATCCTATTGTCTATGGCTCCCAGCCTCACACCCTGTTTTTTCTTTGTTGTATCAAGTCAATCCTACAGCTCCCGAGTCCCACCTTGTGTTTTCTTTGTTGTATCAAGTCAATACTCGACTTCCATGCTTCCATGGATCTGACCATCAATATATAATATTAAAGGAATACAAACAAGCTTTTGCTTATACCCCTGCTACACCGTGGTTGAGCTACTTCCAAGTTCCACCTACCCTATCTCCTTCAGTCCTCTAGGAGAGTTTGCAAAGTGAAGCTACCAATGTTAGCCTGCCATAAACATATATAAAGAAATTTGTTTTCTTTGAGGAGCTCAACTTCAAGGCTGACTGGATTACTGACATCCTATGAATTTACAGGTATGTACATCATTTTATCCATTCACGATCCCATCAATTATTTAATTTTTTTTATTTGATTAAAATTCTATAATTTTAAAGTTCAAAAACAATATTATTATTTGATTGAAATTTTGTAACTTCAAACGGGCCTTGAAGGATTCAAATTTGAATCCTGGACCAGAGAGTGGGTTTGTCACAAATCTCCGTCAGAGGTTGTTCAAAACAACATTTACTGATTCCCAACCGCAGCAACAACAACAATTGCTTATTTCTTCATATGTTCTTTGTACACACATATGATTCCATGTGCTCCTTTCCTTTCCCTATTTGCCATTGTCTCCCGATCGAAGCTCTTGAGAATTTAGCCCCCCTTTAACTTTCCTGAAATGGAGGGGCCAAGGAATACCATTGTTTTCACTCTGAAACCAAGTAATTCCCCGTGCAGCTGCTACTGGCCACGATTGCAGCCCTACGGGAAACATGTGTGTCCACTGCGCCCCCCAGCTTTACCAAAAATCCTGGGGATTTGAGGAAGTTCCCACTCTGCCAACCTCTATGCATCTAGTTAATGAGTCAGATCAAGAATCCAAACTTTGTATCTAAAACTGTATTGCATGAGCCATTTTCCCCAATTGCTCAGTCGTCGACTTGACACTCTGGTACACAGTTTAAGATTCTTGGGATTTACTAATATGAAAACCAACGATGCAACTACACTTGCAATCCCAAATAGCTATTGAATTTCAATATGATTGAGAATATGCAACAACATTTGGTGAAGGACAACGCTGAAAGATGGCAATTTTCTTAGAATGCTCAGTGCCCACTCCTGCGTTCGAATGTATGAACTGGGAAAAAATGTTTTTGTAATCTTGATTTTTAGAATGACAGTGCTACTTTACCTTTTGATTTTGTTGCCCTTATCGGTTGGTCTTGAATAGAACAGGAACTTCAACCATCTATGCATCTTCTCTCTACTTAGTCTGCCTACGTTTTACTTATGCTTCACAACCCATCCTCTACTCTGTCATACCACAAAGTTATTATGTATAACGAGATCTAGGGGGGGCTATAGAGAAGAAGCATTCATGGTCCTTAATCAACTATTGAGAACAAAAGCTGCTTGGATTCCGATAGTTCTCTTTGCTCAAACCATAACATAGCATGAAACATGTAAGGAGCGCTTAAACTTATTCTATCCCAAGTACGTGTGGCATTCATAGTGTTGAATGAAAAATTAAAACATATATTGTTGTCATTGGCATTCAATTGTGTTGTAGGGTACACAATTAGAGTGACAAAGAAACTTGCTACTGGTTTTCAATCCAATCCAACTTCTTTGTTGAACTATTCTCTTTGATAGACTTGTGTGAAGGAGGATTATAAATGGAATAGGCAACACAGATGTTTGATAGAGGTGCATGAAAGTGAATTATGGTCCTCAATTCAACGAAGTAAAAAAAATTACCATTCATATTCTTTCCCTTCACCTATTTTACTGCCTTTCTACATACATCTCTATTGCTCACTAATTTAGCAGCAGATACAGACCAGACTCAACCTCCAATGTTTTTGGCTTCTATAACAATTTCTTCCTTTTTTGGCTTACATGATCATTTTTTCCATTGTTAAGTAGGCTGGAATTTATATTAGTTAGAAGAACCGTCACTAGTGATTTACAAAGATTGAACTTTTCCAATAATAAGCATCATGTTGCTTTTAGAAGAGTTGAAGAACCCAATTCTTCATCGATCTTGTATTGTTCGAAGCAACCTAGGAACCCATTTTAAGAGGTATTAAATATTATTATACTGGTTAAAAGTTGGATTGGAATTGGGCTAGCAAGCTAACTGTAGCTGCACTGATGCAGCAAAAAAAACCAAAAATTAGTTATGGCAATTCACACTGAACATCTGGAAAGTGGATTTTCCGTGTGTATCCTAAGTTATGTTTCACTAATAAATGCCTCATGTTCAAGAAGATCAGAGTAAAATAGTATTCATTTTGGCTGTAAGGATGAAAGTTGGATTGGAATGGGGTTAGCAAGTTAACTGTATTATTATATTGGTTAAAAGTTTAAGAGGCAAGATCAATTTGGGAAACTGCTGAGATGACAAAGGTGGCATAGTGGCTTAGAGACTGAGCCACTAGATCGGGGCAAAATATGGTTGTGTTATATGACATATATAACGTTCAGTGCTGCCATATCTGTTGAAATTCCAGGTTATGTACGTTTTATTGCATATATAAAAACTTGATACAAGAATATGTAAACAATTGCAATACTTAATTAACTTTAAGCTTAATTTAAAACAGAAGTAATATAATTTTCATCTCTTTCAACTTAATGCTCCATTTGGTCACTGCATTAGAGTTGGTCCTCGAGAATCATCAAATGCACAATATATAAAATAAATTTCAAGTGACATGAATAGTAAACTAAATTTCAAATGTCATGTACATGAGAAGTAGCATTAACGAATTATAACCAATATTTGGATCAGCCTTATACTCAGATAGTTTTGATCTTGTCACTGAAAGGACAAATCAAACTAGATAAACCATATATGTACCTTAAGAGAAAGAAGGTTCAGGTAGAATAAAACAGACCTCAAAATGACAGTAGTAAGAAAGACACACAGGTGCTGCGGACTACAAAGGTCAAGCACGTAAGCAAACACTTACTCAGAGTTCAATTATAATGATGACTGCTGAATGCTACAGGCAGAATAGAGAAACTGTGAGACTGCTGAATGCTACAGCCAAGATAGAGAAACTGTGAGTCAATTAGCCAAAATAAAGAAACCATGACACAGTCAAGAGAAGCTGTAAGACAATTAATGCTACACCAAAAATATAGAAGTCGTGAGACAATCAAATGCTATAGACAGTTAAATGCTACAGCCATGAAGAGAGACATTCGTGAAGGAGAGACAGCCGTGAAGTAAAACCCCCGTGGAGATATAGCAGTGAAGGGTAACGTCGTGAAGACAGTCGAGAAATCTAAATGGGAGCAGACTTTACAAGCTTCAGCCGGAATAGAAATGCTGTGAAGAAGATCACAGCCGTGAAGGAGATCACGGTGAGGATAAAGCCGTGGAGTGAAATTCACATGCTACAGCCGGAATAGAAATGCTATATCAAAAATAGAAAAACCGTGAGAGCAACCCGTAAAGATAAACCCGTGACAGGGATACCGTGAAGAGATCATCGTGAGGATAAACACCCGTGACAGGGATACAACCGTGAAGAGATCACCGTGAGGATAAACACCCGTGATAGGGATACAGCCGTGAAGGATATCTCCGTAAAGATAAACCCGTGACAGGGATACTGTGAAGAGAAAGCCGTGGAGTGAAATCCAAATAGGAGCAGACTCGACAATATTACCCGAGAAAAAAAACAAAACGAAAAGTGAAGTGTGAGCTCACGTAAGATATATGAATCATAAGAATTGTAAGGTTTATATAGATTGGGAGTTAACAACCTTTGGTTAGAATAGGAAAAACAAAAATAAATAAAATAATGAGAAAAGAGAGGTCAAAGGATAAAGTACCAATAGTCCAATGTATTAATAAGATAAAACTTAAATGGACAAATATATAATAATAAAATAATAAAACTTTATAAATAAAATCACAAAGTCTTTATTAATAAAATCATAAAGATTTTATTAATAAGACTAAAATAAATAATTAATGAATTTATCATAAAGTGAAAAATCAAAGGTCCAACATAAAGTAAATAGACCAAAAACATAAGTGGGACAAGGCCCTATAACAAAACATAATAATACATGGTCCAATGGTCTTTAATAAATCCTTATGTAAAAATACTCCATAAAGTAGGAGTCATCATAAAGGTGCACACAAGTGAGAGTGCTAGGACCAAGTAAGAATAGGACCATGGGTCAACAACCACAAGATCAAAGTGGACAAGCAATCAAATAGAACCAACAAGACCAAAGAATTTTCTCTCTCTTAAGATACATAGTTTATATATTTTTGTCATCACTGTATAAGGGAGAAGATCCAAACGGATGGTGCAATCCTTTTGTCCTTAACGCTGCTCCTAAGGGTTAGGTACTAGAGACATCGCCAAGGGGTGGCCAGTCCCTTGAGAAGCAACCTAGCAATAACCGATTAGGAGAGGGGACAACAATATCTTCCATTCTCAATGAATGGCTTTCAACTCAAGGCTGAAACTCAGTCCTAGACTGGGACATGTTGATCAACCATCTGGTCCATGACCAGGATATCCATTCTCCCAGAGAATGGTCCTCAGCCTCAAGCTGAGCATTCAGTCCTAGGCTGAATGTTGATCAACCTTCTGCAGGACCTAGGAAGTCTCTGTCTCAACCTGCAGGATCTGCTTGGTCATCATGACCAAGAAACCGTCTAGTTCTAGACCAGAATACCCTAGAGACAAATAGGGGCCCTAGCCACATGCTAGGGACTTTGCCATGGCATCAATCTGCTTGGTCCTAGACCAAGAACCCCAGGAGACAGCTGGGGGCCCTAGGGTACCTTCTAGGGTCTTACTCATACTCTGCCTGGTTAACTTGACCAGGAACCCTAGTCAAATGACTAGGGTACCATTCTCTCTGAGAATGGGTCTCTCAGCTGCACTAAAAATCAACACTCCCTCTCAGCAAGAGAGGCATTCTTAGCAATGCTAAGCTTGTCAAGGACAGAGGCTTAGTCCACATAACTGACAACTGCACCATGTCCTTATCATGGTGAAACAACCTGTCATAGAATACAAGAATTTCTGAGAGCTTCAAAGAACTCTGAATGTCAGCAAACATTTTGATCTTAAAGATCCAAATGGAAGTTACACTTGACTTCCCTTGTTGTCTGAGAATCACTTTCCATATATCATTATCCAATTTCAACTGGAAAACATTGTTCCAAACTTGAAGTTTGGCTAACTCCACATTTGTGGTTGAACTTGAATCAGTGACATGGCTCCCACTGGAGCAATCTTGAAACCCCACAAAAGGTTCCTTAGTGAAATCAACTGAAGGCTTCTTGGCCTTCTCCCTCTGTTTCTCTGAATGAGAAGTCTCATGGACTTCTATGTCTGAGTCAATGTAAGACTCCCTCTTGATCTCTGAAACTTGACAAGGGTTATTCAATAGAGCTTTAACAACATGTCCTGAAACCTTGTAAAGGTCTCCTTCACGGACACCAATTTCAAAAGTTGAGCTCATATTTCCACCTTTAGTCCATACTAAAGCTTTTCCTTCTGAGAAGGCTATAGAGAACCCCTTGTCTTCTAAAATTGCCACTGAAAGAACATTCCTCTTTAAACCAGGAACATATAAAATTTCTTCAACATGAATTAACGTACCTGAATCGAGTTTTAAGGCTGTTGAACCAACTCCTTTTATTTCAAGGGTACTTCTGTTTCCCATCTCCACTTTTACATTAAACTTCTTGGCCTTGTAACCTACAAGTGCCTGTTTGTATCCAGTCATATGCTTGGTGGCCCCACTGTCAATCCACCATGAGTTTGATGAGTTGGAGATGGAACTTGAGAGGGCTGAAATAAGGTAGTACTCTTTTTTATCTTTTTCTTTGGTCTCAACTTTGGATTTCTTTTGTTGAGGCTCTTCTTCTTCTATAGCAGTTGAAGCATGGTGCTTTCCTTTATGCCAATTCTTCTTAGGACTCAATAATTTAAAAAAGAGTAATAATCATTTTATTGTTTAAATTTTTATTGGAATAAAATTTATTTTATTTTTAAGTAAAATTAAATAAAATATATCTTTTAAATATTTTATTAAGTTAATTTAAAATATTAACTTAAAACATTTTAATAGCAAATAATAATAATATATAATTTTTTTTAACATATAATTTATTTATTTTATTTTTATTTTTTATGTATAATAAAATCGATTAATTTATTTTTTATGTATAATAAAATTTTAATTTATTTTTTATGTATAATAAAATCATTTAATTTATTTTTTAATAATGAAATATTTTCTAAATAATATTATTTATATTAAATTTTTTTTCTAAATAATATTATTAATATTAAAACAAATTCTAAATAATACTATTAATATTAAAACAAATTCTAAATAATATTATTAATATTTTAAAATATATATTGTAAATATTATTGAATGTTTGAAAAAAAAATATTAATATTACTAAATTATGAGTGAATATAGAACATATAATTTTTATTTTTTATTTTTTAACATATTAAAAACATTAAATTATATTTAAGTTTTAATTACATTTTTATGATACTTTTTAAGTTGTCATAATAGATTTTGTTTTTAAATTTTGAGATAAATAATAAATATTTGGTTTTAAAAGTAATGTTAATTGCTTCAATTTATAATTGAGCATTTCTTTTTTTTCATATTCAAAAGGATATTTATTTATTCACAAATTCAAATGTATAGATATTTTCATTTCATTTAAATAATTGATCTTGTTAAAAGTCTCAAAATATTATTAAAATTAAGATGGATATCAACAAAATCAAAGTTTAAAGGCAAAACAAATCTTATTTTGAATTAGGGATGTCATTTTGTGAGTACAATGAAACCTATATTCTCTTTTGGCAATGGTGCATTGAATCCTATGGCTTATACATTCCAAGAGCTTAATGATGTAAAGCATGTACACTTTAGTGATTGCCATTAGAAACCTTGCACTGTCATGAATAGATGTTGCTTGCAATGATAAGGAAAGTCCTTTCTTTTGTATCTTTTTTAATAATTGTTGTTTTTTCATATAGTGAGAGTCGACCTTAAAATCTATTCTATGAAATATGAAATAAAACTTGTCAACGTCTACGTAGAAATTGTGAAGGTCTTTCTTTGGGAAAATGCGGAAAGGCACAACAACCTCCTGCCTTTTTTGAACTTGCAAAATTTTAAGCAAATAATTAAGGTAGATAATTTGATGTATTTTTAGGTTGTGGTCTATGGAAAGCTTGTAAGGTTAACAATGTGGGAGGTGGCACTTACCTTCTTTTACAAACTGATCATATTCGATCATCGATGATGTTGTTTGCAGCTTTACCAAAAATTATTTGTAAGAAATTGTGCGATGATTGCAATGATTGAAACATGGTCACTTCACAACTTTAAAATAATGTTTTTTTAACTCTTTACGTAGATAATGTTTATTTATGAACTAGCTAATGCAATGTGTTCATATATTAAAAGAGAAAGCTCTTTTAGAAGGCTTTGAAAAGGGTATGCAAAATTCGAAAATAAATATTCTTCCTTTGCCCTTTGATATTGTCCTTATCACGATGCCAAAAAATGAAGGCTTAGGTATCATCCACAATTTCAAAAGAGTTGAGTTTTATATTTCCTGCTCATTCATAATTGGCTCCAAGTCAATTTGCATTTATCCACAAGAATCACGACAATCGAACACTTATTTACGAGATGAATACATTTCATGTCAAGTATCTGCATATGAGTTCATGACTGCCACAATAACCTTATATTATGCATTCTATCTGTGTAAGGAAGTTATTTTGTTGTCGTCAACGCAATCTTTGGTGAGATCATTTGTCAAGTTTATACAAGATGTAGATTTCTCCATTGACCATTTTTTTTCTGTGTTAATTCCCATGGATGTAACAACTATGGAAAAATGATCTTCTATAGCAACCTCTCACAAAGTCCAAATTGGTAAATTTGAGCAACAATATTATTATGTGACAAATTAGCTAAAAAAACCAAAAGGTATCATAGTGAACCTTTGGCAAAGTAAGAGGACCATTGATTATAGGAATTCACTATATATTAAATATTCAGTAGAGCATATCCAAAGATACAAGCTTAAAATAATAAAGCATGAACCATCAACCTCCAAATCCTAACCTTGACATGTGGTGCCATTTCTTAACAAACTCATGACGTCGCAATCATTTATATGTGTAGCATGTTAAGACTTTAACTTCGCAATAAACATCTTGTTTTTACTGCAACCATCAACTTTAAATTCTAGCAATATTTCTACACCTTGTTTCATATGTATTTTTGTACAGTTATTAGTCTTTATCTGTTGACAAATAATTTTTTGATATACTTGATATTTATGATATATATTTATTTTCTGATTATTGTACAAGTTTTTCATTATAATATTAAAATAAGTCCAGAATTGGTTGATTGGTCTTAAATCTCATTTTTCATTAGCAAGATATGCTTATTCAAGTAGTGTTCTTATTTAATGTTTGAGAATTTGTTTAGTTAGTCTTTGATTTGTTAGGTTGATACCTTCCCTATCACAGTTGCTATTGTTGTTTCATGAGATGCTTGATTCAATTATAGAATGGCCTACCTTAAATAAATTTATTCTCAACCATGAGTTGTCATGCTCGAGGCTTTTTGGATGGTCTTGCCAGCAACAAAGCATGCTTTATATTGGAGAATGTTCACATACTTTCAAAAACTGTCAGTCCCATCACAATTTTACTTTTACGATAAACGTGTAAACACGATTCATCTTATAGGAGGTGATGTAACAAGCTCTCATATTGACTCATAAAATCAGTTTCTATGCTAGAATATTAAAGGCTCCTAGGGTATACATGTTAGAGTTATGCATTACACTCTCAATGTCTAGATAGGGGCATGATGGGTGATCCTATTAAAGTAAGTCTGTTTATTTTGGATTACTGGAGGTAGATTCAAATCTGGCTATAACAACATAGTTCATTGAGGCAAGATATCTTCAACAACAAACTCTTTCAACTTGAATAATTAATTCCTTGAAATGTTTACGGATTCCTATGACATTGGCCTTTGACTTCTTGGTATAAGTGATGGTTCTTGCATGATTAGGACTCCTTGGACTTTCCTATTTGACTGAATCATACTACAAAGTATATCATCAACAACAACAACCATTTCACTCTCCAACGACAACCTATCGATGTATTATTGCACCTTCTTGGAGCAATTGCTAATTAATTTGTAATTTCCAAGTGAAAATGCCATGTATCTATAGAGTTGGGAAGAATGAGTTGCTACAATAGTATTATATAGCTCAAAATATTCTCTAGCCCTCCCTCTTTTACAAAGTTGTGTGAAGACAAAATTGGATGTTTTGTATAGGGAGTGAAACCATTTATAATCATTTTCTCCAATAGCTTACACGCATCATGTTCTTCACATAATGTGTTCCTCTCGAATAAGACAAGTGCATTGATAGATATTACTCCTTCATGAATCTTTGGGCCATGGTAAATATTGAAATTGCAATCATGTATATAAAGACTTAACTCCTCAATAATGTGTTTGATTGGGCATTCCCCTTCTTTCATAAAAATACTAAAATCTTCAACGTAGCATTCAATTCGGTGATAGTGCCGGGCGCTAACATCCATTAATTTAACACCAGATTGACGGAATTTAATTCCTTTCCCTCCCAATATGCTCCAATGTCGGATACATAGTGGTGACATTTCGAGTGATCTATACTCTACATCAGCGATCAAATTTGAAGGGTGGGTCTTAATTTCAATTGGAAGGGAATTTGTTCTTGGAGCCCTTCAAAGATGGAGGGCAATATAAATAATTGTACTTCAATTGACAAGTATAAATTAACTAAACCATTCCCCCCGAAAAATGCAAAAAAAAAAATTTCCCATCCAATTTTTTTACAATCTTAGACAATTAAGCACTCCTTAATATCTAAATGAAAAAATGGTATCTTTTCAATCAAAACCTAATTTGAACACATTAATTTTACAATTTATTAAAATAACAACTATCATGTTGTATTTTTCCGGGTTGGAGCACACTTCATTATACAAAAAAACTACTTAGACTATGTAATAACCATATTGGGGCATCTACATGATCTTATGCATAGTGCGAGACATTGCAACTAATATATTCTTAAAATAAAACTAGAACCATGAGAAAATTACTTACACTTACAATTAATTATGTACAAAAGGAATCCACAATGCAAAACAAGGCTGTAATAAGTCCACAACCAAACAATACTTATAAAACCAACCAAAAACTTAATTCAAACCAGAGACAGGGAAGCCATTCAATCCTGAGAGATGTAAGAATGATGAGCATTGGGTTTATAAGAAAAAATAATACATAGACTAGAAAACATTGAAAAAGTCCTCAATAGAAAACATTAAAAAAATCCTCCATACCAAGCAAGTTAGCAACGCTAGCATCACGGGGGCTAGAGCATCAAGTTTTGTTGTTCAACACTTGTTGCGACAACATATACGTACGGGGAAGTGGGGAAATGGAAGCAAGCCTAAGTCAACTAGAGCCTTCCAACTCGCTACATGTTTGAGTCTCGACGTTATGCCTTTTAAATTGAACCAGAATACCAAAAGAAGTTTGTTAATGGGTTGATTTGAGAAAATTCTAGATGTGAGTAATTAAGAGCTCGAAGCTCTAAAATTTGTTTTTTATACCAATCCAAGATTTGGTGAATTTGCAATCACTGACATGAAATTTATGTTATTTAATGAAAATAATTAATCTATCTATCTCCATGTCGAACCGTTTTCAATGTTGATGTGGGACACTACCCTCCTTATTGTCTTACCAAAAGGCATGAGAATGAGGAAGAAGACTTAAAATTATGGACTTCACCTTCAAAGAGTGCCTTATAATCACATCTATAAGGAGTGATAAGAAGATCACAACAATCCAACGTGTCAAATCTTAGTTGATAGTGTCAATTAAATACTTATATGGTAAATTTAATATAAGACTTACTTATAGTTGTCTCTTACTCTTTGTGTCTTTACACATTTGATATTTTATGGTTGTCTTTGCACCATGACCCAATTGATATTATAAGGTGAGGATTTGCATCCATAATAATCCTTGGTTATGACTATGAGATGAGGATTTAAAGAGAAGAGGATGTAAATATAAGTACTTTTTGTACGTATTTTGGTGGCGAGCACCGAAGACAAATATGTTTAGAAACCACATATGTTTGGAAGGAGGGAGGGAGATTACATCATGATCATGCCACCCATCAAATTGAAGACTCTTCCTGGGCCAAAAATTGTTCTTTTTTTAATTTTATTAATAACCATTGTGGCCAAATTTTTTTTTAAACAATATTATTGATATTAATAATTGAAGACTATCTTCCGCCGAAGGAGTTGCGAGTTTTAGTCCATCCACCGTCGACCCAACCTTTTCATGCCAACGCCAATATTTTCTTTGTCATTTCTGCCCGACTATATCGCTTGTCCATCACAACGTTCATTTTTACCCCTCAAATACTAGTATTATATACATTAAACACTAATTAATTTAACCTAGAAAATACTTTGAACACAATTATGTCCTACGTAGTTGCAAACATCTTGTAAACAATAACGGTTAATCTCTTGTCAACAATAAATAACTGTTCATACGCTCTAAAGAACTTTTGAAAGCCTTGCATTTTTTGAATACATATATATATATTTTAATAATTATTTTCTTTCTATAATTTGGAATCTCAACGTCCTCCGGACCTCCGGTGCTATCATGTATGAGGTCATGATGTAACTACATCCATGGACTATAGCCAAACCTCGGGCATGGTTACCTTACCAAGTTGCTAAGGTCACATGTATTTGAATTTTGATTTCAAATTTCTACCAAGCTCTTCACAAAATGAATGTCTCCCAGATTCAACATCCAACGGTCATCTTCTCTGACTTTTTCTTCATCCGCCACTTCCCACCTTGTTCTCTATACCAGATATTTGATTTAGTGCTACTGGCTTCACTGGGTTCTCCTTCAACGAACGACAGAAGATAAGGGTTTGGTTTTTGGTCACAGAGAGCACTGAGAACACTGATATTTGTTTAATGCACAGGCATTGATATCACTGCAAGGTTGGGAGATCCAGTTTTGTTGAAAAAGCAAAGAGATTTGTAGATTGAAAATGAAGGCATTTCCAAAGCAACCCAAATCCCCTGCCAGCGCACATAAGAGTCCTTACACTGTAAGTAAAAATACATGGATATCCACTCTCATATCTGTATTTCTTAATCTTAATCTAGATCCGAAATGGGTTTATGTAAATTTACTGATAAAAACGATTTTTTGAAAAGGGGTTTCTCTAGATTTACTAATAACGTTTTTTATTTGTTGAAAATGGGTTTTTGTATGTTTACTAATGAGTCTCTGTTTTTGAAAAATGCAGCATAAGGAAAATCATGGGGAGTTGATTGCCAGTCCCTATGATAAGAAACAGAGGATTGGGCGTGATATTTTTGGGTCTAAAGTAATGGCTGCTTCCCCAAAGATCAGGGCTCGCCAAGTCTTTTCTGAAATGATTGCCGTTCAAGAACCATCGGATCTTGCTGACATTGGGAACCCCAATGCGCAAACCGATGTTTCAGAAGTTTTTTCTAAAGAAGGTGTTGAAGCCCTGCTCAACATGAAGATCAAGGGAAAAAACAAATTTGATTACAAGGTATGCTTTTTTTATAGCTCAAGTGTTTTGTCCATTCCTGCATTTCATACAGTTAAATGTCAAGGGTAGTGCACAGAACTCTGCAAGGAGTTCAGAACAAGATACAACTTGATGTTCATAGGCTTTAATTGCACCAAGGTGCTCTACAATTCGGGTAGGGGTAAGGGGATGCATCAACACTTTGTGTGCATTAAACTGGATAGTGCGTTGGGTGCATTGAATATGGACACAAAGCCATCGAAAACCCTGGTTTGATATACACCTTGAAGTTGGTAAGCATGAGGATGCATGTCGAAGTTCACACAGTGGCAAGTGTTTTGGATATCAAGATATGCAACCGCGAACTTCATGAACTCGAGGTGTATACAAGACCCGGTTTTAGATGTCACTGTGTTAGTTGATAATAAGTGGAGTGCTTAATTGCATACGGTTTTGATGATAAATAGGGCAAGAGTGAGCAAATGACAGAATATATTAAGAAACTTCGAGCTTGCATTCGGTGGCTTCGGGAACTAGAAGAATCATGTAATCTAGAGAAGGAGCAGTTGCAAAATCAGCTTCTGAATGTGATCAATGAGCACAAGCAGATAGGTATTGACGGGTTAATTCGCATCAGTAATCCTTTATGAAAGTGTTATTTTGTCGGAAGATTTATCTCTTGGGTACTACTGTATTTTTATTCATTTATTCTCTATTGGTTATGGTTTCTAATGGGTTTGCTGTGATATTTAGAGGAGGCTTTCAAAAATCGGGAGCAAGAATTACAGACGACTATTCTGGATCTCAGGAATGCATTATGTTCTGTACAAGACAGACTTTCAAAAGCTGAAGCTGAAAAAGAGGTCTCACATCTTTCCTTTTATTTTCTTTCTTTCATGAAAGTGATGCTTCTACAAGCTAACCTGAAAGAATTACATGTGGTCCAACTCGTGCATGGTGAACTGGCCCACGAGGGGTAGTGCTTAAGTACATATCCTCGGGGAGATTGGAACCCTGGTGGATGGCTTGAGATGTCAGCAGCCTCCTTTGTATTTCTTAATTTTAATCTAGATCAGAGATGGATTTATGCTCTTTTTTTCAAAGAAAAAAAACTTATATGTGATATTTCAAGCTTGAAATCAAAATATATATCATCTTAGCCTCTCAGTTCATGACCAGAGTTCAGAACGAATCTGTAACCTATTAGAGTCTACTTATTACAGTCATCCTTCAAAACAGATTGGGCCCAAGTGCCCTTCATTCCTGCCTTCAAAACATCAAGATCAGATGCAAAACAAGGCCTAAATATAGATCCCACAGAAAACATTTTTCTCTAAATATTGGCATTTCCTTGGTTCCAGCTAAGATCAAAGAAAAGATTTAGGGTATTAAGAATCCTCCTTGTATTCTTGAATGATAAAAGTTCCTTCCTGCAATAGAAGTGCTGACTTAGGGAGGTAGTCTGCTTTTGAGTTGAACTCTCTGTAGATGTGAGTATGATTTTTTACCTATTAGAGTCTACTTATTACAGTCATCCTTCAAAACAGATTGGGCCCAAGTGCCCTTCATTCCTGCCTTCAAAACATCAAGATCAGATGCAAAACAAGGCCTAAATATAGATCCCACAGAAAACATTTTTTTCTAAATATTGACATTTCCTTGGTTCCAGCTAAGATCAAAGAAAAGATTTAGAGTATTAGGAATCCTCCTTGTATTCTTGAATGATAAAAGTTCCTTCTTGTAATAAAAGTGCTGACTTAGGGAGGTAGTCTGCTTTTGAGTTGAACTCTCTGTAGATGTGAGTGATTTTTTACCTCCAGTACTCTGTTCATGATGGGACCTGTTGTCCGCCAAGATGGCATGCGTATTGTTGAAGCCCAAAATGTGACACACCAGCTGGATGACAACTCTCTTAGGAGAGAGGCCAATGTCACCACACTCCTCTTCTCTTCGCTTCAAGTTGGCTCTCCTCCAACTCTAGGGGGGTATCCCTAAGATAGGATCGCTAAGGCAGGTACAGTGATGGACAAGGTGAATTTGAAGAGGCTTCCTTAGAGAAACGGATGTAACAAAACAATGAGTTTTTAAATGGGTGATGGAAAAGAAGGGAAGATCAATCCTCAGGGAAAGACGAGTGCCAGTACCAGAAGGGGAAATGGAGTCAAAAGAGGACTCATGGAGGCCTTGTGCTTCATAAAAGTGAGACTAATCTAGAATGCCCAAACAATCATATCTTAATCAACATTTCGTACAACCGAATACTGATGTCCATCGAAATACTAATCGTTTAAGCATAATTAACCAACTTAAACCGTAAATGGCTAATCTATTGTGCTTAAAAAAGCCCTAACAGGCTAGATTTATTCTGCAACTTGAAATACATCGCACCACCACATGAAGATACTCAATCTGTCCTAGAAAACCTAGCTGATATTTTCATTAAGCTCAAGAAGGGAAAGAAACCCCAAAAGTTTTCCATCCTTTACAAATAAAATCCTGCTAGTTTAAGTAGAACAAAAGATGCAATACGTCGCCCTAATTAGGGCTTGCAAGAGTACCAGCGAAGTGAAACAAAACTAACACTTGTCCAGAGGATGACTAAGAAATTAGCTCTAGATAGATAATACAGCCAGAAAAAGTCGATATATCCAGCAGAGGGTTTCAAATTGTCGCATAACTGTTCCTCTTCAGATTTTTCTTGCAGTCAAAAGGGGAGCTAGGAATGCCAAGTGTAACTTTGAAACTGGCTATTCGCTGAAGTTTTTACGAAACCCTAAATTCCTGCCAAAAAGAGCTGGAACTCCGACTAACAACATTTCTGGCAAAGCACGTGGTAGTGGAGACGCCACCACAACTCGTGAGCCATTAGCAAAATGGGTCGCTAACTACTCAGAGCACAATTGTAATCGGTTGGAAATACGTGAACAAACCGTGAACAGCAGTTGAATAATTCATGAAATAGCAGTTGGTAAAACTGTGATTTCAACGCAGGGTGTGGGATGACGGGTACTCGTGAGCTCTGACGATCCTTTACAAACTGTTATGTGCTTGACGTCTTGCTGAGCCCGTAGTCTATTGGCGCTTGATTTTTAATTAACTTCGGCTGCCAGGTTAACGATTTGCTGATGATTCGTAATTCGTGCACACATTTGCTGCCACTAAATCGCAGGGTGTCTCCACGTAAAAACTCGTCGATGCCTGAGTTACGAGCCACCAAAGTCCATCTATTACTGTGGCTCGGGGACGCCGACTCATCAGTCTTCGTCTTTGATTTATCCCGAGTCTTCTAGAAAGGTGCGCCAAGCCTCAACGAAACGGGAGTGTCTCTTTTGAAAACCGCGGGATTGAATTATCCTCGTTTTGTGTGATGTTCACTCTCAAGACGGCTTGTGCTTGCCATCCAGTCTGCTGAGAAATCGAAAACCTTCAGCAACGACATCATACATATTGCCCTTGACTTCCCTGCTCCACTCAGCATCAATGACTGTTTCAGACTTTGAAAGCAGAAGGTGGTTCATTGCCGCAACAAAACGCAAATGCAAAATCATCGTGTTCTGAACGGATTGCCCCAATATGATGTCGTTTGATACTCCATAGCTTCACGTTAACCAATTTCGTGTGGTGCTGGAAGAGAAACTAGCCGATTATGGCTTGAAAATCTTTGGAAATATGAAGAGAGTTCCTGGAGCATTGTTGTAGGTGCAAGATGAAGATCCGGAAAGGCTGGTATCACAGGATCCCTCTCGAATATGCTGATGAGCCAATTTATTTTAACATTTTCAAATACGGTGTCACCCTCCTTTTCTGATGATATTGCTGAAGTATGTCTTCAATACTGTTCACTCGGGAAAGCTCCACCTGTATGTTGAGTAGAATAGCCCATCTTGTACTCAAAAATATCTGCAAATCGTCTAAGTCTCCCCTCATTGAATCAGTGTCTTGCCATCGTTGGATTTCTCGAAGCCGACTGATTTCCAGATCTAAAACTTTGTAGGTCTCAAGGTACAAATCTGCTTGCCTTTGCTTCATCGAATCAGGTAGAACTAATGAGTTCAGAGAGGCTGTGCCATATCATGGATTTCCCTGTAACAAAGAAGACTGCATAGAGGAAGAATCTCTATATTTGTATGTGTTACTACATGATGGCCCTTCTTGAACAGTAGCAGAAAACACAAGTTAGGGAGGAGATATCCTGTAGCAGTTTGCCGGAAACGGTGTGAATTGATCTCAATGATAAGGTCATTCTTATCCCCAGTCAGCTCACTCCTTGAATAAATGGAAAATGCAACATAACAACATAGATATCAGATTTAACTTGTTTACTTCTTCCACAGCCCGAACTTCAATGCTGCCTCAAAGCCTTTCTTGCACTCTTCATAATCTTTCAGAAGTCTGGAATTTTCAAATTATTGAATAGCTTCATCACAATCTCTCTTATTTAAGATAAACAAATAGCTGAAAGCATATCCCTGCTGAAGGATGTGAGAACAAGTGGACACCCCTTCCAATATGGGGGGTAACATCTGGCTCCAACTGCGGGACATGTGCTTCCCTCGGTGAGTGCATGAGAACCTCAGATCATCCTAGTTATCGCATACCACTTAAAAGGCCAAAAACAGTGTGGTTGGGATGGCTTGATTCACACCCCGTGACCACGCTTTATTACATAAAAATTGCAGAATTAAAAAATAAGTAACAACAGCAAATGCTCATTTTGAGAGCTTTATTCATCTATCTACACTAAACTAACATGAACTTATACCCTGTTAAGTGTATGCATAACACCAATGTAACGATTCCAACATCTTATTTCTGCCAAACTGATATTCCTTGTGCTTGTTTCGAGGCACAGATAGGGATGTAAAACAGAGATGTCCTAAAATCTGCTTGTGAATAGAGCTGCACTGTGACATCAGATTGTTAGGACATAAGAAGTAATCAAAGTTTTGGTAGAAAAACTCAGACTGTGCACAAGAAGCCTCTATCCATCGATGCATGGGGCTCATATAAAGACCTTCATTATAAGACTGCTGAAGCTGATCTATAAAACAGATGTTGTTATTTTCAATAAAATAAACTTGAGGCAAGTCCAGATCTTTGTCATGAGGCTGTTCAGGAGTATTTTCAATAGCAAAAATTTGAGCCATCTACATACTTTCAATATTTGCAGCAATATCAGGGATCTCTTCAGCAATGTCTTCATCCAAAGGCCTTTCTATTTCTTCTCCAATGAGATCTTCAATGTTTTCTTTTAATTCAAGATGGAACCTAGGGATGAGGGTATCATACTCTCTAGCAAGTTGTTCAATCTCATCGACAGTTCCATCATGCCAGCAGAGGAGAAACCTTTCAAAAAACTTTGCCAATGAGTCTATGGACTCATTCAAAAGACCATAGAACCAATTTTTTGCATCTCCTTCTAAAGTTAAAGAAAAAATGATCGTAAGGTCATCCTCACAATAAACATTAAAATCAACCATCAATTTGCAGTAAGAGGCAGTGTGATAGATGGTTGAAACATCATCATTTCCATGGAACTTCGGGAGAATGTCATGCACCGTTTCACAGTCATAGTAGTCATTAGGAAATCCACCGATATTCGAGAAATCCAATGGCATGAAGGCTTCGAGCATAAAAGACATCGTGCGGAAGCTCACACACTTTCTCCTTATTATTATCCATAAATCAAACAATGAGGTACCAAATCTGAAACATGCATATAATCATACCTCATACCAAACTGTGGAGTTGCCAAGGTGAGCTTGAAAGCTTTCCAATGAGTGTGCTCACCTCTACACCCAATAGGATCTTCAAATCTGCAAAAGGACAAGGGCTCTGCCCCTTCGTGGAGTCGCCATGTGAGAAAAAGAATCTGCAATATAATCTCCCACAAATGTCGTCAATGAAGCATAGTCTTCAAATTTCGGGAACTGGACTTTGTCCTCGGCAACGGCGCCAAAAATGTTGTCCACCAAGATGGCATGCATATTGTTGAAGCCCAAAATGTGACACACCAGCTGGATGACAACTCTCTCAGGAGAGAGGCCAATGTCACCACACTCCTCTCCTCTTCGCTTCAGGTTGGCTCTCCTCCAACTCTAGGGGGGTATCCCTAAGATAGGATCGCTAAGGTAGGTACAGTGACGGGCAAGGTGAATTTGAAGATGCTGCCTTAGAGAAACTGTTCCTCTTCAGATTTTTCTTGCAGTCAAAAGGGGAGCTAGGAATGCCAAGTGTAACTTTGAAACTGGCTATTTGTGAAGTTTTTATGAAACCCTAAATTCCTGCCAATAAGAGCTGGAACTCCGACTAACAGCATTTCTTCCAAAGCACGTGGTAGTGGAGACGCCACCACAACTCGTGAGCCATTAGCAAAATGGGTCGCTAACTACTTAGAGCACAATTGTAATCGGTTGGAAATACATGAACAAACCGTGAACAACAGTTGAATAATTCATGAAATAGCAGTTGGTAAAACTGTGATTTCAACGCAGGGTGTGGGATGACGGGTACCCACGAGCTTTGACGATCCTTTACAAACTGTTATGTGCTTGACGTCTTGCTGAGCCCCAAGTCTATTGGCGCTTGATTTTTAATTAACTTTGGCTGCCAGGTTAACGATTTGTTGATGATTCGTAATTCGTGCACACATTTGCTGCCACTAAATCCCAGGCTGTCTCCACGTAAAAACTCATCGATGCCTGAGTTACGAGCCACCAAAGTCCATCTATTACCATGGCTCGGGGACGCCGACTCATCAGTCTTCGTCTTTGATTTATCCCGAGTCTTCTAGAAAGGTGCGCCAAGCCTCAACGAAATGGGAGTGTCTCTTTTGAAAACCGCGGGATTGAATTATCCTCGTTTTGTGTGATGTTCACTCTCAAGACGGCTCGTGCTTGCCATCCAGTCTACTGAGATATCGAAAACCTTCAACAACGACATCATACATATTGCCCTTGACTTCCCTGCTCCACTCAGCATCAATGACTGTTTCAGACTTTGAAAGCAGAAGGTGGTTCATTGCCGCAGCAAAACGCAAATGCAAAATCATCGTGTTTTGAACGGATTGCCCTAATATGATGTCGTTTGATACTCCATAGCTTCACATTGACCAATTTCGTGTGGTGCTAGAAGAGAAACTAGCCGATTATGGCTTGAAAATCTTTGGAAATATGAACAGAGTTCCTTGAGCATTGTTGCAGGTGCAAGATGAAGATCCGGAAAGGCTGGTATCACAGGATCCCTCTCGAATATGCTGATGAGCCAATTTATTCTAACATTTTCAAATACGGTGTCACCCTCCTTTTCTGATGATATTGCTGAAGTATGTCTTCAATATTGTTCACTCGGGAAAGCTCCACCTGTATGTTGAGTAGAATAGCCCATCTTGTACTAAAAAATATTTGCAAATCGTCCAAGTCTCCCCTCATTGAATCAGTGTCTTGCCATCGTTGGATTTCTAGAAGCCGACTGATTTCCACATCTAAAACTTTGTAGGTCTCAAGGTACAAATCTGCTTGCCTTTGCTTCATCGAATCAGGTAGAACTAATGAGTTGAGAGAGGCTGTGCCATATCATGGATTTCCCTGTAACAAAGAAGACTGCATAGAGGAAGAATCTCTATATTTCTATGTGTTACTGCATGATGGCCCTTCTTGAACAGCAGCAGAAAACACAAGTTAGGGAGGAGATATCCTGTAGCAATTTGCCGGAAATGGTGTGAACTAATCTCAATCATAAGGCCATTCTTATCCCCAGTCAGCTCACTCCTTGAATAAATGGAAAATGCAACATAACAGCATAGATATCAGATTTAACTTGTTTACTTCTTCCACAGCCCGAACTTCAATGCTACCTCAAAGCCTTTCTTGCACTCTTCATAATCTTTCAGAAGTCTGGAATTTTCAAAGTATTGAATAGCTTCATCACAATCTCTCTTATTTAAGATAAACAAATAGCTGGAAGCATATCCCTGCTGAAGGATGTGAGAACAAGTGGATACCCCTGCCAATATGGGGGGTAACAGGACCAACAGTCAAATTTGTGATCTGACAAATGGAATTAGCCCAATCCATCTGTAATTTTAAATCTCCAAAAACTTGTAGTCTTTTGAATCCTTTGTCTTCAGCTGTTTTATCAAGACCCATAGGGCATAAAATTCTACTCTGTTGTACTGTACTTCAAATTAAACCGGTGATTATTGTTTAAAAAAAGGATGGCCCTTGCTCCACATATATCTATACTACATTGACAAGCCCCATCAAGGAACCCCCATGGAAAAGATGAATTTATGACAATTTCCTCTAAAATTCTTGCTGCCTTTTGCTTAGGCTCCTTCCAACATTCGTGTTAAGATAGTCTAATGTTGTGGGAAACCTGACCAATAGACAACTCTTGTCCAAATATCATCTTATTCCTAGCCAACCACAGCCCCCAAAGCACATAACAAGGTAAGGCTTTGTGTCCTGTTGCAGAGTTTTCATTGATCCAGTTTTCAAAGCTATCCAAGAGAGTGTCTTTATCCCAAGGGATTGAACGATTTACTAACTGCAGTACTTCTTTCCACACATAAATTGAGAAGGGGCATGTGACAAACAAATGGCCCACTGATTCATTATCAGCTTTGCAAAGGACACATCTGCCTATTCCATTCTAGTTCCTTTTGTTATGAACCAAGGGGGGCATATATGGTAGTAAATGTATATGTATATGTGGACTCTTCATTAGGCTGACCTTATTACATATACATTTACTCCATTACATATGCATTTAACCCCATATATGCCCCCCTTAGGGTCATATCATATACATTTAAACTCATATATGCTCCCCTTTTGTCAGAACACCTTTTTGGCCATTGTCCCAAGTAAGAATTTTTTTTTTCACACCAAAAGATAACAACTTTTTATTATAAGAAAAGTTGTGTCAAATATATACATCAAAAATCTGAGTAGGAATTATTCTCAAGTCCAGAAGGGTGCTAAGATGATAAGTGACCTACTAGATATATCCGACAAAACGGTCATACTAAATACATCCATTAGCTGAGATAAAAGTCATCGTTCCAAGAAAATACAGAAAGGAGCATAGCAAGAAAAGTAAGAAGCATAAGAGAGAAAAGAGTTGGATTAGAAGAGGACAAGATGTCCAGAGTCCCAGAGAGAACTATTCTTGAACTCTTCAAAATATATTTTGTCATCCATACTGCCAATGGCAAGTTTTGATAAGGAATCAACTCCCGAGTTGTATTCCCTGTAGATATGCTTGAATGTGATTTGTTGAAAATCCCGAATCAAGCTGCGAGCTCTACGTATCCAAGGATCCAAAACCAGAGAAGTGAGGGAGGAATCTCCCTTAGCCCAGTCAATAATAATCTTTGAGTCACCCGCAACACAAAGAGAATTAATATCCCTCTTCCTGGAAAATAGGAGTAAGCCCCAAAGGGCTAAGAGCTCTGTTCTAGTGTTAGTACCCCTTCCAACCTTCATCTTGAGTTGTATATAATGGTCTGGATCCAATCTTAGAATCATGCCAGCCCCACAAACACCATTCTGCGCCGCTCCATCGAAGAAGCCAAACAACAAATTCTGATCCAAAATCGGGTACTGTATCCTCCTTAATCGTCGGAGATCATCCTTCCTGGAGTAGTCACTGTATTGCACCTTCACTTTTATGCCAACTTGTAACGGCTTCAAAGGAGTTCCCTTGAAAATGCCATAGTTCCTTGCTTTCTAAACATGCTGAATAGTCAGTAATGGGAGATCAATCAAGTGTCGCTGACCTTTAAACCACCTATTTAAATTATCTTTGAGAGAACCAACTTCCCAATTGAAGGCACACTGAAATAAACATCCCAATTCAAACCAAACCTGTTGAATAAAAATACAATCACCAAAAATATGGTCCATCGATTCCTCACACCAACAACATAGAATGCACCTGCTAGGCCTAGAAAATCCTAGTCTATGTAGAACATCCCAAGTTAAGATCTTCCTTTTACATGACAACCACAAAAAACACTTGATTTTAAAGGAATAGATGCCTTCCGAAACCAATGCGTCCACCACGGCGATGTAGTAGTTGCCTCATTCTCCAAGATTAAATTGTAGTCCAGTTTTGCCTTAACAATCTCGTTTTGATTATTGTAATTCGATACCACCACATCGGCCGAATTGGACAGTGTAATTCCGAACTGATACAGTTTGCTTAAGAAACAGTCCCATTCGTTAGCCACCTCTCCTACAAGGCCGATCTCCCTAGACATTTTCCATAGCTCAGAAGAATCATTCTGCTCCTTAACAGCCTGTTTGAGAACATAGACACCCCTGCTAAGTATAACATCCAACAAGGCCTTTGAAAATGAATAATTCTCTATCAGCCCAATAATCGGGTCCACGCCTAAAAAAACTTGAATATCACGTCCCACTGACCAACATAAGTTATGATTGATAATAGGGAAGGATTTTAACAACTTTCTCCAAATAAATGACCCAAAAGTGGAATTGTATCTAGACTGGCGTAACCAAGACACCACATCCAACCGCTTTAAGTACTTGAATTTTATCACTCTCCCCCAAAGTCCCTTATCAAACAAAACTCGCCAAAGACTTCTAGCACATAAGGCTTTGTTGAACCAGCTTAAATTCTTTATTCCCCAGCCACCAAAGGACTTTGGGAGAGAGATGCTAGCCCACGACGACAGATGAAACTTAAAATGATTAAGCCTACCAGCCCATAGGAAGTGGAACATCAATCTTCTAATCATAGAGATAACACCAACTGACACATGAAATAAAGAAAACCAGTACATCGGGATGCTCTGAAGTACATGGTTAACTAGTACCAATCTTCCTCCAAGAGACATCATTCTGAAAGACCACAAATTGATACGCCTTCGAATTTTCTGTATTAGCCAAAATACACCTTTGAATTTTCTGTATTAGCCAAAACTAATCTTTTTTTGCAAAATCCATTTGGCTTTAGACTGAAACCCATGTATCGGATACCAACGTCCAAAGGACTCATCTTGAAAGGAAATAACTCAGCTATATGATTAATAATCAAAGGGATCATCACAAGATTATATAAAAGCTGATTTCTGTGAGCTAATAATCATGCTCGAAGCATCATAGAAAAGGGATATAATGGACCGAAAATGATCCCATTCTGTCAACGTGCCCTCCCCAAAAATAAGGACATCGTCAACGAATAATAGGTGAAAAATGAAGAGGGTGCTAGCTACCTTAATCCCTTTAATGACATTTTGTTTTCTAGCTTCCTTGATCAAGAGGCTCAATCCTTCAATCGCAAGGATGAATAAATACGGAGAGAGAGGACACCCCTGCCTTGTCCCCCTATTGCCACAGAAATAATCCGAAGGTGAACCATTGATCAAAACCTCATATATGGACGATGTTATGCATGCCATGATCCAATTGGTGATTTCATGTATCAAACCTATTTGAATAAGAATCAATCTCAGATAAGTCCAGTCAATACGATCATAAGCCTTTATGAGATTCATCTTTAGAATGAACGCCGGTAATCTCTTCTGCTTGATGCAATGTAACCCCTCCTGAGCTATCCCAACTGCATCCAGGATTTGCCGGTTGGGAAGAAAGCCAAATTGTTCCTTTGAGATGTAATTGCCCAAAAAAGGCTTTATTCTTTCCGAGATGATCTTAGTGATGATCTTATAAAGTAAATTGCACAGCGAGATAGGACGATAATCATTGAAGGAATCAGGACGATCAACCTTAGGGATGAGAGTAATATAGGTTGAATTTAGAGATTGAGGAACCCAACGCTTTCTTCTAGATTCGTCAATCGCTACAATCAACTCCTCACCCAACAAATCAAAGAAATGTAAGTAAAATTCAACAGTCCACCCATCTGGGCTAGGACTCTTATCTTTAGCAAAGTTCTTCAATGTTTGCAAAACTTCATTCACAGTAATCATCTTACCAATTTCCACGCAGTCTTCAGCTCCAAAGAACTTGGGGAAATTTTTAATGGTCTTCAATTGTTGGTCAATAACCGGAGGATCGTAGTTGGTATAAATATCCTTATAATGCTCTACAGCCGCACTTTTAAGTGAATGAGCATCACAACAGATCTCATTCCTTGAATTTTTCATCTCCCAGATCGAGTTTGTTAACCTACGTTGAGTCACAAACCTGTGGAAAAACTTCGTATTGTGGTCTCCTGCTTACAGCCACACCACCCTGCTTTTCTGTCTCCAAGTCTCCTCTATGAGCCTTAAGATCTTTTGTTTTATACTTTCTAACTCAATAAGTCTCGCCTTCCTATCCACTAAGAAATACCCCTCATCCACACAACCAGAAAGGGTTTGAATCTCAGCTTCAAGCTCAATTAGATGTTTAGCATTTGAAATTTTTTGTTCTCTTTCCCAATTTGTTACGACCTCCTTTAATAACGAAAGCTTCTTAATAAAACATATCAAAGGAGAAGAAGAGGCAATTTCAGGGAAAGAGAGCCATTTATCTTTTACTAACTGATTGAATTGATCCACCTCCAGCCAACTAGGATTGAATTTGAA
The DNA here is from genome assembly GCA_027924585.1 of Larix kaempferi. Lineage (NCBI taxonomy): Eukaryota > Viridiplantae > Streptophyta > Pinopsida > Pinales > Pinaceae > Larix > Larix kaempferi. The sequence continues at coordinate 13,047,607 of BSBM01000018.1, read as the reverse complement.
GGGATATTTGACAAAATCCATCTGCATGATAATCGCTTTATGATCGGAAATGCCCGAGGAGTAAAACCAAGTGCGATATCTCCCGATCTCATCACAAAGAAATTTTGACATATAAAAACGATTAAGTCGTTTGGCAATGCCTGCGGCCCCGCATCGTCCATTGGACCAAGTCGGGACCAAGACATTGGGTGCAATATCCACCAACCGACAAGAATCGAAACCTGAAAGTAAGAATTCTGCCAAAGGATCTGACTTGTTACCAGCTCCCCAAACTTCCTCTAGGGACACCGTGAAATTTAGGTCCCCCGCCATAATTAATGGACCATCCGAGTGTAATCCTGAGCTGAAAACCTTCTCCCAAAAATGTTTGCGATTATGATAGGACCATAAATGTTAAGAATCCTTAGAAAATGTCGGAAACGTTTTATTTTACCTTCAATCATGATACCTGCAAAAGTAGAGTAAGCCTCCATGTCAGCCAAGGATGGGTTTCACGCCACTAAAGTACCCCCGGATAAACCAAAGGAATCCGTAGCACAGGTCCTCCAAGAGGGTTTCAGTTTCAAAAAGTTGTTACAAGCTTCCTCCGAGGAGATCATAGTCTCCTGTAACATAACAACACTAGGCTTAATTTTATCCAAAATATGCCTCATGGTAGTGTGCTTGGGTCCACTACCAAACCCCCGAACATTAAGGGAAAGAAGGTTCATTTGTAAACCCCAACCTGGGCTGCCTTCTCTGTCCCAAGTAAGAATTGTGTTAGAAAGGGATATAACCGAATAAATATTTATGTATACATTTAACCCCATATATGCCCCCCTTGGGGGTCATATCATATACATTTAAACCCATATATGCCCCCCTTGGGGTCATATCATATACATTTAACCCTAATATGCTCCCCCGGGTCAGAAGTCATAACACCTTTTTGTTCATTGTCCCAAACAAGAATTTTGTTAGAAAGAGATAACTGAATAAAGATTCTTGTTTTCAAGGGGCTTTCTAGCTTCCAAATCAAATTCCACCACCAAACTCTTTCTTTCCCAAACTCTTCATCAATCTAAAAATTCTTGTTGCTTTATTTTTATACCATTTTAACTCATCTTCTTGATTAAATAGTACTAGAGCATTATGTTTTAGGAGTGAGATATATTGTGTCCATTCAGCTGTCTGATCACCATGCATGTTTAAATCTTACTGTTTTTCAGCCCTCAGTCACCCACCAGGTAACTCTTTGGGAGGCAATATCTAAGAGCCTTGTCAAAACTTGAGCATATAATTCCTCAATTAAACCCAGGAAGAGTCCATCTAGGGGTCCTCTCCCAATTTCATCTTGTCTCCTTTACCAATTTTCCATACTACCCAGTTGCCCATGATAGTAAAAGATTTGACCAATCCTTTCCAAACAATAGATGCTCCCTTCAAACTTTTTTTCTTTCTTTTCTGATCCAGTCTTTAACTGAGTCAAGAGATGTGCTTATGCATATTTACTAATAAATACTGTTTTTTGAAAAAGGGTTTCTGTATATTTACAGCTGACATTTTTATCTACTGAAAATGGGGTTCTGTATATTTAATGGGTCACCTGGATTTGTCAAACCATTGTTGCTATGAAATGTTTAGCTCACAAATTGATAGTTCTCTTATTACAGGCTATAATTGAAGCTCAGCAAAAAGAGATAGAAGCACGGCGAGCAGCCGAAAAAATGAGTAGCCACTTGTCTGAGCAGCTTGATAAAGCCCAGACGGAGGCGTCAAGTGCAAATGAACAGGTACGGTCACTAATATTTAACTCTATTGGTTGATGCATCAAGGGCTCTTAAGTTTTGTAGCATTTATAGAATATACATAGTTACAATTGAATGAACATGTATATGGAAACAGGTGGCATCTCTTCAGGATATCAATAAGCGATTGCAACAGTACAACGCCAGTTTACAGCAGTACAATAGCAAGCTGCAAAGTGATGCTACATCTAATGCAGAGACTATTTCTCGTATTCAGAAAGAAAAAACAACTATAATGGAAACTTTAAGTAGTTTGAGAGGTCATTCAGCAGCTATTCAGGAACAACTAGTTAATGCTAGAGTGAGTTTTAACTTTTTTTGTACTTCCTAATATCCTATCATATTTAACTAGTTGATGCTAGAGTGTGTTTTTTTGTACTTCCTAATATTCTATCATATTTATTATTATATTCAGCATTCTTCATACCCTAAAAACTGAATGTTTACACGATTCCATGTATTGAATGCATATTACTCATTTTTTCATTTTAAAATATTGTTAACAGAAGGTTAGATTGGACAAGGAGCCGCTTAGAGGTTTTGCTTGATTGCTTGAAATGTGCCTGCCCTGGTTTTCAGCATAGGATACTAAAGATAACAGGTTTCAAACATTATTGTTCTTTGTGTTGTATATGAAGATCTTCATAACTTATTTAATTGGCCTTCTGAGTAAGCGCTTCCTTTACTTTCATAAATCAAGTCAATATTTGTCCCCACTTTCTTCTTCATGGTAGGTTTGGGTCTTCAATAGTGTCCTATCACTGATCAGGTAGATTAGGTAGGTGTTTAGAATGTTCTTATATGAAAGGATATTTTCATGTTAGCTGACTTTATGTCATATAAAGAGTAATCATGAAAGATAGCCTAGGTTGCCCTTTGCAGGTGTTTAGAATGTTCTTAAATGAAAGGATTTTTTCATGTTAGATGACTTTATGTCATATGAAGAATAATCATGAAAGATATCCTAGGTTCCTCTTTGTTATTGATTTAATAATTTATTGCCAAATTGTCAGTTATTTCAATTCATTAAGCTGTTTGAAAGGCCTTTCAAATGTCATGTTTCAAGAAGTGTAGCAAATGATGTTCTCTGGTATTCCAGGCCATCCAGCAGGAAACTCTAAAGCAAAAAAAGGCATTTATGGAAGAGATTGATCGTCTTCGTGCCGATCTTCAACGAGCTACAGATGATAGAGATCAACAGGCCGCACAAGTGCAGAATTTGACATCTGAGGTTGCAAGATACAGGGAATGCACTGGGAAGTCTGCTGCAGAGCTTGAACAACTTGCTACTAAAACAACGGCTTTAGAGGTAAGCGTATGGGGTGAACTGATGACATTTATGACTCTAAAAGTTAGTATTTTTCGTCATCAACAAATGACATATCTAAACAATAATGGTTTTATTCTGCAGGAAAGTTTTTCCTCCCAGAATGAACATATAAGAAACTTATGCGTAAAGCTTGAAATTGCAAATCAAAAGCTAGAGGTAAGTTAACAACGTTCAAGACATTTACAAAATATTGTTTGAAATACTTTGTCTTTTGAATAAGCAATTTCAATTTTAGTTATGATGAAATGGATGCAGCCTAGTCATAATATAGTTATGCATGTAGATAGCGGAGTCATCTGCCTTACAGCACAAAGCAATAGATGGTGAACAAAAGCAAACAATTGAAGATTTGCAAAAACGCCTTGAAGAAGCCGAACTTAAAAATTTTGAAGGAGAGCTTCTAAGAAGAAAGTTGCACAACACTATTTTGGTAATTCGCGAGCATATATTTTTGACCTCTTTTGCAATTATCTTCATGTTTCTTTTATATCAATCTAATGTGCTTGACTTCACATTTCAGGAACTTAAAGGAAATATCAGGGTCTTTTGTAGAGTGAGGCCAATATTGCCAGAAGATGATTGCATAAGTTTAGAGTCACCGATTGTGCAGTATCCTACATCAGCTGAGCTTGTTGGCCGAAGCATTGATCTAATACAGGGTCCAGGTAAACTCCGCACTAATATATCAAGCGTTAGTATCACAATAACTGATAGAATCTCCTTGTATGAATTCTTACTTGAAGGTTTGCTTGCTTGTTATCATTGTTCTTTTTAGTACAAGTATTTGAAATAAGTATCCTACGTGTTTGCTCTATTTGGCAGGACAAAAACATTCATTTAGCTTTGATAAAGTATTTGGACCAGAAGCTGAACAAGAGGAGGTTTTTGTAGAGATATCACAACTTGTTCAAAGTGCTTTAGATGGATACAAGGTAAATCCATGTTTCTCTTCCTTTTCCCATCTCTTCAATTTACTATGATTAAGGCTTAATTTCTTTGATTTACAAGTTCTAAATAAAAACTAGTAATGGAATTTGAAAACACTCTATATGTCATCATTTTCAGCGACCTAGACAATTTCCATTTTGAGCCTTTTCCCATGGTTTGGTAGTGTCCCTTCCATACTAAAATGCCTTGGGAACTTAATCTAAGAACTTGGGAGCACAACTGTGACCATAATATTTTGATCGATCTTCCTTAAGAAGCATGTACAATTAGTGATTTGGTTGTATTAAGACATTATGCATTGCTAGATTAACATAAATAAATGTCCACCACTAAAATAGAAAATTTTGATTCAGGGGAGAAATCCCACTTGTAAAGAAGATTATTTGATGATACAACTAAAAAATTAATGCAGTTTTTGCGATGTTATCCCTTGTTTCATTCTCAACTAAAACAAAGCCTTCCCAAAATGCTCTATCTATTAAGTGGATATTTAAATGACGGCTTGGCTTGTATGTCTAAACTACAGATAGCTTGCTTACTGATTTCAAATCATCGATTCTCCTTTATCTTCCTATTTTCCATTTGACTCTATTGCTAAATAAAGATTTGCTTTAAAATGGTCACAAAAATTGTCATTATGAGGATAACTATGAGAAAATTCATGCTTGCAAACGATATGATTTTCAATAGAATCTCCATAACAAACCCATCTTTTGATAAGGCCGCTTCCATATCAAATGTGTTGAGCACAACAATAACCCAAATTATTTTGGTCAGTCTCTCAAAAGAAGCAACCCTCAAACAAAGATAAAGGACCACCACAGTGATATAAATTCTCAATCATTACAAATTTGACTTCTAAAGAGGAGTCTTTGTTGAAGCAATCCAACAATTCCCACAACTGTTGTGGTATTCTCCCTTGTTTTCTTTCTCAAAGTTAGTCAAAACCTTCTCAAAATGCTATATATGGCATTTCTTACATGACTAAACTATAAATAGCTTATTAATGACTTATCTATGTTGCACGAGTGTTTGGAAAGGGGGACCAGGAAATGGTGGAGGAAGGGGAATGGCTTATTCCTGTCAAATGCAGAAGCTACCTCAGGCATGTTCACCTTGCATGCTCGTGTCCAAAACCAACACAAATTGGGAGGTAGGTGTTAACCTCCAAATCCTCCTACTTAGATTGCATAAGTCTTGCACTAGAAAACAATCAAAAGTAAGACTCTGGGATCTTTTAAGAGAAGAAGACATATGACTCTTGCAAGCATAACCAATCTTAATCCCTTCCAAGCTCTTGCAAATTCCAAGCAAGAGGAGCCTTGGTATTGCGTCGAGCTTACCCCAACAACAACAAACGCTTTGTAGGTAATTTTGCACCAGAAGCAAAAGTTCCACGAGCAATAAAAGAAACTTCCAAGGTTGGTTTAGCCACAACATAAATCCAGAAAATCAAACTATGACTCATATGGGAAAAGATCAAGAAATGATAGTCCTAAACAAGGAGGGAGGAGGAGGGAGGAAGATGGCAATTCTAGGCATCAAATCCAAAGGAAAAGGGCAGGGAATAAAATTTTTATTGGTAGTAAATGTTGGTTGTCAACCATGTGTAAATGAAAAACTTAAAGGTAGAAACACTGATTAGCTTAAATTAACAAATGCGTAGATAGTCAATTTTTCTTATGTTTCTGCTCTTGCAGTCACTCTGTGCATTATACTTTGCTTTCAAAATATGTAGAAAATTTGAAGTTAGCTTCTTGGAAAGGTCATATGTTAATGTAGTTGATAAAGTTGTACTTTATTTTCATAAAATAAATCGACTTCAATGAATATAAGTCACATGTCCTAAATGCTATCAAGTCATTTAAAATTAATATCATATTTAGAATTTAGATTGTATGCATATTTTTATTAGAGATTGTATGAGATCTTTTATTTTTCATCTTAATAATAAAATAATAAAACATACAATTTCTCTCTTTCTCTCTACGAGCATTCTGCCATACTTTTTATGCATTATCTATTAATATGGTGTCAGAGCCATGATAAGAGCTGGCATCTAAGACACAGTAAAGGTCAGAGAAAATAAGTTGACTTTGTTTTAATATTTGAAATTGGTATCTGAATATTAAAAATCTAAGTTTTAATATATTAAAATAATAAAAAGGCTAAGACTTAGGAATAAGAAAATAATAATATGCAGAATGTAGGAAAATACAGTTCAACGAATGACCATAACAAACGAATAGCAGTGGCACGGGTGCTCTGCAAAATAGCGCGAAAGATCTCCCTATGTGCAATGCAAACATTTGCAGGTGCAGGGTAAATTGACAGGGAGACACAAGACGACATAGGAGAGAAAGAGTTACAGGTTACAAGGCATGGTCAGAAGCGATTTGACAGAAAAGGAAAGGGTCAGCAAGAGATGCTTGACTCGACAGATCATTCATGGGTACTCTGCAAACTCAAGCGCAAAATAACAGGTACAAATGCAGATACTGGGTGATCGTTCTATTGGGCGAAGCTGACGTGCACAGAGATGACACACCAAATGAGTCTCATAGAGGAAAATTATTTGTAGTCTGAACATATTTTCAAATACAATGTCAGCATATTTTCTGACTGTCTTGAACAGCATGAGCACATTTTCGTGAGCATACCTTCCATGCAGAAGGCGACGCGCCCAAACGCACACAAGTAGTACTAGGTGTCAACTCGTGAAATCCACCAGGAACAGGGTGCGGTACGCATAGTTGTAGGTGTTTAAAGCAGAGTAAGAAAAGTCAGGATCTGTGCGTTCTTAAGCTCCACAAGGACAGAACAGAAACAGTAAACAGAGATACAGGGTCAGGACCGAACAATAGCCACTTTCATTATGTTAAATCTGCTATATGTTAACATACAAAATATAGCTAAGTAAAGCAAGCGGGAGACCCAGCAATAAATAACGGTAGATGAGTTTACCAACCAAGTTGATTACTGACTTACGGAGCTTACACCACTAACACCCTCCCCCAAGCGGAACTTAGGGAAGCAAGAAGGGGTCCTGGCTACGAGGCCATGATAGGTACCCACAAAAGATAAAAAATAGACAAAAAAAGAAGGAAGGAGGACTGAGACAACCCCCTTCAAAGACGATGTGCTTCACTCCAAGCAAGACACGTAGCTGAACATATTGAGTCGCTGCCAATGGTTTAGTGAAGATGTCAGTGACCTGCAAATCAGTGCGACAGCATTGCAAATCAATAGTCTGGTCATGAATCAACTGTTCGATGTATTGCATGTGAACTTCTATATGTTTGGTGGCTTGATTCTCCACACGCTCCTTAGAAATATGGATAGCATTTTGATTATCGCACCAAGTTAGAGTGGGCTGCACCTGTTGTAAACTAAACTCAGACAAAACTTGTTGAATCCAAATAGACTCGGTAGCAGTATTAACAACACCGTGGTACTCTACTTGTAGAAGAAAGGGCAATTCTTGCTTGCCTCTTGTTGGACCAAACAACAGTGCCAGAGCCAAGATGGAAAACATAGCCAGCAGTGGAGCTGCTGATCACCAACCCAATCAAAGTCAGTGTAACCCACTAAATTGCATTACCATTAGATGAATGTTGAATGCCATATGTATGTGTCCCTCTAATGTAATGAACCGGGAAAACAAGCCAACTGCATAGGAGGTATTGGGATGAGTGTGAGTCAAGTACAAGAGTCTGCCAACAAGCTGCTGATACAAAATGGCATCAACCAAAGGAGTGGAGCACTTAGCTGAACACTTGACTTCTGACAAAAATAGTGTGTGGGGGTAGATTTGCAATCCAACATATGAAATCCGCTCAAGATATCCAAGGCATACTCAGAGAGACTTATCCCGCATGTAGATTGAGTGATCTGTAGACCAAGAAAGTAGTGAAGCAGCCCTAAATATATCATATTGAACTGCTGATGATTAGATTTCACATGATCGATCAATCAAGGGAGGTGAACTCCTAGTGAGAATGAGATCGTCGTCCACATAGAGAACAAAGAGGAGAAGTTCACCATCTTGCTGCAAAATATAGACATTTGAGTCAGAGAGACAACAAGAAAATCCTAAAGAGAGAAGAAAAGAATCCATCTTCTCATACCAAGCCCAAGGGGCTTGTTTGAGACCATACAAGGATTTTTTAAGCCTACACACAAATGAAGAGTCTCGAATAAGTCTAGGAGGTTGCTCCATGTATATCTCTTCCTACAAATCCTCATGAAGAAGGGCACCTTTAACATCCATTTGGTGTATTGTCCACTTACGAGATGCAGTGATAGAGAGAACGGGTTGATAGAATTCATTTTAGCCACAAGTGCAACGGTTTCTGAATATTCAATGCCCTCAACTTGAGAAAAACCTTTAGCAACCAATCGAGCCTTACACTTTGTCTATAGTACCATGTATAATTGGTAATATATACCCACAAATCCTCATGAAGAAGGGCACCTTTGACATCCATTTGGTGTATTGTCCACTTATGAGATGCAGTGATAGAGAGAACAAGGTGATAGAATTCATTTTAGCCACAAGAGCAACGGTTTCAGAATAGTCAACGCCCTCAACTTGAGAAAAACCTTTAGCAACCAATCGAGCCTTATACTTTGTCTATAGTACCATGTATACTTGGTAATATATACCCACTTGCATTGAACCAATTTTTTGCCTTTTGGAAGAGTGACCAAGTCCCAAGTGGGACAAGGAATTATGCTCATCTTCCATGGTAGTGTCCCACTCTCCAATACCATGGGCCTCATGAAAAAATCCTTTAGATATGAAGACCTAGTCATAGATGCTCTAGGAGTTCTTTGAAGAGAGGACCTAGTTCTTCTTTGAACCCAATTAGGAAGTGGAGGAAGAACTGCAATGCATTGTTTTTCAAAATCACTATCATTAGCATGAGAAGCCAAATCAAAAGAGGGAACATCATATGAAGATGCAAGATGTGGAGGGGGATGCTCATCAAATTGAACACTCCTGTTGATGATCAACTCATATGTGTCAGGATGAAGTAATCTATAACCTTTAGCATCTTTCGAGTAGCCAATGAAGATGCAAAACTTACTTTGTATGTCCATTGCCATGCGTTTTTCTTTGGGAATGTGCACCCAAGCATTGCACCCAAAGACTCTGAGATGGACAACACAAGGTTTATGTCCACTCCAAACTTCTTTCAGTGTCACCTTTTTAACAACTTTATGAGGTGCACAATTTTGAACATAATTGGCACAATTTATGGCTTCGACCCAAAACTGTGGGCCAAGGCCTCTTGAATGGATCATAGAATTTGCCATCTCTTTCAAGGTATGGTTATTCCTTTTAGCGACACCATTTTGTTGTGGACAGTAAGGCACTGTATGTTGTAGTTGAATACCTTTGGAGGCACAATAGTCTTTAATCTATTGTTGACATATTCACTGCCATTGTCTGTCCACGAACATTTGATGAAATTTCTAGATTGCTTCTCAACTAAGGTTTTGAACATGAGAAAAGTGTCAAAAGCCTCACTTTTATTTTTCAGAAAGTAGTCCCAAGTGCATCTTGAATAGTCATCGATGACGTACGCAAAGGAAATGAACTTGAAATATCATTGTGAACAAGTTGAAGAACTTCAAAGGCTCTCCAAGATTTTCCTTGCAACAATTTGAAAATGCTTGCCAAGAATACTCCCTATGCAAACATCATTAGAAAAGGGGATAGGTGGAAGATCAATGACCATGTTTTCCCTTATTGAGTTGTTGAAGATAATAGTTTAAGTGACCAAATCGCTCATGCCATAATCTACTTAACTCATTTGAGTGAGCAAGTAATATATCGACAGGGGATTCAACAGAAAATGATAAAACAAGTACAAGCGTGCATGATGATCCACTTTCTTTATGGCAACAATTTGTGAAGGATCCTCAATTTCACAAACAATCATAGAATTTGGAGTAAACAAGACTGTCTTCTCTGAATCAGAATTTGCAATTTGATAAATTAAGAGCAAGTTAGCTACAAGGTTAGGAAGACATAGAACATTGTTGATCATGCCATCTATCATTTTAATAAAACATTGCCCTTTACCAACTAGTTGTGAAGAGTTGTCCATAAGAATATGGGCTCAGTATTGCATGGATTAATGGAGGCAAACAAATTCTAATATGTAGCCTTGTGATGTGTTGCTCCAAAATCAAATATCCATTCAGGTTTGAAAGAAGAGAAACCTGTTGTAGTAGAGATAGCTTTAGCATTCTTTGTATCATTGCTAGGAGAAGATAAATTGGCATTTAAGTTGTGTTTCTTCGTTATTGAAGACAAGACAACCAATTTCTTGAAGCAACGAGATTCTAAATGACCTTTTCCACATAATGTACATTTAGGAGGGCCTTTCTTCCCTTTAGAATCTAACTTAGGCGAGGGATTTGAAGAATTACTCTACTTTGTGCTTTGAGTTTGTTTTCATTTATGTCTTTTTATGTGGAATCCTTGAATTGGAAGGTGAACTAGTGACTAAGCAGGAGATTTAGAATTTGAGTCAAGAGAACCCATTTGATTGAGCTTATCCTACTCACGAGTAAGTCTTTTAGCAAAAGCATTAAAATAAGGCATCACAAAAGCTTGACCCCAAGGCATTCCTCGTTGGATAAAATGTGGAAGCAAGCACATTATAAGAATCTCCTAACTTAGAGGGTACTACATAGATGAGTTGTTCATCATCTTTCTTAGTTTCACAGTCTTTTAATTGAAGCCTAAGGGATTTGAACTTGGAAATGAAATCCTGAATAGTATCAAAATTATTGGGATTGAGATCGATGAGTTTATTTTCTAGTTGATGACCATGAATTGCATCTGTTTTACCAAACAATTGTTAAAGTTGATCCCATGCTTTATGAGGAGCATCTATGCCTTCAAGATGAAATACTAGTTTTGGTGACAGATAAAGACAGATTAAACTTAATGTTTCGTCACAATGATATGCCATTTATGTTTTTCAACATTTTGAGTGGGTTCTTTTTCTATACTAGTGATAGCCCTACATAGACCCTTACCAGTGGAGGCAAACAAATTCTAATGTGTGGTCTTGTGTTGGGTTGCTCCAAAATCAAATATCCATTCAGGTTTGGAAGAAGAGAAACCTGTTGTAGCAGAGAGAGCTTTAGCATTCTCTGTATCATTGCTAGGAGAGGATAAATTGACATTTATGTTGTGTTTCTTTGTTTTTTAAGACAAGACAACCAATTTATTAGCTCCGGTGAAAGAGAAAGACAAATTAAACCTAATGTTTCATCACAACGATATGCCATTTATGTTTTTCAACATTTTGAGTGGTTTCTTTTCTGTACCAGTGGTATCCCTACATAGACCCTTACTCTATAATAAAACAACCATGGCAAATTTCCATGTGAAATAGTTGTGAGGAGTTGAGACAAACATTGGCAACTTATCAGCCAGAAGAGAATGAAGGTGCCAAAGAGAGGATATAATCTTCACCAGAATTGCAACTGATGATGGTTGTGAGTTGTAGTCTAAAGAAAGATGCCCACAACAAAGAGCAGAGCGGAGTTGGTAGAAATGCCCAGAAAAAAATCCAGATCTTAACACCTAGGTTGTTAAGAAGGATGGAGGAAGCTATCGCCAACTTGCTTTAATACCATGTTTAAAATAGTAAGAAAAGGCAAGATTTGTGCGTTCTTAAACTCCATATAGACAGAGTAGAAATAGTAAACTGAGATACAAGAGCCAGTTTCAGGACCGAACAAGAGCCAGTTTCATTATATTAAATTTGCTATATGTTAACATACAAAATAAAGCTAACTAAATAAAACAAGTGGGAGACCCAACAATGAATAACGATAGATGAGTTTACCAATCGAGTTGATTACTCACCTACGCAAGCTTACACTTGTCAATCGCACACTAACAATAGGAAGAGTAGTTGTAGGTAGAGAGTGATAAGGGAATAGCCGCTGGAGCAAATAGATACACTCCAGACACATAGGGAGAGGTGCAGACACATAGGCTACATGCTCCAGACACCCCTAATATTTATGGGTATAGTTTATTTCAAATTTTGAAGCAATTTTGTGTTGGGTAGAACAAAATTGTCTCGATTGGTGTGTGCGTTGTTTGATTGGGTTTTACCAAATTAGTGGAGTGTTGTTGGAGGCAGTGAATTCACATTGAATTTGGAGGTAACATTTTATTTAAAATTTGAGTATTATAGAATTTGATTAAAAGTAAAACTTTTCATGGTCATCTGTAGTTGGAGGTTAACGGTAAGTATATCCATGAGCAATGTGGAGGAAGGTGAAGGTGATTGTGACAACAATTTTTGTGTGGTAGATAAAATAAGATAAGATGATTTTATTAATGTTCAATAAATGATAAAAAAAGTAGTTCAATTTGAGGGACGGGTACACATAATGAATTAGAGGGACTGGTATGTGTCCTGTGTGGAAGCTATGTCTATTACAAAAGCATTTACTTTGGGAAAATGCAAGACCCAGGTTGAAGGGCATGTGGATATACAACTACAATTGACAAGTCATAAGGAGTTTATATTTTAAATTGTTCCACGGTTGCTAGGAGATTTGGGTACGGGTATAGGTATTGGGTCCATCCATGTTTAGGTAGGATTTTCTCATTTCTAAATGAGATTTTTTCCTTTTTTGTCTTTTTATGAAGAAATTGTGGGAGATGTTGAGGTGCTTATAGGAGACATTGGGAGGTGGCAAGAAACATTGGGAGTCTTTGAGGAGACTTTTCTCACGACCCTTGAGATGTCGCTTGTCTCTGAGACATGTACCCAACCTCAAGAGACATGTCTCTTCGCTACTATGGAATATTCTTTATATATTTGGTCTAAGCAAAGTTGCAAGTGGAAATTGTACTCACAAAATACATCTGCGTAAAGGATAGAAGGAGTTGAAATATGATAGCTTCAAGAATGCAAGAGCATGGGTTGTACAAGTTTGAGGATGTGGTAGTAAAGAAGTTAGAGGATGTGTTAGATTCACAAGAAATGGTGGACAATGGAGATACTAACGTTGACTCAATTATGCAATCAAAGGTATAGACATTTATGTTTTCAACATCTTTTCTTTTGAGTAGATTAGAGATGGTTGTGGGTCTACTTGCTATTTTGGAGAAGGAAAGGAGATGTGCAACATCTCTAATAGGGTAGTAGCACAAGGAGATTGTTGGCACATAGAGAGCAAGCAAAGCGTTGGTGCTTGTGCATGCGGAGATTTGTGGTCCAATGATCACACCATCATTGTCAAGTGCTAGGTAGTTTTTGCTTCTTATTTATGATTTTCACAGAAATTGTGGGTCTTCTTTCTTAAAGAAAAGTGAGATGCTTTGAAGAAATTAAGGCAATAGTAGAAGGAGAATGTGGTAGAAAGATATACATTCTCCATTTAAGTAGTGGAGAGGAATTTGAGATGTTTGCTGACATGCAAAAAAGAGGGGCTTCAGAGGCAAAAAGGCGACAATAAAAGAAAAGTAGTAGCTTCATAGACATGGTGAAGAAGATGTTGGTAGGGATTACATGGAAATGGTTTTTAGCAATATATTACCTCAGTTTTAACCCATGGATTATAATAGACTTCATAATGTACTATTTGTAAAGAGGTGGTTTATTTGATACTTGTCATTAGGTGGATTGAGATGTAACAACCCCATAATGTAAAATGTAATTATGCTTTCCTTGCTCGGAGCTCACGGCAGAGGCTTGACCTCATGAATGTTGTTCATGAGTACAAATTGTGAACTTTGTTGCGGTATTAAGTTTATATGTCATAAAATTGAAGCACGGTGAATAACATAATAATGACCAAAATGCTTGCACGAGGAGCAACAAAGCGACCGAGTCCATGAGTCCATGAGAGAGGAAGAGGAAAGGGGGTGCTTGGGAAGAGTAACCCATTATAATATTGTTGTTGCATGTCCTTTGGAGAACTACTAACCTTTTATCCCATGCTTTGTGGAAGAGAACTCCCACACCTACCTTTGATTTATGTGTACCAAGCACTCTGTTACATCCTCGGGGAAGGCACATATGTCTCTTGCATTAGGAGAGATTTAATGTGTAATTTTGATCAGAGAGTGGAGTCATTTTCCATTGTTCCAATCTTCCTCATGGGATTTCAATATGTCGATGCTTGAGCCAAGAGCTTGAGCATATTGATTTCCCATCACCCACTTCTCTGAACTCATTGTTCACTGCAAATGAACCAAAGTCTATCAACTCTAGGTATTTCTTGAAAAACAATTGACAACTCAAACACTTCATGCCTACACTGGATCATTGAAGGGGATGGATTCTTAAGGCACTCTATAGCCAGGAAAGGAGATCCAAACCTTGTGTTGTGTTTGGATGAGAGAAAGATGTTTGTGATTGATTGGAGGCTGGGTGAGATGCTTGGAAGAGTTTTTGTGAGAGGAATTATTGTAGATGTTTGGTTTGACATGGGTGAGAAATAGATCCAATAGCCCATCCTTTTGCCCTCGTGGTCTCATAACTTGGGTTGCGGGTGGAATCTACAACAAATTTTTCTTCTGCAATTGATAACTTGGCTTATTGGGTGGTGAATCGCTCCTTTGGAAGAAGTGATTGTATTACTAAACTGTTAATTCTTTTTATTGCCAAGGGTAAACTTAATAAGGTCTTAATAAGGGGGCAAGTAATTTTGTTAGCTACTAGTGCGGGTGGGGAGGAACTCTATGTTAGGGGGCAAGCAATTTTGTTAGCTACTAGTGCGGGTGGGGAGGAACTCTATGTCAGGGATGGAAGGACCAAAGTTGGTGGTTGGAAACCTTTGTAGGGAATTCTTCTAAGGTGGGTGAGCCAGGATGGGAATGGAAGGGTAGTTGAAGCTATTTAATGAAGGATGAATATATCTAGTTGACGAAAATGAGGATCTTGTCAAAGACAGATTATGAGCAACAATCCAAAAAAATATATTAAAACAAGAAAACTTTAGAAAATAGGCTTTTGAAGTATCTTGTCATTTTTTTAATTGCTTGTTAGAGGAGGAGAATTATGACTATCTCTATCTTTCACTTGTAATTATCCGAGCATAATTTGGGAGATTATTTCAAGGAAATAGGCTCAAATAGGCCACTTCCAAGGAATATGAGACTTAATTGTAAATTGGCCAGTATCTAAAGAGAAGAGTCAGAGTAAGCTAGTTTGGGGAAATAGATCTTACCTTCATTCCTTGGAGTATCTAGAAGGACATGGACATAAGAATTTTCAAAGGATAGGAGATTCACTTGGATCAACTTTAGTCGAAGATGGAGGAAAAGTTGAAAGATCCAGTCTTGTTTTGTGCTCAGAGCAGGAGAGGGAAAGAAGTTGTTATATCACTAAATTGTTAATTCCTTTTAATAAAAGGGTGTAAGCGATATTTTTATTATTAAGTGTCAGGTGCCAAGGAGTATTTCTATTAAAATAAATGTTAGTAGGATCTAAAGAAGGAACCCAAGAGTAGTAGAGTGTGCAGGTGTAATTTAGTAGTAGAGTAGTTTGTGAGGAAATTGTATCATTGCTTTCATAACAGGATTAGTGAATAGCTTGATACATCAATAAGGATTATTTTTGTGCCTTCAGATGACCTTACTGTAGGGATTAACAATCAATCCAGAGGTGTAGAGGGATTAGTAGATAATGATGAATACAACAAATAAAGGTTATGGCATAGATTTGCATAAATATAACTTAATTGACTTAAACGCCTTACAAATATATTCTATGCACTTTAATAATTTCTAGAGGGAGGCGAACATGGTGGTTGACCTTCTTGCCAATCATGACTAACCTCATTAGCCCTAAAAGTAAAGAAAGCCATGATAAGATTGATGAACGATGATTAGAGGGGCAAAGATTTGAAGGGTGTATGAGGATGTTGGGGCTTTAATAATTTCTAGAGGGAGGCGAACATGGTGGTTGACCTTCTTGCCAATCATGACTAACCTCATTAGCCCTAAAAGTAAAAAAAGCCATGATAAGATTGATGAATGATGATTAGAGGGGCAAATATTTGAATGGTGTATGAGGATGTTGGGGCTTTAATAATTTCTAGAGGGAGGCGAACATGGTGGTTGACCTTCTTGCCAATCATGACTAACCTCATTAGCCCTAAAAGTAAAGAAAGCCATGATAAGATTGATGAACGATGATTAGAGGGGCAAAGATTTAAAGGGTGTATGAGGATGTTGGGGCTTTAATTACTTAATAAGACTCAATTGAAGTCATTATTCATAAATCAATTGAAATCAATCATGGAGTGTGGAAGGGTAGATTAAGGTTTATCCTATTGAAATTTCAAAAATATGTCCAATCTCAAATTTCTTCCTCACTTCATTAGGTCATGGATCTACTTCA
Organism: Larix kaempferi; assembly: GCA_027924585.1. Taxonomy (NCBI): domain Eukaryota; kingdom Viridiplantae; phylum Streptophyta; class Pinopsida; order Pinales; family Pinaceae; genus Larix; species Larix kaempferi. Next base: position 13,031,147 of record BSBM01000018.1, on the reverse strand, counting down.
TAGAGTTATCAACCTTAAACTAATTTCTTTAACAACCATGCAAGAAACTTCAAATCTTCCCAACACTACTTCTAGGCAAACTCAAGAATATAGACACTGCAAAGACTTCAACAAGCATAGATAATTTCAGCAGCTATTAGGGAAAGATTTGTTTCAATACATAAATTCAAAACTTGCGTCAATTGCATCGGAAATATAATAACAACAAATTAGATTTGGAAGTTTAGGACAACAATGGTACACTTCATATTATCATCATAGTAATGAAGGTAAAGTACAATACGTTAGCTCATCCCAAGTTGGAACAACAAGTCCTTTAAGCTCATCCTAAGCAAGGGCTCTTCAATTTATCCCAAACCTTATCTAGGGCATCCACAATCACTACAAACCCTAACTAGAAATACAAAGGGTAAATAATAAGCCAACCTTTTGGAGCTTTCAAACAAGCTAGCATCACATCAACTGTTAAACCCTGAGATCTCCCACTTGCATCACACAAGCTATCAAGAAGACACACACCTCCCACTTGCATCACACAGGCTATGAAGAAGACTCACACACCTACATCCCAAAAGCTACAATACTCAACAATTGTATCTCACAAACTATGGAGCCCCAGCGGAAGAATCCCACAAGAAATAATTGTTACAAGAGTAATACGTGATCTTGCAAGATTCTCCAAAGAGATAGCATCACACCATCTATTAATTGCTAATAGCAAAGCAATTTCTCTTAACAAAGACACTCTCCTCCCTTTATATATACTAAGGTGAGGGAGGCCAACAATGAAACATGGACTAAGTCCACAGACAACCCTATGCTAAGTCAACAAACAAAGCTTTAAATGGAGCAGTTCTTAAAGCAAGGTATGTCACACTAGGGTTTGTCCATGTCAAAAGGTGTTGTGACCTCCAAGCTAGGTGTCCAAATGTCAAGCACTCCTTCAAGATGGTGCACCCTCCAATCAATGGCTCCACAACTCGAGCATTCCTTCTCAAACCGTGTAAGGTGGTTACATGCTCCATGCTCCTAGGGCCAAGCGCTTAGCCTACCTTATCCTCCAAAGTGGTTACTCCACACATCCTCCTCAACAATCATGCTCTTGTACCAACTACATTATCAAGAAGTGGGCCTTCAAACACTGATCCCAAGGTAAGCTTACACCCAATCTAAGCTCTCAAAATGTACGTAAAAAATAAATGAAGGGGATAGGGGACCATGAGCTCTTTACATCCTCGTGAATCGCTCTCCTAGCTAGGTGAAAACTCTTTCGGAGCAACCAAAAGCTATTACATCTAGAGTAGTAAGGTGAGATCTCATAGTTATATTTTGTTCTTAGTTTAGGGAGAATTATGTTTAGATGGACATTAACAATGAAGTTAGAAGAGAAAAGGAAATTTAGGGGAGGGAAGGATTGATTTTCTTTTAAAATGTAAAGGTTAAAGGATGACAAATGGAATTTTGAAGGGCTTAGTGAATAAAATTATAAATGTAATGTTCATTTCTGCATTGAGAAATTCGAGTATGTGTAAAGGTACAATGGGAAGGCTACCTTAACAAAAGCAGACCGTGGATATTTAAATTGTTAGGGGAAGCTTTGCATTGTGGATTTAGAGGAAGCTTTGCATTCAATTCTTACTTGAAGTAGATTCTCGCTAATGTCAGTCTCCCATGTTCAAATCCAACTTTGACTTTTAGATTAGGTAGCCAAAATCCTTATGCACCCAAGCAACTCATATTGTCCAGTTTCCTTATTTGGGATTAACCAAGATGTGGATATTCTAAATTATAAAGGAACTTTCCATGCAAAATAAATCGTGTTGAGCCAATCGGCTCCTTCAAATTGTGAAAATCATCTTGAACAACTACTTTGCCTCCATGAGAGGATAATTAAGGCCACATAACATGCTAAGAGAAGGATATGCCATCACTTAAGCAAGGAGAACTTTTGGACCATGTTAACATATTCATTGGTTCGAAGATCTGGTTGACATGTTCATCTATGAATTGAATAAACTTCTTCTGAAGCATGAAAAAAACAGTGAGAATACTGTAGTGTTTAACATATTTGTAAATATTAATTTTTTTCCGTGGTTTCATCTTATAGGAAGAGTGAATTTTTTCATCGTACTGAGTTAAGAGCACATGTGCACCTAACGAAACCGATAAATTGCATTTGTTTGAGTTGTTTCATGGTGAGAATCTGTAAGGTGCCAAACATAGAAGAGCATGAATCATGGAAAATTTCTGTTTATCTAAATTCTAGAATGAATCAAGTTAAGGTGGATGACACGTATACGTGTTGATATAGAGCATGTATATGGTATGCATATGGGTTAAGATTGGTTCAAGTAGTGTATGACAGGGTTTAAATGGTGTTATATTTTGTTTAACAAATTATTGAAATAAAAGCATTTATGAAAGGACATAGCCGGTAAACCAAAGAGGTCTAATAACAATATAAGTACACTTTATATGTATTATAACAATGATTAATCGCATCTATCAAATAATATTATATTCTTTGGTAATATCTTGTGTAATGATGTTTTGAAGGCTCTCCCTCCTTTAATTGGAATGAACCAACCTTTAGACCACAGTTTTTCTCTTTCCATATATATGGCAATTATATGTACACACACCAAAACACATGTTGTCTAAAATACAAACATTTACTATTTTCGAATTATGATAAACCTGAGTTTCTAATTTCTGAGACTAAATTACTCATTGCTCTTTCTCACTCTCACTTACACGGAGAGATCTTCCTACACAGAAAACAAATTTGCTTTACTATGCATGCTTATTTATTTTTGTTTACGGACTATGCACAATTAACACAATCTCTTTTTCTAGCTAGATTAACTTATTGCGGCCTTGTTAATGTTCCGAGGAGGTGGGAATTCATAAACACTTTTATTTTTTTACTTTAGAGGCTTAGTATTCAAGGTTTTTGTTTTTTAGTGGAAACAAATTAGTGATTACTTGTTTGTCTTAATTTAATTCAAGGTTTTTGTTTTTTAGTGGAAATAAACTAGTGATTACTTGTTTGTCTTAATTTTGTTTAGAAATTAAAATAGAGGTTGTTTTATTTTGTTATTTAGATAATGCATGGCATTTTTGCTTATATATATATATATTCCAATGATGATTGCAGGTGTGCATTTTCGCATATGGACAAACTGGGTCAGGGAAAACTCATACAATGATTGGTGGCTTAGATGTGGCTAGTAAAAAAGGAATTATACCAAGATCTTTGGAGCAAATTTTTAAATCTAGCCAGGCACTTGCCTCGCAAGGATGGACCTTTAAAATGCAGGTTAGACTTCTCAATCCTTGCATGCAAGAAGAAGGCTTATGTTAGAGTAGATTTAACCTATACTTTATGTAAAGAAACTAATTACAGAAGATTTATCTATTGTCTTTTGGATATTCCTAGGCATCAATGTTGGAGATTTACAATGAAACTATTCGAGATCTCTTGGCGACCAATAAGTGCTATAATGTAGATGGTACACGAATTGAGAATGGTACAACTGCTAAGCAATATACTATTAAGCATGACCAAAATGGCAATACAATTGTGTCAGACCTTACTTTAGTTGATGTTGCTAGTTGGAATGAAGTTTCTTCTCTGTTGCATCGGGCATCTCTAAGCAGGTACATCACTCATTAAAACCTTTTCACAGCAAATCAATATATGTTATTTGGTCCTCTAAAGTATGCTTTATTGTCAATGCAAATATTCACAGCAAATCAATATATGTTATTTGGTCCTCTAAAGTATGCTTTATTGTCAATGTAAATTTTATGCAATTCCCTCTACCAATTTTAAAATTAGTGTTAATAGAACTTATTTCTCTTCATTACTATGGAATGTTCTAAGGAATATAAATTCATTTTGTTAACTCAAGTTTGTAAAATAATTATTGGTCTAAACTTCAGTGGCAAACCCAAAATTAGCAAATTCATATAAACCAAATATTTGAACAACCATAAGGCAGAATATTAAGCTCTAGTAAACTATTGAGAGCATATTCGACATGAACTAGAAATCACAACATGCAAATGGGCAATAGAAGTTCATATTAGGAAGTCCTTGATATTATTAGCTAAAGAGATTAGGGCGAGGAAATATAAAATGTTTGGAAATAAGTCGTCCATAAGCGATTGAGAGTTGAGACCATCATGAGCTCAATCATAAGCATATAGATCACAACGATTGAACTATGAAAATTCGTAAGCAAACAAAGCATGATGATTGAACTACAGAAATTCATAACTAGCTAGTCCAGACCTTCCAAGTTATTGCAACAGGAGTGACGAGGTGCTCTACAACCCAGTATGGGTGAGATGTTGTCATGTAACGTTATGTAACGTGACGCTACAAAAAATAAAAAAGTAAAAAAATGTAATTAAAAAATTCATGTCGGCTCATAAGTTACTAAAAATAAAAAGATAATTAAAAAAATTCTTGCTGGCTAATAAGTTACCAAAAATAAAAAGTAATTAAAAACATTCACACCTTAAGAAATTGGATCCCTCTCAGTAATTTGGTAGGTCCAGGTTTAAGATAGATCTATGCTGGTAATAAGAATGCAGGTGACTAATAAGAAAGGAACTACGCTTGCAATGAATCTTACTCGTTGAAAAAATATAATGTGCACTCATCAAAGTATGGATTTCAAGTTAGAGGAGACAAACTTCTATAGAAAATCAAGCTAGATATTGAAAGAGTAAAGTGCGCCTTGGACAAGGTGGAACCTTCTAAGAGATTATGATGAGGGAAAAGGAAAAGGTGAAAAAACATAGATTTCATCATTTCTAAGAAGCCTCATGACAAAATGTCAGATGAGGGCTTCCAAGATATTTGTTGTGCAAAAAATGATATAGTAAGAGTTTCATGATTGCAACAATGATTGCTCTTGATTTGGGGAGTCTACATAATATGTGAAAGGTGTCTTCATAGTTGTGATAATAGGAGTGCATTTACTAGCTATAATACTCGTCACATCGAGGGGGTGGATTCTACCAAACTTGCTATATCTGGAAGGGTTGAAGAAATGGACGTTACTATTGTTGAAGTTAAATAATCTAAATGAACAAATCGAAGAATGGATGTTGTTTTAACATTATTAATAGAATACTAGAACATGTACATGGCTGGAAATGATCATGGAAATGAACATGTTCGAGTATTAGTAGAATATTCCAAATGACTCCATCCTCCTTGGTGAAGAAGTTGTTGAAGACATCATTGAAGAGCATGTGCAAGAAGAAGCCCTTGATGATATTTGAATTAAAAACCTAGATGAGGGTATGGTGAGTTTCCCTTGGATGATCATGTATTTTCCTCTTTGTTTGATAATGATGACCAAAGATGTGATATGATTGATGAGCAGCTCCTAGAAGTAGATCATAGATTTGATGGTGATTGTTGGAGATCTTTAGGGGGATTCTATCTATGATACTTCTAAATTTCTCATATAATTGAGAGTTTTGATTTTGAACCCTTTGGACAGCCCTGTTTTGAGTGTATTTGCCATGATCATTGCCAGCCATGTACATGTTCTAGTATTGCAGATTTGGAGCAACATGAAGGGGGGTTTTGATACAAATTCGGGGCAGCCTTGGGTACCTTCTTCTAAGGCAGATTTGGTTTATCTTTTCCAGCCATATTCTTCACTGATTAGTGTTGGTTTGGGGCAGTAAGAGGAGGTTTTAGTTGCAGGTTTGGGCTTCACCAAAAGTGAAGCCCAAACCTGCAGACTGCAGAGTATGGGCTTTACCAAAAGGGAAGCAGATCCGAACTTATATTTCATATTTGTTGAGGTCTTCTTATTTTGGTGTTGTATGTAGATGACCTGTTTCTTACTGGTTCAGAGAAGCTCATTGTAGGGCATAATGCATATATGGTAGTCGAGTTTGAGATGAAGGACATTGGCATGATGCGTTACTTCTTGGGGTTGGAGGTTTGGTAGAGGTCATCAAATATTTTCCTTCGGCAAGGTAAGTATGCAGTCGAGATCCTGAAGACATTCCGAATGGAGGATCACAAAACAATGGCCACACCTATGATCACTAATCTTAAGAAGGTAACAACTTCATATTTAAATATGGTGGATCCCACATTGTACAAGTAGTTGATAGGTTCCTTGATGTATTTGGTCAACACTAGTGTAGATATATGTTTTGCAGTGAACACCTTGAGTCAATGCATGGTGGAGCTAAGGCAGGAGCATTGGGTAGTAGTAAAATGTGTGCTCTAATGATTGAGGTGCTCAGGGGAGTTTGGGCTGAGATATCTTGGAGATGATGAGGTGAAGCTACAACAAGGTATGTAGACTCAAATTGGGCAGGCAGATGTATTTGGTCAACACTAGTGTAGATATATGTTTTGCAGTGAACACTTTGAGTCAATTCATGGTGGAGCTGAGGCAGGAGCATTGGGTAGTAGTAAAACATGTGCTCAAATGCTTGAGGTGCTCAGGGGAGTTTGGGATGAGATATCTTGGAGATGGTGAGGTGAAGCTACAACGAGGTATGTAAACTCAAATTGGGCAGGCAATGCATCAGATAGGAAAAGCACCTTAGCTACTTTAGCTTGGGATCAATGATGATATCTTGGTTCATCTAGATGCAGACTTCTGTGGCATTCAACTCAATAGAGGCAAAGTACATGGTAGCTAGTATTGTTAGTTGTGAGGCTATTTGGATTCATAAGTTACTTGCAAGATTATTTGATCAGGAGTTGGATCCCATGGTGATTTACTGTGAAAATTAAAGTTGTATCAAACTCTCTAAGAATCCAATATTTCATGACAAGTCCAAGCATATTGATATTAGATATCACTTCATTTGAGACATGATTCAGTAGGGAGCTGTAAAGCTCCAATATGTATCGAAAGATCAATAGGTTGCTAATAATCTGACCAAGCCCTTAGCAAAAGGAAAGTTTGAAGTAGTTAGTGACAAACTTGGATTGGTGCAAAATTCCTTCACAGGTTTAGTGTTGAACGTGCAAGAATCAGTTCGAGTCAAATCTATTTTGAAATTCACTTTAGTGATAAAGTGAGCCTTATATTTAGCTATTGAGTCTAATAAGTGTATTTTTATAGATTAGTGATTTAGTTTAATCTCAACTGTACATTTCACTGTGAGATTAGGGTTTCATCTCAAGTATAAAGGCAGGTCAAGATAGGGTTGAGGCACATCCATTTCACTAAAAGATAGGTTTTGTTGGGAGGTGATTTAATTCATTTGTGTAGTAGAGTTAGAGCGTTGGAGAGGAGCCAAAGTGTGGAATCAGGTAGGGAGCAACATGCAGGTTCATACAATTATATTGATTCTGTACGAACATATTCGTACAGTCGTACAAACACGCCGTACAATAGGCAGTTTGCAGTAGGCTACTTTCTCGTTTTTGGTGGGCAAAGTTTTCCTCAATAAGTGTGCAGATCTGTTTCGTTTGAGTGTACCGTACAATTGTTAGTTTGACAATTTGTAGAGCTTTTTTTGTAAGCTTTGAATTGTTAATGAAAATCTGATTTGAAGGAGTAATTATCTTTGTATTTTGCTTATGCTTCTGTTGCTTACTTTCCAACTATATGTGTGATCACTGCTACGTGAAGAATTTTATTTCTGCAATTAAATAAACAATTTTGTTTAGTTGAGAATATAAGAACAGTGAATTATGACAAAAAAGTTGAGTTTATTGAGATATATCTATAATTCAAAAGATATTCAATGGGTTATTTTTCATAGTCAAAGGAGGTTTATGATGCTTATAGATTTTTAAAGGATACCATTTTAAAGTTAAAAGAAAATAATAAAATTTTCTGGGAAATATTAGGTAAAATATTTTTATGGTGGGTAAGTTCAAAATTGGCTAAACAAAGAAGGTTCATTACATCACCTTTCTGGTTTGTGGAAAATTAAAAGAGGTGAATTAAGAGATCATTGGCACATGTATTATTTAGAACAAAAAATATATCTTATAAGGTAAGGAATGATATTGCTGGAGTTATAACAAATTAATGGAAGATTATTGACTATGAAAAAGCACATTATTTGTTGGACTATAATATCTTGTATATTTATTATTACAAAGAATATATATTTTTGGGTATCAAAGAAATAGTTTGAAAAAAAAACGACAAAACAATTTACAGAATTTAATAATATATAATATATAATATATATTAGGTATTAGCAATGCTTTAATCATCAATGTGACACACAAAATGGATGCAATTACATCACAAATTGAAAATTAGTGGACAAAGGAACACAATATGAAGAGAGCAATAAAAAATTACAACATGCAATCAATAGAAAGTTCATGATCTCAAAAGAAAATTCAACAAGAACATTCTCTCTTAAAAGAGCATAGTCAAAAGGTGCTTGCACAAATCAAGAAGTCAAAAGATACAAAGCAATGCAATTAGGAACTAGATGAAGAAAGTTCCTGCCTAAGGAACCTTAATAAGAGGTTGCTTGAAGAAATCGAAAGGTTAAAAAGGCAATAAGGCAAAGAATCTAGACCCTAAAACAAAGGCAACAAGACAAAAAATGAATCCCTAGCAAAGGGAATTAAAGATCTTGAAAATGCTAAAGAAGACATTCAACATGAGTACATATGCTATAGTGTAAATTAGAAGAGCAGGTTAACAAGACCAAGGAGCTCAAAAAACAACTACACGCAATAAAAGAAAATAATTGTGACTTACAAGTAAAAGATCAAGCATTGATTCAACAAGATGTTACAATTCGATGTGATCAAGAATCAAAAGAAAAGTAGGATGTCATAAAAAATTGATGAGGTCTTGTTAGGTAAAGACAAATAAATTAATGGTTTGAAAAATCATAGTCAAATCCTTCTTGGGGAAGTAAAGAAATTAAAATGTAAGGATATATCAATCCTTGGATGAGAGTGAATCAAGGAAGTTTTTGAAAGCTGAGACTACAGATATAGAGACCTTAACATAATTGATCGAAACTAAAAATTAGAGTGTCAGCCTTGATGAAGCCATTGATGCACTAGTGAATACAAAAATTTCAAATATCAAGACGGCAACTCAAGTATATCATGAAACTTTAAACCCAAAGATTAAGAAGGATAAACTTATCATGGTACCATATTGACACCCTAATTATAGAAAATGTATCACACATGAATCAACATACCGGTGTCAATGTTGTTCTTACATATCGAAGCATTTGAACACCAATACATCTCAAAGTTAGCAACAACGAAGATCGAATCTAGGCTCTTATCATCATAGAGATTTAGAAAGAATCTATTTATGTTGGATTGATCCTTTTTTGATGTAATAGTATGGTTTAAAGCTTTGAAATACATATGGCCTCGTGTCCTCAACCTTATCAAATAGGAAAGGATCTGTAATATCCTCCCAAATCAACTAGTTCCATGCCTTCACTCTACCTAGGGTATATTATCACTTTGTAATAAATAACTCCAATGTAATAGTAGTCATAAGGCAATTATTATTAATGTAGTAATAATGATAAGTCATGCTTTTTCCAAAGGACATGACATATCATTCTCTCTATGCTTGTATTTACATACAAGTCCATTGTACTCTACTAATCATTATGGAATATATGAATGAATAATATATAATACGCATTTATATCCTTTGAAGAGTTATATGGATTTGTCCTTGTTATAGTGGATGCTCGAGTGAAGTAATCTATTGGGTTCGTTTCAATTGAATTCTAGACCTTGTCCACCTTGGTTGCACCTGCCTCCAATCATGTCTCCTCTTGGATGATATCATCCTGAAATTCCTTGAAGGCGGGAAATTTCTCATGAGCACAAACAGCTTGAGCAAAATGTTTACACGAGGAAGAGAACCCATTTAGTGCCATGGGCATGAACTACTCACTCTTGATCATTTCTCCAATATAAACATTTTGATCTCTCAACTCGGTGATCTTCATCGGGTATTGGTAAGTTTGTTTATCAGAAGCATCTTGTGAGATATGTTCACACTTTGGTACAAAGTGACCAACGCATTGTACATTTCCTTAGCTTTCTTCCTGGCAATGTGAGAGATCAAGTGATCCTTCACTGTATCAAGGATGACTCACTTGACCTTGGCCTGCCTTTTATTATGCTTAGCCAACAGCACTGCATCCATAGGAGCTTTAACCTCTGTCTCCAAGGGGTGAAGGTGAAGTTTGCAGCACCTTCCAACTGGTCACACTCTATGAGTCCCTCACTACAACTCCTCTGGTACACTTTTAAGTTTTAACAAAACATATCAGCCACAAAATAAATCACATCTGCAACCTATTTCAGGTGCAGATCTCTCCAAACACTGGAGCACTTAGGGCATCACACGTTGGAACGTCTTACATGTCCAGATCACTTCAATCAATAAAGTCTATTGGGCATGAAACCCACTGGAATCCTCCGACAGCTCCCTCACACAGGGAGCAACCCTATCAATTCATGGAATCCTGGATACCCTAAATTGCTGCTCTCATACCATGTTAAATATTCAGATCACGGTAAACACACTAGCACTCAAAACTGAAACCCCAAACTACTAGGAACTGAAACTGAAACCACTGTCAAAACATTAATGTCTGAACACAAATGCTGCATCACAAAACTCTGATAATATGGACAGCAAGTACGGATCTGAATTGTTTTATTATCTGAAAACAGGAATTACAATGCGACAGCTAAAATCCTATACACTGACACACTTAATGTATAAACAGCTCAACCTTGCCTTTCTTTTATAGATGAAGGCTACAAAAAATAAAAAAACTGCCATCACATGTGTGTGCTCAGGGATGGCTAGGAAAAGCAAACCCTAATCTAAAGCTGTCTAGGGATCAGCACTGAAGCTGCATGAGAGAACCTCATAGAATAGAGTGCCCAACTAGTCTAGAGATCAGTGTCTTGTCCTACTTCTGAATCCCTACTAAGCAAGGTGCCTAGTCTAAATCTGGAACAGTTCACTAATGACAAAATTAGAACCTAAACTATAACAGGAAAAAACATGCTATTTCAATTTTATAACTGCAGCTGAAAACTGGAAAACAATCCTTAATAACTGTATCTTTCCTCCCAAATTAACTAGTTCCATGCCTTCACTCTACCATGAATGCTGTGCACACATCCCGAGTTACGGAATTGCTGTGGTAAGGTACGGGTCTGCTGTGTCATATCTGCTGAAAGAGAACACATTCCAAGCAACAGATAAATTCTAATTCTGGTCTACATTATCCTAGGAGGAAGTCGCTTCTCCTTGTTGTGCATGAACAGTGGCTCAACATCTTTTGACAGTGGTGCTGTTTTTTTCTTCGAAATGTAATTATTGGCTGCCAACCAAGAAAACTTGTTGCCTCTGTTCTGTCAATTCTTTTACTACTCTTCAGCAAAGAAAAGGGGAATTGATGGGTTGCTTCTATATTGTTTGTTTACACTCCCCACTTTTCTGTCAGCAGTGACTGCTGAAGGAGAAAAAGGGAGGGTGTCATTCATAGGCACATCAGAAAACATCTGATAATAAAAGAAACCTGTCAATGCTTTAATTTATTTAAGCAGGAAGGTTTTGCTGATACGTGCCTCCATCCATGATGTTTTAATATCTATTAATATATATCTTAGGAGATTTTGATGACACCCTGCCTCCATCCATTTCTTCACTTCCCTGATCTTGCTCTACAGTGTTCATGTCAAATATTTTACTACTATTCCGCAAAGAAAAGGAGAATTGATGGGCTGCTTATGTTTTCTTTGCTGACAAACCCCACTTTTCAGTCAACAATTGAGAGGGGGCCGCCATTCATGGGGCACTAGAAAACATCTTTATGGTTATTTATGATAACGGAAGAAAGCCTATTAATGTTTTAATTTATTTAAGCAGGAATGCACATTTATGCATTGCTAGCAAGGTGTACATCGTTGTGCTTATGGTTACATGGTAAATCAGGGGAACACTGCCAACTTTTGTAAATTTAATTTTCTTCACCAGGATTACACATTTTGCATTCCTAGCAAATTTTCAATGTCATCTTTTCTACATCTTCTACGTTAACCTTAGATTACAAATTCCAAAAAAGAATTTAGAAATCCTTTTTGGCAACACATCAATGAAGGCTTCTTGAATATAATCTAAGGTTGACATTAAAATAATATGCCAATCACATTGCATTCAGATTGACTTGTGACTCTATGCTTGATTTAGGCTAATTATATTTGATTACATCCACTCCCAAAAATGTGTAGGTATCAATAGAACTTACACAAGGGAATTGGCTTAAGTTTCTATATCTTAGGAGATTATTCTACAGTGTTCCTATCAAATCTCTTACTAGTTTCAGCAGAGAAAAGGGGAATTGATGGGCTTCTATTTTATTTGTTTACATTCCCCACTTTTCCCTCAGGAGTCACAGTTGAGGGAAAAAAAGGAGACCATCAAGGGGCCATTAGAAGACATCTTTATGGTTATTTATGACAATAGAAGAAAATTGCCAATGTTTTAATTTCCTTAAGGAGGAATGCACATTTTTGCATTGTTAGCAAGGTGCACAGCCTTGTGCTGATAGTTATTTAGTAAATCAGAAGGAGAAGCCTGCCCACTTTTTGTCAATTTAATTTTCTTCACCATGAATACACATTTTGCAATCCTACCCAACTTTCTACATCATGTACATTATCTGTAGTTATACAAATTCTGAAAAAGAAGAATTTAGAAATCCTTTTCGAGAACACATCAATCAAGGCTTTACCAATGTAATTTGAGGTTAACATTACAATAATTTGTGCATGGAGGTTTTCACAATGTTCAATCATTGTGTCAGAGTTTCTGGATTTTGCACTGTGTTCACATTGCATTCAGACCTTGAGAATCTGATATTGATATTTGTGTGAAATGCTCCTTACCATTTTTTTATTCAATCTTTCCTGGATTGCCCCTGCAAAGTTGTTATACCTGTCACTCGTTTTTTAAAAACATACCTATTCTTTTTTTTAAAGGACATTTCTTGGATTATCCTTGTGAGCTTCTTTGTATTCTGGCACATTGGATTGCCGGTTACTTATTACCCTTTATCTTTCTGAGAGTCAAAATTGAGATCAAGCATACTTGTTCTGTACCATCAGGTCAGTGGGCAAGACAGCAATGAATGAGCAGTCATCTAGAAGCCATTGTGTCTTCACGTTACGGATCTCCGGAATGAATGAGGTTTGTTTTTTGATTCCTTATATTATATTTTGTTTTTCTGTGCTGACATTTTAAAAGGAAAATCTCACCATTGCAGAATTATATACTAATGATGGAATTGACTTGCAGAGCACAGAGCAACATGTCAACGGAGTTCTGAACCTGATTGACTTGGCAGGAAGTGAACGTCTTTCCCGTAGTGGCTCGACTGGAGATCGTCTTAAAGAAACTCAGGTTTTTCTCAGTGACCTTGTTTTTATGTTTTCAAGGGAACCTTGGTGGGTTCACGTCAAACTGTGGTCATTCTTATTGATGAGTAACTTTTTCCTGATCTGGCTTCGATTTTCCGGGAGAGTTGCTGAAAAGTAGACATTCAATACTAATCAATGTTTTGTTTTTGGCATGCAGGCTATCAATAAAAGTTTGGCTTGTTTGGGAGATGTGATTTTAGCTATTGCTAACAGAGAACAACATATTCCATTTAGAAACTCAAAGCTTACATATCTTCTTCAGGTCAGTGTTTGCACTTCATATAATTTTCCTAATGTATGTTGTTAATTTTATAGCTAATGAGCCTGTCTATATGATACATCAACAGCCTTGTCTTGGTGGAGATTCAAAAACACTCATGTTTGTCAACGTATCCCCTGATCCCAAATCCCTCAATGAATCTCTGTGCTCATTGAGGTTTGCTGCAAAAGTGAATGCCTGTGACATTGGAGTGGCAAGGCGTCAACCACCGACACGGGTTGCTGATTCGAGCTTGAGTTACAACAACTGACTGCAATATAGGACCTCAAACCTTAGTGGAAGTTTCCCAACAACTTAAATTTCAGCCTTGGTGATATGTTCTGCTGTGACACTGTATGTATAGAAGAAAATTTGCTGAATATCAAATTGTATAGAGGGGTTGGGTTCTTCATGCAATTGTTAAATTTGGCTATGACTACTGAAATCTGAGGGAATTATTCATTCATATTCAACAATCGGTAAGCTTTGGTGATCGATACCAGTTGAATATTTGGAGTATGTGGTTGCCTTCTGTGAACTAAAAGGTTGGGTACTTTAATGCAGCATAACATTGAATGTGCTGTAGGTAATCCATCACAGGAAAGTACTGTGATAAATATATGATAGTATTAGTAACTAAATTCAATCAGGCCCGTTTTCCATTGTTGACTGTCATATAAATGGGATTTGTCTTTCTTAAAAAAATTTGAATTGGTGAAGCTCAGGTTTAAACATAGCAAAATAATTATTACAGATCCACGTTTTCATTTCACAATGATATTATTACACACCCTTATCTCCATTCTTCATTGGGATTTGATATGTATATTATATACATGGGAGTAGGAATTCGTATCGTATAAATCTGTATTTTGAATTTGTAAACGGTGAGACCCAAAATGAAAATGAGGTACACCATTAAATCATATTGATGGAATATCTATGAATATGGTACACCATTAAAATTGCTTCTTTATTTATTTTAGTTTTACAAACAATTTAAATACAGTAAATTATATATTGCATTAATATAATTTAAGAAAATCTTAAATAAATTAAATAAGATATTTGTTGTCTTAATTAAATTAAGAAAACATGATGTAAAAAGTGAACCGTTTTGACAAATATCACATAAAATGTACGTTTAAGTAGATTGTTATATGGAAAAATTAAGTAGCATATTTGTGTTCTCACTCCATTCATTGTATTGAAAGGAACGGGGTGCTCTACACTATAACCTAGTATGGGGGAGATGTCACATAAAGTAACAGAGATCAAATTTCTCGAGTTTAAGATTAAAAAAAAGTTTACCCCTCAAGAAATTGGATTCCTCTTGGTGTTTGATAGATCTATCCTAGACCAATTTAGAAGATATACAGAAAAATGTTGCAAATGAGGATGAAATACATTGGTGACACTTGATTCTAATTTTATGTTTGTAAATAAGACAACTAGAATTGTTATGCTAGAGGAGATATGTAATGTAGTTAAGCAACGAAATATTAAAGCGTGAACAATATTTAGAGAAATTAAATGCAGAAGAGAAAATAGAGAATATATCTCTTGTATGAAAGATCTTCGATAGAGTGAACAATGCTCACGGGCTTCTTTGAGGGGGCACCTCATACCCATGCATAAAACATACCCTTGCCTTTTAACTCAATAAATAGCTTCTTGATAACTACTTTTGGTCACATCATTAATGAATATGTACCAAATACCTAGAGGGCTTTATTTAATCAAAAGGGCCCTTACTACATTAAATGGGCTCTATTCAAATAAGATGTCCTTGTACATTGATTAATTAACTAATAAGTACCCAAAGTAGGGAGGTTAGGGTAGGACCCTAAACTTTCCCCTTCAAAAGCAACAATGTCCTCAAGGATGGAGATGTGGAAATTGTTGTAAAATCTTTGTTGGTTATCAAGTAATATCATTTGGTTGTATATCCTTCCATGATATCAAAACTTATTAGATGGTGCATTGGGGCCTTTTCGAGGGGGAAACCTCATATGAAAAGAGCTTCAAATACAATAACGATATTTCATAAAACATACTCTAGCCTTCTAGCTCTTTAAATTGCTTCATGACAACAAAAACCCTAATTACTTGTAGCCCTGTCATTATTGGGTACCAACTACCTAGTGGGCCTTATTTAATCAAGAGGACCTTTTTTACATTAGGTAACTACCCTCTAACTATCTAATGGGCCTTATTCAAATAAGATGGCCCTATACATTAATTAACTAACTAATAAGTACTCATAGTAGGGAGTTTAGGATAGGACCCTAACATATCTTCCGCTTTCAAAAGCAACCTTGTTTGTAAGGATGGAGATGTGAAAACTGCTAGAAAAATTTATGTTAGGGTAGTCAATGTTCTAAAGTGGTCGACGATGCTTTTGGGTGAAGCCAAATGGATTGTTCTTCATCAGGTTTTGGAAGGCTAGCCTTAAAGTACAATTTGTTCCCACTATCTTATTCAAATGAGATTGGATGGATCTTAGAGTGGGTTGTGTTGTCTACACCTTTGAGTGAGAAAAAATTTAACTCATTAGGCGTGGCCTTGGGGGCAAGTCTTGAGTCGGGTCACTGTCACCTCAACACACACTTTTTCGTTTAGGCCAAACCCTAAATAAAGCCAAGGGGGGTAGACCTTATTAAAACAATCCAAGGCTGAATGCTTAAAGCAACTTAGGAGTTAATTTTAAACCAAAAGAGTTATCTAAACAAGACAATAAATTGATCTAGCAATCTTATAGAAATAAAGATAACTGAATACAAGACAGTCCCAAAGACCCCTTAATATTTACAACATAATATATGATATGACTATTAAGAGACCAGTGCCTTAAGCAAAATGTGATATAAGATAACGATCTAAATATTACTCGTATTGCAAAATCTTTAAAGTTCGTTAACATAGCTGAAATAAAATGTGAGTTAAATACTATTGGTTGCTTGTTAATCCTGTTGGAACACTCAGTGATAGTGACGGGGGGGGGTGTGAATCAGTATCACATGTTGGCATTTGCGTCCAGTGCTCCCCACGAGTTTCGTGACATGGGTTAACCCCCTCTTGTGGATCCTAAATTTGGCGATTGTATCAAAGATTAATGCTTGCGGGTTTTGGTCTAATGACAATCTTGCTCCAACAAATCCTAAACTAGGTTGTAGTTAGTAACGTCTGTATTGACGAACAAGAAAGAGAAGACTTCATCTATGATTAATTAGAGCACCATACTGACATGTAGTATAATTACTAATGACATCCATGTTGATGACCGAAAAAGGCTAAAAAAGTCTATGAAGTGAAGTACAAGTCAGTCCTAGACTAGATTGAAGTTTGTATTAATTAGAGCACCAAATTGAAATGTGACCTAATTACTAGTGACAAAATGCCCAAATGAAGTGTGATTTAGTTTAAGTTAGGAAACATATACATGTGAAAAATACAAAAAACATGAAAATGACTCTGGGGGTAGGGGGAATGTGATACCACACCACCCTAATGGGTTGATTACAAGTTGATTAGATCAACCTTTAGATGTGCTTATTGTTGGTCCTTAATGGCCAATAATCAAGCTTTCAAAACATGAAAAAGGAGGAAAGGAGAAAAAATGCCTTTCTTGGCCAGTGGACTGGGTTAGATTGTTGGATGGTCAAGGATGCGCTCTTTGACTATTTGTATGTTGTCCAAAAAACAACAAGCAAAAAGTTTCCGGATAATGATAGATAATGGTAGAAACTTTGTCTCTTGGATGCTTTGGAAGAGGGGTTTTACTTGCACAATCAAAGTAAGACTTCAACCACTTGTTAAAGGGGTTAGTATGACAAATTTACAAGGATGTAAGTGTTCGTAACATGCATTTTTTGGACTAGCGAGACAACAAAGAACAAGCTAAAAATTGCAAATAAACATAATTTTTAGTGGAATTAAACTACCCGTGTAAGTGGCTAATGATTTAGACTTGATTATAAACACTTACAGACATTTGTACTTTAAATCTACTTAATATAATGAATTAAAATGTAGATCTATATGCATGCAAGTACAAAATTTAGATATAATTTACTTTGAAACTTTGAGATCTAATACATGTTAGTTTTTGGTTAGCTCAGAGGTACTCCTGCATCAAGTGCCTAGGTGCAAGGGTCCGAGAACAAGAGGGTCTCATTAAAGACATAAAGTGACTATGAAAAGTGCTTGTAAAGTACTTTATGATGTGACTTTATATTATTAAAGTGAACTTTTTATCATTTTAGGGTTAAAGTGCTTTTTTCGAAGAAAAAAATGTTTTTATATAGTTTCACTTAAGTGATTTAAGTGAACTTGACATTAAAACACAACCCTTGATCTTGTGGCCAAGATTTAATCTGGGCCCTAGAAGTTGAAAATACAAAAGGAGTTACCCTAATGAGAAAATAAAAAGACTTCATGAGACTTTTGGCACTCGTTCCAAGAGAGCATTTTGGAGTGGCTCGATTTCCAAGGAGAAGCTTGGTGAGGAGAGTGATAAACTCATTTGCAAGAAAGAGCAAGGCATTGAGCTGAGAAAGTGAGTGAATGGGAAACTGAGTAAGGGGGGCACATTTTTCTGCTGGAAGAGAAGTGAACATGCATCCCAAGAAGCTGGGCATGCATCCCAACGAGAGGGTATGCATTCCTAGACAACATTTGCAATAGAGTTAAAGTGTTGGTCCATACTGTTGACTGGGCATGCCGTACTCTACGGATTTGTGGGTCGTACTACTAAGAAAGAATGGGCCGTACAACTGGAAGATGGCACAAGAAACGAGACAGCCTTTGGGAATAGTTTTCGAGGTTATTTTCTATTGTATCTGTTCAGTACTTTTATTCTTAGTTTCCAAGGTGTGAATTTGTGTTAGAAATATTGTACTGTACATGTCATATTCTTGAAATTTGAGCACATATTTCAAGATAAGAGTTTGGTCTGAAGTATTTGACACATTTTCAAAGGGTGCTGAAAGTACAATGACTGAGTATAGCACCATACCTTCTCTATTGAAATTTTACTACTGTTGCACACTCATACATTTTCTCAGAGCTCAATAAAAATTCTCTTGTGGACTAGTTTTCCCCTTTGGGGTTTTTCCAAGGTCTCTTTGACCAAATTATCTGTCTGATTTTATAACAATCTATTGTTTTTACATTGTTTTTCACTGCTTAATGAGCTTAATTAACAATATATCAGTTTACAGTACTTTTGTAATTAGTACTTGAGAAAAGTACATAAGTTTTGCTTACTGTGAAGTCTGATATCAATGGTTTATTAAGTATTTGACGAAATCTGTGAGTGACCTTGTGCACAGATTTCAAGATTTTCTACAATACAAGCTTGCATTTAATTGCAAGAAGAAAATATATACTTTGAAATAAGGTTGAGTGAAAATAAAGAATGCCCTTTAGATGGAAAAATGAAGTTCCAAAGTGGTGTGCAGAGAGACTAGTCTCTATTTGAGCCACCTAGCTAAGGGGATTACGCAAGGATAACTGCCCACTCTTTGATGGATGAACCTGCAAAGTTAGATTGAAATCCAAGTGGGAGATTGGATCTCCCTCCTACAAGAAAGGGTTAAATAAAGCACCAAAACAACCAAAAAAATGCTTAGATATCAATCACCTATCTAACAGTCTACATAAAATGTCAAGACAAAGCTATTTAATGAGATTTTCCCTACTAGGTGGTAACACCCTTTCCAAGGCCTATGAAGAAAGAAAAAGTCAAAGCAATTAAACTAGATACACATAGCTCATATATGTGTAACTTGAGACAATGGCATCCACATGAAAGTGCAACATAAATCTGACTTCCAAAGCCTTCTTTATTAGCAATTCTAATAGAGCACAAGTTTCACTAGTAACCATCTAACAATAAAAAAGATGGGAGAACTTGATTAAATAGCAAAATAGGAAGAGGGGGCAAATTTCATGAAGCGGAGTGAACTAGATTGTCATATGACACTTCATGGAGTTAACTAGATTCTAATTTGCACCTCATGAAGTTAACTAGAGTTGAAGGGATCCTCATGAGCCACCTAGGAGATAAGGAGGGGACAAATAGGGATTGATTGAGACCAAATCCAATCAGAAATGACACCTCACTCCAGGGGGGGTGAATTAAGGAATATTTCCTTTTACTAACCTCCTAAAATCACTCAAATTTGTCTCCAACATGCAAAATTCATTGGATTTTGTCTCCAAGTGGTGTGTTAGGATAAATTAAGTGGTCTAAAGGGTTTAATACATCATATTAAGGTGTTTGACATCCCCTTTAGCTACATAAATAAAATATTATACAATATACACCCCTTGCTTCGGTTTTGGAGGCACGAGTGAAAAACTTTGAGAAACTCAAACCACAAAGGCCTAAGTTTATCTCAGTGAAAAAACACCCTAGAGCAACATTAATGTGATCATCCTAGATGAACTAGCCTTTTATAGGTGGGGAACTCATATAATCTCATTTAACAATTCCCTCACAAAAGATATGGAACATGTAGATACAATCCAGAAGAAGAAGAAGAAGAAGAAGAAGAAGAAGAAGCATGTATGCTTGGCAGAGCTCTAGCTTTGCAATCCCTTTTGTACATCTTCATCTCTAGTCTTCGTGATCATCCTAGTGCAAACTAGGTGGTAACATGTTGAAAGAGTGAATCTATAGGCAACTTGACCAATGCTCTAGAGGATTTGACAACGTCCTTAGAATTTTGGCACTACCTTTTGGTGAACTTTGTCTTTGAGAGAGGTTTGCTTATAAGGTTTAAGGTGAAAAACATGATCTTTTGCAAAAGAACAATCAAATCTATGTTGGTCAACCTATTGCTTCATGTGGTTTTGATCCATCAATAGATTGTCCCTGAGTGTGCGGAGAATGGATTCTCTATTGTGAAGCATGTGATCCACTACTTGACCCTTGGATGTGCTTGGTAAGTATGAAGCCACTAAAGGGATTTTTAAACCATATACAATTTCACATGGTGTCATTTCTATAGCGCCATGATCAATGGTATTGTACCACCATTCGGTAAGCGGTAACCATTGTGCCCATTGGTGCTGCATTTCTAAAGAAAAAAAACTCAGATAGGTTTCCAAGCATTTGTTGATTACTTTTGTTGGACCATCCATTTGAGGGTGATAAGTTGTGTTCACGTTCAATTGGATGCCTTGACTTTAAATAACTATTGCCAAAATTTGTTGGTGAATGTGGGCTAATAGTTCGACACAGTGGAAGTGAGCATACCATGTATCTTTTCATGGATAATATTTCTCATTTGTTCCACTCACACCTAGTCCTGATTGACAATGTGACTGAAGTATTCTACCTCGGAAGCACTAAAAGCACATTTGGAACATTTGATGAACAATTGGTTTTCCTTGAGTTGCAAATCTCTATTAACATGCTCCACATGTGATATCTATGTTTTGCTATGAATCAATATATCATCAAAGAAAACAAGCACAAAAATGTGTAGGAAGGGTCGAAAGATGTTATTCATGAGGCTTTCAAAAGTGGATGGGGTATTGCAAAGGCCAAAGGGCATCACTAAAAACTAATAATGGCCTTCATGAGTGTGGAATGTTGTCTTAGGAATATCCACTTCATTTTGATTTGTTGGTATCCTTAGCGAAGGTCCAGTTTAATGAAAAACTTGGCATTGTGAAGTTCATCCAAGAGATCATCAATAAATGGGATGGGGAATTTATCTTTGATTGTCATATTATTGAGATCATGGAAATCTAGACACATGCACCAATTTCCTTCTTTATAAAATAACATGACCACTAGGGAGGAATAAGGGCTAGTGTGAGGACAAATAACACCTCCGTCCATCAATTCCTAGCTAATATTTCCAATTTCATTCTTTTGTGGAAAAGGGTGCTTGGAAGCAAGCACATTGGGTAGTTGGATGCTTGGGATCAATGTAATATCATGATCATGCTAACCACATGAAAGAGGTAACCCACGAGGCATGTCAAATAGTAGCTATTATTGCTTAATGAATATCAACTGTTAATCATGGTGGATCTCTAGTGGTTGGTGGTTAACAACTTGGACGGCATGGAATTGGGAAATAATGTAAGAGTGGCATTTCTTCAATAGCCTTTCCATACGGTGGGATTTAATAATTTTGGAGGAGTTGGAGTTGAGCCCTTGAGGGTATGTTGTTGGGCATTTTTTGTAAACTTCATCTACAAGTCCTAGATGTCCATGGTGATTGAGCTCAATGTTTGAAACCATCTTGTGCCCATTTCAATAACAAACATGTTAGATTGAGATAATATTCACTTAGTTGAAGTTGCACCTTCTCACACTTGCCACCACATTTCATGATGCCTCCATTGTTTATAATAATTTGAAAATTATGCATTACATGTACATAATAATGGGTTTCCTAGGACGCCCACCTATGAATAAATTTGTTAGTATTGCCACTATCAATTAAAACTTTAGTGTTTTGGGAGCGAACATGTCGGATAAAGCATGGAGGGAGATCAAGGGTTCCTCCTAAGATTGCTAAAAAATGGGATCATATGGAGGTGGCAATGTTGTGTGAGTCTGCTATCTCATCTCGAGAGAGCGATACTTGGAAATGTCCTTAGGGTGTTCATATTGGAACTCATCCATTTGAAATATTTTTTGTTCTTTTCATTTATGCACCTTGAAAAGCTTCTCACAATTATAGCAAAGTCAGAGGCATTACTACTCGACCATTTCTTCATGAGATAACTTTTGGATCCTTAAGGACTGAGATGGAGGGGAAGTAGTAGTAGATGCCATGGGAAAGAAAGGGAGAGGATTAAAGGAGGATCTTTTGACCTATGCATTGGCAACCATCTATACTTTGAGGTCATGTTGAGAGGTTTCCCACCAAGTAGCTAGGTGTTGCATTGAGACTTGTGCATGAATATCCTCCTTGATACCACTAATGAAGCACTCTTTAAAAAAGAATTAGACAAGTGCTTAATGCAGATTGCCATTTGCTCAAAAGAAGCTATAAATTCCTCTGCTATGGATATTCATTGTAACTTGGTCAATCTTCTCAAATAGTAATTGGCTCCAAGAAAGGTAACTTCCATAGGATTTATTATGACATTGCCAGAGTCCAAATATAACACACCCACGTTGAGTTTCATCATGTCATCAATGAGACAATGGAGGAAGAAATAGTGTACTTTGGGAAAACAATGCCACACATTGTTGTCATGAAAGGGGGTTCAAGTATGAAGCTCCTCACTTATTAAAGTTTACTCTGTAGGATCAATTTGAGTTTCCTTCTTTGCTTTCCTTTGGAAAAGTTGATCCACAAGCTAGTTGAGAGAGGCTTTGGGGTATCCAACATGCCATTGATCGATTTGATTGAATATTATAGTGAGGTAATTGTGTTGTCCATGTGTGATGATCTGGTTTCCATCATGTAGTCTTGGGTCGACAAAAAAAGTTGCTAAAGAGTTATAACAATGTGATTAATGCCTCATAAGGAGTCTTTTGAGATAGGTTTCAGAAAAGTGTATCATTAGGTCTACTGAAAAATGGTTACTTGAGAGTGATACCACTTTAATCACATGCACACATAGTATTTTGAGGTAGATCTCTTGCAATTTGTTTTTGATTATATTTTTTTGGAGTTTTACTCCTAGAGGAGTATTAATTACACCTACGTAATACTATGCTATCTAAATCCCTAAATTCTTGATAGTTCACTTTATGTAGGAATTTCATGGCTTGTGCTATAGAGGCTAGGGTTTATAGGGTCCTAAGAATAGACGAGTGTTAGTTGCTATAGATCTTTGATATATATGTGTGGGTTTCTAGGTGAGTTCTACTCGACCAAATCTCTTAGGGCACTGAGGAGGCTATATTGCACCTTTAGTTGGACTACCCAATTTCCATTTACTAAAGATTGATCTCCCCAAGTGTTGTTCTTGGTGTATTATAGTAACAAGATGACCAAAAAGTTTTAGGCTGATTCCATGTGCACCTAGGGGACATGTGATATACCCGAGCATACATGCAAGACAAATATGTATACATGTGATTTTTTATGCAATACTATTCAAAGGGGTATGAAAAAGGTTACAGGGGTGTCCAACCAAGAGATTCCATTTGTGTTTCTTGCATGTATTCTTCTCTAACCAAATTTTCCCATTGAAAAGCGTATCTCTGTGTTATTTAAAGACACTAGAACATGCCTCTAGTCTTTTTTTCTTCTAAAATTTAGGGGATGTGCTTACTAAGGAAAGAGATTTGGTACAAATATGTGAAATGTGCCTAACAAGGAAAAATAGTAGATCATGAACAATATTCAAAGAAATTAAATGCATAAGAGAAAATAAGATTGATCTTGCATAATATATCCCTTGTGTTACAGATCTCCAACAAAGTGAGAAATTTTCACATCCCTCTTCGAGGGGGTGGGAGCCTCATATGATTTCACCCCAAATAAAATAAAAACAATTCAGAAACATATCCTAACCTTCTAGTTCTATAAATAGCTTCACGATGGGAAATAACCCTAATTATGGTCCCATATGTTGCCCCCTAAGTTGTACCCTATTAGAATATTGAGAATATGTATGAACACAACAATTTTTTTACTAAGAAGCAAATCAATAGCAAGAATCTACTAGCCTAGCCTTCTATCCATACAAGAAATGAATAATCATGTAAGAAACAAGAGAGAAAATAAAAGAAATGATACTCCACATATGTGGTAAAACCCCAAATGGGGAAACATCCACATAAAACTTATGGTCTTCTTATTCTTTAGAAATCTCCATCTTACAATCATCTTGGCATCCTCACATAAACATCACATCACACTCCATCATCACTTCATGTCACAATGATGTCTCAATGACATACGCTCATGTGTGTGTCACAACATTCACAACATACACAAAATTGTCTTTTTCACCCCTATTATATAGCTAGAGGTATGGAATATTTACATGATTCCTAGAACACATGTGGGATAAATAGTTTTCCACCTCTCTTATATAAAGAATGGTTATAAGAGAATTTATTACATGATGCATGTGGGATAACTCTATTTTATAATATTAGAGTTATTTATGCCTTTTAACCAACAATACCACACAAGTCATGATTACATATTCCAACACTCCCCCTTGATGATGACTAGGAGAAATAATACAAATGGAGGAAGGTGGCATCACCTTAACATCCCCCTTGATGAAAAATTCCCAAATTCCCCATAAGATGTGAATAAGAACACACTTTGCTTCATGGACTTGATGAAGATAACACCAAATTCTCATTGAATCATGAAATTGCACTAGAACCAAGCTATACAATGAACTCTTGCAGAACACCACAACAGTGTACAAAAACCTCAGATGGCCAATATAATAGAAAATGTGGCAAGCAAAGACTCATCACAACCATAACTCAATTGATAGTTGAAAGAAATTTGTAATCAGACCTCATCATGAATATAAGAACCCTAGATCTATACATCGTTTCCATCATACAACCTTCATAACCAAAGAACTCTACTGAAGATTACATTGAAAATACAAGACCCCATTGGTCTATCCATCGAAAAATGTGCCAAGCAATCATTCTTTACAACCAAGTAGAAAGATGCAAAATTTTTGCAATGGACCTCATTACGAATACAAGAAACACATATCTATATATTGATATGTTTCTAGGACAATCTTCATAACAAAATAACTTTATTGGATATTACATTACGAATGCAAGATCCCAATGGTCTATCCATCAAAATGTTTGTCCCGTAGACAATCACCATGAAATACAATAGAATATGGATGTTCATTTCATACATTATTACTAGAGTATGGCGATTAGATGGTACTATTTGATTACATTACATTCTTTCTTAATTACAACTTTAACCATCCCGGATAACAAAAGGTTTCAAATTTGTTGCTGTCAAGGATAAGCTGAAAATATGAACATTGTTGAAGAACTAGAGATAACCACAACAATAGGCTTAAGATGGGAAGGGATGACAGAACTAAGTTGTCCCACAACTCTTCACAAAATACTCCTATGGAGAAAGTGAAGTAAATAGAGAGCTAATATACACAAAATAACTTCCAAGAGTAAATCATATAATGAACATGATAAGCCCATAATGAGAAGAAAATTATGTGACATGATATATGAAATATAGAGGAGCATATGAAATTGATTTTACATAAACAATGGTTAGTTAGCAAGATTATACAAATAGTGAGCAAAATATGATACCTAAAATAGAATATTGAGCAAAATATGATACATGGGATAGAATATTGAGAAACATATGATCAAATAAAAATGATATTACTTATAGATATGAAAATATAGCCAGATAAGCCTTAAGCATACGTTCATTTCTTGTTGCCACCATGATAACTGTTGGAAACCTAATCTTACAATATTATGGTTCCACCAATAATTCTGTAAATAGTGTAAATAATTTTCAATTTGTTAAGAAGATGGAGAATCTCCTTGGATTCCAAGGGATATCTTGCAAACTGAATCCCAAGCGACAATCCCATTGTATAAAATAAAGAGATGGATCATGAATAAAAATCATTCGGGAGTTATCATCTCCGATAGTAGTATCAGAGAACTTGGCCATAAGTCCCGCCTGCTTGACAGTATGCCATTCTCAGCTCTTTAGGTTTGTGTACTCAGTCCTGGAATTCTGCCGTATTCTTCTCAGGCTCAGAAATGTTTGCTTCTCAGCCCGTCCTCCTTCGTGAATGCCCTCTCCTAATTGTGTGAGCACCCATTCCCTCTTGAATACCTGCGTACACACGACCTACAACATGGAGCTAGTGTGATGGTGTGTTTGATGACCATTCCAAAGGGGGAAACACTATTTTTTTTACCTACACACTTTCTCCTCCTGGATCTCACTGCATTCACCCATGACCTGACCACATGACGAAGGCTACGTGATATCTGCTACACGGTATCCATGCTCTCCTACGCCGAGTGTGCTTCCTGGATTTGGGAGTGTGACTGGAGCTGGTATCATTTGGAGCATCAACGTTGAACCTTGAGCAGATATTGGAATTTGTTGGAGAAACCTACGCTGGAGACTATTTCAATGGTGAAGATGGCTACAATTTCTGTGAGCTATGAACCCTAGCTCCTCCTTCTCATATATGGTTTCAACCTTATGGAGTTTTTCCCTGTGGAGTTTTCGGTTGTGTGTTGTTGTGTTGAATATTGTAGACTGCATCGTGAGCAGATAAATGGTTCCCGCGTCCCAATTTTGTTAAAGTCTGATGCTGCGTATCATGGAGACCCTTTGCAATTGAAATATGGTGCTGCGACTTGTAATTTGGAGGAGCTACAGAGTCATATTGAAGGCCGCGTAACTCCATCAATGTGTGGGCTCTCTCCTTAGAAGTGTGAATACTACCATCATGAGAGAGAATTCTATTGCAAGAGAGAGCATTCTATTGAAGTTATTCTGTTGCATATTGTTTCTGGAGTGACATTGAAGGGTTGAGCTGCTCTTAAATCCTGAGCGCCCACAATACACATGTGACCATTTTGCGTTATCACTCCTTCATGGTCACTATGGCATGAACGTTTGAAAGGTATACATTTTGGTATTGGTATTTATAAAAGAAGTGTGGTTAGAATTTTTGCTAATTGAAATCTCATAAATCTCTGAAGACTATTGCAACAACTACTATTGAAATGTATTGTTTGTGAATACCATGCAGAAGATTTGAAGCCCTCTGCATTTTGAAGACTTGTGATGCGATGGAGGTATCATTTTTAGACTGGTTGATATAATTTTTTAAAACAAATATTGTTGTGTATTGTGGAAACCCTAATTTTTGAAGTCATTCTTTTCTTTTGAAAGATGAAAGATGAAAGTCACCATAGTGAAAGACTTACACAAGGACTGTATTAATTTACAAAGATTTTGTTATGTTCTATTGGAATGTGTTCATTGATATTGAAAGAATATATTGTGAAAGGTGGTAGAGACGTAGACCTACACCTTCCTTGTTTGTTTCCCAAACATTGTTAAATTGCAGGTGACAATTGCAAAAGATTCATTCATTGGCATCTACAATTGGAGCAATGCCCACTGGAGAGACCCTTTTCCTTGCTCAGAAAGCAAAGAATTAGTCAAAAGACTCTTCCAAGGGAGAGAACAACTGAAGAGGACGAGGAAGAAGGAATTTCAGAGGCAGGGGTGCAGAAAAAACTCAAACAAAAGACCAGACTTACAATTTAAGCGTTGTGGGAAGAATGGACATAAAGCAGATCAATGTTGGTCCCCTTGGGATTTCATCAAAGAAATACATAATTAGAAGAAAAAAGACAAAGGTAAATGCCAAGAGGCTGGTAAAGCTCCTGAATATGCTCATTGTATTGTTGTAGATTGTAATATTAAAATAAATGAAATCACATCATTTTCATCTTATAAGGATACTTGGTTGATTGATATTGGTGCAACATCCCACATGACATTTAGAAAAAAGATAGTTTTGAAGAACTAAATGACAATGTATATGACATAATATATTTTGCAGACAATCTATCCTAAAACCAAAGGGAATTGGTTCCATCAGGGTCAATATAATATTTTAGAAATAGGATCACTCAGTAGTAGCAGACCTCTCTAGAATTTACTCATATAGTGCAGAAATAAGAAGAAGAAATGTTGAATCAATAATCACTCATTACACAGAAAATGGAGAAAAACTCATGTATCATATATCAGCCGTAAGTTGGCACTCTGTAATGTGAATAATAACTGAATACAATCAAATCGATTCGAATGCCTCTAAGGCCATTCGAATTATCCTCAAAGTGTGGCTTAGATAGCATAGGAGACATCATCCAAACAAGTGGCAGTGGTCATAAATGTCAGATAGTCAGTCAAATGAGTCTAACTGAGTGCATGGGCACTAATCTAGGGAAGGAGAAACCAATGTGGGCGCATGAGGAGCTGTCAGTAGTCATAATAGCTTAAATTAGTCTCAGTAGGTGCCTATCTAAGTGCTTCAGTCAGTTAACTGATCAATCATCCCTTGAATCAAGGAACTGAGTCATCAACCAACCAACTAACTGAAGTAACTCCTAAATAGGTGGAATAAGGCGCACTTGTGCTCCAATGATGAAAACAAGGGTGCATCAGTGGCTAGGAGGGCTAGAACTGAGCAGAAACAGGCTCCTGGGGGCTGCAAAATAAGGACTAGGTGCTGGGAGACTGCCATACTAATGACTGGATGCATGCAATTGCATGCAAATGCATGCAGATGACTGGATGAGTCATCTGCATGAAGAATTGCATGAAGGCATGCAAAATAGAAAAATGATGGTGAGAATATTCCAACACCCTCCCTCAAGCTATACTATAAGGTAGTACTGAAGAACTAAATAGTAGGGCCCTGGTGACTGAGACCAAATGTCACCCCGTACAACAATCTAAATAATAAAAGAGGGAAAACCTAGTGGGAAGAAAGCCCTCCCTCAAAATAGACTGAAGGATGCTAATGTAGCATGTCATCACTCACCCCGGAAGGAGGTAAGTGTCCTTCTTTTCCAAAGAAGGATCAATCGATCTGAAATGGATCAGTAATGTGAGAAGGATGAAACCTTCCATTCTGATAGTCTGATCTGGTTCTCCGTTGATTGGTTGGATCACCAACAAGGTCACCGACATATCTGAGAGTAGTGGCTGCCCATCTCGGAAGAGGAGGATCATCAGGTTCTTGTGGAATTGGATCTCCCATTTGCTCATCTTCTGAATCAGTTGCTAGATATTTAGGTTCTTGTGGATCTGGATCTAGCATTCGCTCTTCATCATCATCACTCTCATACTCTGAATCTGAACTGTCATGTGATGAAGATTCGCTCTCTTGGAGCTCACCACTTCCAAACTCTGAATCTGAAATCTCATGTGATGAAGCTTTGCTCTCTTGCTCATCATCACTTCCAAACTCTGAATCTAAAATCTCATGTGATGGAGCTTTGCTCTCTTGCTCATCATCACTTCCAAACTTTGAATTTGAAATCTCATGTGATGAAGCAAGTGAATCTGGAGGCTTCCTGAACTTGCTCTTTTGACCAAACATGTTGGGAACAAATCCAAAAATGTGAATATCGTTCTGAAACATGTGATCCAAACCAACCGGGGTAGGATCATCTCCATGAATGTGAATGCAGTTCTTTGATATCTCCTTTGAACCAACATGGGTGAGATTTTTACCAAACGAACTATGACATGATTATGGTTGATCTTCAACAAGATCATTGGTGTATGTAACAGTGGTGGCCCACTTTGCAATAGGAGTTGCACCAATAGGAGCTAGATCTTCAAGTTCTTGTGGATCTGGATCTAGCTTTTGCTCTACTCTCCGAGTCTTCATTTTCTCAACCTTCTTTGTTGGATTTTTGCCATTCAAGCAACCTTTACAGGTGCTTTGGGAAAATATGAGATTGGGAGGATCTTCAACTAACTTATGAGTTTGCATGCTCTGCAAATGTTTGTAGCTGAGATGAGATAGCCTACTCTCTTCATTTGCATGAGAGTGAAGAGCAGACTGCTTTGAGAGAGGTAAGAAGTGTGAGAACTCATAGATTTTTGTCTTATGATTTGCAACACCTTTTGCAATGGTAGATTTTGATACCATGTCTTGAATTTCGACCTCATTAGGAGAGAAGATCACCCTCTTGGGATCTCCAGTGTGGGTCATCTGATATACAGAAAGTAGATTAGCAGTGAGAGTGGGGACATAGAGTACTTTGTGAAGTATCCATGATCTAATTTGATTCTTCCAATCCCTTCAAAAGAGACTTCAGAATCATTCCCCAACATAATTGATGGTCCAACAGTAGCTTCGAATCCAGTGAAGAGATCCTTGGAGGAAGACATGTGTCTTGAAGCTCCAGAATCTATGATGAAGGAGGATTGAGTTGATGCACTTGCCATGAGGGCATGGCATCTCTCTTTGTTCTCAGATGCAGATGGTTCTCTCTTTCTTCCTAGCACATGCAAGTACTGGGAGATTATTCTTCTCAAGGAGTGAGGCCATGAGATCTATGGTCTTCTTCATGCATGAAATTTCAGGATGGTATCCTCAATTACAATATGTGCACTTGGATTTTCCCTTATGAATGTTCTTGTCCTTCTTAGGATTTGAGGCTCCATATGACTGCATGGGAGCCTCCTTCTACTTTTGATCATTCGACTTTCTATCAATTTTTTTTTGTTTTCCTTTGCCATTCACTCTCCTTGACTTAGTAGCTGCAAGAGCTGAATCCAACTTGGATTTTATCACTCCCATGTGCACTAGCTTCTCCTCCTCAAGAGTTAGAGATTGGATGAAGTCTGCAAGTGAAGGGAACTTCCATTTTGGAATGGACATCTTGGCTGATTGGAAGGTCAAAACAAACACTGAATAATCAAGGCCTAGCTTCGACAGGATGGCAAGGATGAGTTGTTTGTCCTCCTTCTCAATCCCATATCTCTTCAACTGTGAAATCATGTTCTTGAATTTGTTGAGAAACTCACTGATAGTTTCGAAACTGCTTGGGCTCATGGAGATGAGCTCATTTTCCAATTTAGGACCCTTCAAATCATCATTTTGACCAAGAAGATATTCTAGCTTGTCCCAAACCTCCTTTGGAGTCTTCAAATCGATAACATGAAAGTGTAGGTCTTCATAAATGGAGAGTAGCAGCAGTCCTACTGCTTCATCAAGCTTGTCTAAGTACTTGGATTTCTCTACTGCATCAGTGGGATCAACTGCAGATCCATTCACTACTTTGGAAAGACTCTTCGACTTCAAGAAGATGTCCATTTTTGCCTTCCATTCGACGTAGTTGAATGAATTCAACTTGACATCCATGATACTGCAGAAATTAGAGGAAATTTGGGGTCTAAAATGGGCCTCTGAAGGGAAATAATGAAATAATAGTTAAAATAATAAAATATTATTTATTAATTTTGGAGTAAGAAAGAAAAAAACTACTTTCTTTGTTCGTATTTTCAGCATATCACCTTGTGTTTTTACTCAAATTTCGAGTGGGAGCACTCGTTGGATGCTGAATTAAATTCTGCATCCAACGAGTACCCACACTGCATACTTTTGATGGAACTCGTTGCCCCAAAACAAGAAACACCTAAAAACATGATGATGATGCCCCAAAAACAAGAAACACCTAAAAAATGTGATGATGATGTCATTATTACGTTTTTTAGGTGTTTCTTGTTTTTGGGGTAGTGGGGTTCCTCAAAATTATGCAGTGTGGGTAGTCGTTGGATGCGGAATTTAATTTCGTTTTAATTCTGTATCCAACTAGTGCTCCTGCTTGAAATTTGAGTAAAAAGATAGGGAGATATGTTGAAAATACGAACAAAGAAAAGTAGTTTTTTTTATGACAAATATCTCAAGTCAACCATTATGGTTGATTCATTTTATTGAAATTCCATTGGTTCCTAAATTCCAACTCATCAAGAAATCACAGTTGGCTCGTTTTCTTATAAGGCCCATTTAAGACCCCAAATTTCCTCTAATGATTCAAAGCTGAAAGGTGGGAGATTCCTACAAAACAATGAGAATTATGAAAAGAAGATCTACTGCAATTCGAATTGAACACTGCCTTAAGACACTAAAAAAATATGAATAAGTCCTTCACACTTGGCTAGACCTCACTGGATTGCTCCAGTGAATTCAAGTTAATAGTACCAGGATTTGCTGTGGAAACTCAGAGGCTTCTGGTGCTCAATGAAAGACAACTGCTCAAGGAATTACTGCAATGGCTGCAACTGCTACTGCTGCAATTCGAATAGCTTCTGTCAGCTCTAATACCATGTATTATTTCAGAAGTAGGATCACTCAGTAGTAGCAAACCTCACTAGAATTTACTCATGTAGTGCAGAAAGAAGAAGAAGAAATGTTGAATCAATAATCACTCATTACATAGAAAATGGAGAAAAACCATTGTATCATACATCAATTGTAAGCTGGCACTCTATAATGTGAATGATAACTGAATACAATCAAATAGATTCGAATGCCTCTAAGGTCATTCGAGTTCTCCTCAAAGTGTGGCTTGGATAGCATAGGAGACATCATCCAAACAAGTGGCAGTGGGCACAAATGTCAGATAGTCAGTCAAATGAGTCTAACTGAGTGCATGGGTACTGATGTAGGGAAGGAGACTCCAATGCTGGCACATGAGGAATTTTCAATAGTCATAATAGCTCAAACTAGTCTGAGTAGGTGCCTATCTAAGTGCTTCAGTTAGTTAACTGATCAATCATCCCCTAAATCAAGGAACTAAGTCATCAACCAACCAACTAAATGAAGTAACTCCTAAATAGGTGGAATAAGGCGCATTTGTGCTCCAGTGATGAAAACAAGGGCTCATCAGTGGCTAGGAGGGCTAGAATTGAGCAGAAACAGGCTCCTGGGGGTTTCAAAATAAGGACTAAGTGCTGGGAGACTGCCATACTGATGACTAGATGCATGCAATTGCATGCAAAATTGCATGCGGGCATGCAAAATAGAAAAATGACGATGAGAATATTCCAACAGTCAAACTGCCTGGATTCCCTGACTTTTTGTTGCATAATGTTCTCTATCTTCCAGAGTTGCAAAGAAACTTGTTGTTCCTGGTGCATATTCGAAAGCAAGGTCATTTCATCCACATGTTTGATGGAATAGTAGAGATAAACAAGTCCTCTGAAAACCAGGTCATCATGACTGGATATCAAAATGGAAAATTGTTGAAGTTGAAAGGATCATATGCAAGAGTTCATAAATTTTCCTGCCTCTCTGAGCATGAAGAAGCTACTCTGTCATCCAATCTTTTATGGCATGCTAGATATGGAAACTTAAACTATAACAGTCTTCACTTGTTGAAAAATAATGGTGTTTTTGGTTTTCCCACCATTCCTAAGAAGATGAACAAATTTGATGCATGCATACCGGGAAAACATAATAATCAAGCATTTATGAGTCAAAATTTAGAGCATGTAGAAAGTTAGAGTTGATTCACTCTAACCTATGTGTCCCCATGCATGTTCCTTCTTCCAATGGTAATAAAAATCTCATGACCTTTGTTGATGACTACACTAGAATGTGTTGGGTATACTTGTTAAAGAAAACATCAAAAGCATTTTAAAAATTAAAAAAATTTCATGCATAGATAGAAAATGAAGCATAATCTCATATTGACACACTTCGTACCGATAATAGAAAATAATACACTTCGAATGATTTTGAAGACTATCTTCATCAACATAGGATTGCACACCAAACTATAGTTCCTTACAACCCTCAACAAAATGGTGTGGCATAAATAATGAACATAACCATCATGAATATGGTATGCTCCATGTTGTTTTTCAAGAATGCCAAACCAATGCTTTAGGGTGATGCAATGTTATGTGCAGTCTATTTGAGAAATAGAAGACCAACTCATGCTCTTGAAAATAAGACTCTGCATGAAAGTAGTATGGTTGTCCCTTTGGTGAGGCATCTTAGGGTCTTTGGTTCCACCTGTTATGCCTTGATACCAAAGGAACAAAGAGACAAGCGTGGTTCTCAAGGTCAAAAATGCATTTTCTCAGGGTATTTAGACACCTCTAAGGCACATTGTCTTTATGATTAGGTAAACAAGAAGTTTATTCTTTCCAAAGACGTCATTTTTCTTGAAATGAATAAACATGATGTCCATTGAAAGACAACTCAATCATCTGGAAATTTTTTCCCATGTAAAGACATATTATGAAGATGATAATGAAATTCCACATTTTGAAAGGGGGATCCCTATCTTGGATCAATCTATGGAATTTTCTTTTGAAGCACCAACACCCCCTCATGAAGAAATTCATGAAGAATAATTTCCTGCCACTTCACATGAACAGGAGGTTCAACTGGATGAGGTGATTGAAAGAATTGGAAGACCGAATCTTGAAGAAAATGAAGCACCACTAGTTGATCAACTCGGGCCATCACGGAAAATTCTGAAAAGGGACAAAAAGACACTTGAAAGTGTCCATCTGGGTGAAGTTGGAAAGATGGGAACAATAAGTTAAACCAGGAAAGAAGATGGAGGAGATGTAGATAACTCAAACTCAGGTGATGTAGAAGACATGGATGTCTCATATGATTTTGAATTGAATTTATCTCCTAACATTGAACCAGCTTCCTTTGAAGAAATTGCTGCTAGAGATGAGTGGAAATAAGCCATGCAAAATGAGTATGATGCGCTCATGAAGAATGGAACCCGGAAGCTGGTTGACACTCCAGTTAGAACCAAACCAATTGGTTGTAAGTGGGTATACAAGAAAAAATTCATATTAGATGGATCACTTGACAAGCACAAGGTGAGGCTTGTGGCAAAAGGATATGCACAAAAGGAAGGAATTGAATATGAATAGACGTTCTCCCCCACAAAAAATGGGCCACCATCCGCACCATATTGTCTTTGGCTGCACAAAATGGGTGGAAAGTTCATCAAATGGATGTGGAAATAACTTTATTGAATGGAGACTTGAGATATAATGTCTTCATGTCTCGGCTAGAAGGATCTGTTTTGAAAGGGAAAGAACATAAGGTATGTAATCTCATCAAGTCATTGTACGACCTGAAACAAGCACCTCGCACATGGAATGAAAATATAATTGAGCATCTCCTGAAGATAAATTTCAAACATTTTAATCTTGATGATGCAACATTGTTTTTAAAAAAAGTTGGAATATTTGTTGTGTACCTTGTGGTACATGTAGATAACCTTTTGATGACAAGGAATAATGAAAGTTATATTGCATCAATAATGAAATATTTGAATAAGGTATTTGAGATGATAGATCCGAGACTTCTTCACTACTACTTGGGAATCGAAGTGACTCAACATCCTAAGTACATATTCATCTTCTAGAAGAAGTATGTTGGAGAATTGTTGAATAGATTTTGTAAGACAGAATACAACCCTCTCTCCACTTCAATGGAACAAAAGTTGAAGCTCACATCAAATGAAGGAAAATAATTCAAGGATGCGACCAAGTACCGATATCTTGTGGGAAGCCTTATTTACCTTACCACCACCAGACAATATATTTCATATGTTGTTGGCATCCCTTCAAGGTTAATGAAAAAACCTTGTGAAGGACACTGGTTTGCTGCCAAAAGTGTTCTAAAATACTTGAAGGGGACTCAAGACTTTAGAATCAAGTATCCTATGGTGGATGACTTCAAAATTATTGGGTACTTTGATTCAGACTTTGATGGTGACAAAGAGACATGAGTGTCTACTTCTAGCTACCTCATGAGTCTTGGATCAACAGTTGTATCCTGGAGTGCATGCAAACAATTAGTTCCACTAGATTCAACAACATAGGCAGAATATGTGGCCTTTGTGGAAGCAACAAATGAAATTGTGTGGTTCAAGAAGATACTTGAATATTTGCAATATAAACAAGATAAACAAGAGAACTCCGCTCTCTTATTGATCAACAACATTTTTGCAATCATGTTGGCCAAGCTTCCCATATTCCATGATCGAACCAAGCACATTAACACAAAGTATGATTTGATTCAACATCATGTAGAGGCCAAGACATTCCACTTACGACATTATTCCATGAACAATAAAATTGCAGACATCTTCACCAAAGTGCCTGGAAGAGAAAAGTTTGAAAATTTTAGAAACATGCTTGGACTCACAAACACCCCTTCGGATTAAGGGGGGGACGTTGGAGACCTAATCCTATGGGATTATGGTTCCACCAATAATTTTGTAAATTTTCATTTTGTTAAGGAGAAGATGGAGAGCCTCCTAGGATTCCAATGGATCTCTTGGAATTTGAATCCCAAGAGACAATCCCATTGTATAAAATAAGGAGTTGGATCATGAATAAAATTATTCGGGATTTATCATCGCTAACAATAACATACTAGAGGCAGATGCCCCTTAAAATGTCCAAACATCTTCCTTACAAGAAAGTTAGAGACAAATAAAACAGGAACAAAACAACCTATAGAAATGCTGATTAAAATAAGAACATAAACCCTAATGCAAAAAGACAAGATGATAATGACAAGAATTTCAAGATAATAGTGAATTAAACAAATATTTCTCACAAATGTCGAAACCTTACTGTACCTAATCCGGGTATGCAAATTTGTTGCACAAAACAATGAAAGAAAATCACTTAACAACGAAAATTTTCACTGAAAAATAGGGAAGACTTGCCCTGGCTGAAGGTAGGGGCATTTGGATTTGAGGGAGACATGCCTTAGGTGAAGTTAGGGTGCATCTATGCCTATCAAATCCCAGAAAATACATAAAATACCAAGCCAAATCCGTATGTATGGAAACCTACAAAAACCTGAACCAAACACAAACAAATAACATGATCTACAAACCAAGATATAGATCCATGATGCTAGGATAGTCTACAATAGATTTCAATTCAGATCTACAAAAACAATTAAGAAAAACTTGATTTTTTTTGGAATTTTTTGAAACTAAATCTAAGAAAAATACAATAAGGGTTTGATAGATCAGATGACAAATCTACTAAATATGGAGTGCCCAAAAGAAAAATGAAGAAAATTTTGCTTGCAAATTTTTTTTAACAAAAATTACCGAAGAAGGTAGAGCATAGTAACTAGCTCTGATACCATGCTATAAAATTGAGAATATGCATTAACATACAACAATATGTTTACTAACATGCAAATCAATAGAAAGAATTTACTAGTTTAGCCTTCTATCCATACAAGGAACTCATAATCATGTGAGAAACAAGAGACGAGAGAAAATAAATGATACACTACATATACGTGGTAAAACCCCAAATGGGGAAACATCCACAGGAAAGGTACTGTCTTCTTATTCTTTACAATACATGGCATCCTCGTATATGCATCACATCGCACTCCATATTCAATTTGTGTCACGTAAGCATGTGCTTACAAATGGCATACATAACATGTGATGTGTGATGAATAACATCCACAACAGAGCCCAAAAGGATCTGCTTCATCTTTATTATATAGCTAGAGGTATGGAATATTTAGATCCCATCACACATGTTGGATAAATAGATTTCCACCTCTCTTATTTAAAGAATGATAATAAGATAATTTATTACACGATTCATGTGAGATAACTCTATTTTGTAATATTAGAGTTATTTATTCCTTTTAACCAACAATACCACACAAGTCATCATTACATATTCCAACACACCCTTTCTCTCTTAGAATGATATATTGCCTTTGTTCCTACTTCTTTCTTTGGATATCACACTAAGGAAGGAGAGAAAGAGAGAGGATGGTAGGAGGAGTAGAAAGGCCATGGAGAGTTGTGCAAGTTGCACATGTCCCATGCCACTTTAGGCCTTCAAGCCAGTTATTGGGCTAGGAGGTACCATTTATTTCTTAGGTAGGAATCCCAATATATCACCCCATTGAGATTATTGTATTAGGATTTTTTCTTATGTTCCTATTGGTTTTATGGATGGGGCTATGGTGTTTGGGTTAGTCACAACCATTGGTGGTGATTTGTAAACATTATTTTGGAGTTAAAAGGGTATGAACACAGTGTAAAAAACCAATTCTCAGACAAAAACTCAATGCTTAAGGGGCACCTCAATCACAACTTCATCACTTGAAGATAAATATAAGACCATAAATATATAATGAAAAGGAGAGATACATTATTTCTAGAATACATTCATGAAGATAGAAAATCAAATGGGAAACATGTGCATAGAACCTTGACTCACTCAACAAAATGGAAGATATTAAATTATAAGTAAACCATCATAACATGGGTGATATTTTATTGCTTCCTGTAGTGGCAAATTGCCTTAGTCCCGATTATACAATAAAATGAACAATTATTTTTTAAATTACAATAGAGGGCACCTTGAGGGACTATAGAATATATATCTTGTGCCTATTGCTTTTCCTTCCTAAAAATGGGCTTCAGATAGTGTTTATAGAGAGAAGAGAGAATGAGATGAAGAAAAATGGATGACACTAATGTTGCAAATCCCATTACACTTAGTATAGACAAAATTTGGGAGCCTCATAGTATAAAAATACCTGATCCTTTGTTCTACATCGAAGGCTTCCTTTTTAGACCTCCTTCTCCCTTGATGGGGTAGATGTCACATAGCTATGATGGACTTGTACGT
This sequence comes from Larix kaempferi, assembly GCA_027924585.1. Classification (NCBI taxonomy): domain Eukaryota; kingdom Viridiplantae; phylum Streptophyta; class Pinopsida; order Pinales; family Pinaceae; genus Larix; species Larix kaempferi. Next base: position 12,992,233 of record BSBM01000018.1, on the reverse strand, counting down.
ATCATTAACAATTGAAACAAATTGGTACTAAATGTTGTTGGAAAATTTATGACTCATAATGGGGAAAGCCCAAAAATGTTTGAAGGTCGCTTTCCTTCCACCTACATTTAACTCTCTTAAGTGTTGTAGGAGAGGTGGTTGAATTAATTATACTTTTATTATGGCTATTTCTTGCTCATTATTATGTATTAGGACGATGGAGACTGCTCCTTATTATTCATCGATTCCTCATCCTTCTTGGTATTTCTACTTTAGGAGGAGGAGGCTGTGAAGTATGTATCTGATTTGGATGAATTTGTGCTAGAGGGGTAAGTATTTGAGGTGCCTCCCTCATTTGTCCTTTAATAACATAGTAATTTACTATGTTGATTAATCTCCATCCTTTTTCACTGAGTATCCTCCGCCCCTTTAAAATCCTAAAATATTTATCTAATACTATAAGGGGGGTGTAATAAATAGTCCCCAGTGAACGAACTAGCCTTGATATTAGGGTCCACATGGAAATTGATGGATGAATATGGCTATATATCTCGGTGGCAGAGGAGATAACATTCTTATTTGGCACCATTTTTAGGTGAGAGACAAATGCTCACAACATTGTTTGGTATACATCAGTGGAGTGCAACCTTAATTGGTCATTCCAAGGGCATATTAAACCATGATTCATCATGTTACCCACGTATCTTAGGAATAATTTTATGAGTCGCTCAACTTCCAATGCACTTTGATTTGTAATTCTCCAACTGTTGCATTTGTTGATGCATATTTCTATTTCCATGTATATTGATGTCCTATATTTGATACTCAACAACCCAAGGGATTTGATTGAAATAGTGTTGATCACTTCCTTTGCTACCTTAGCAACCCCATTTCTATTATGTATCTCTTGCTCTATGTTGCTCAGGTATTTAGATGCGTGTTTATAAAGAGTGTCAAACTCTAAGTAGAATTGGAGATGACGTCTTATTGAAGGTGAATCCTTAAATACATATCCCACACAATGCTCTTACCTAACTTAGTGTTTTTACCATCTTATATTCAGTCATAACTTCCTTATACCTTACCTCCATGTATCTATTTATTCCTTCAAAACTGCCACTTGTTTTCTCTCTTCATGCCATTTCTTCTCAATTTATTCCAACTCCTATCCCTATTTTTTTAGGCCTTATGTTCTCTTTGTAATTATTTCTACTGAGATGAACTTCATGGTATTGTCATATATCTTAGATTTACACAATGCCAACTCCTTCGTTAACTGATCTACTTGTTTACGAAGTTGGTACTTTAATTATGTGGGAGGAAGTGAATGACTAACCAAGGAGGCTAGTGCTTTCTCTTTTCGAGCCTCGATGATTTGATGTATGAGAGTATTAATCACTTGATTGGATTCTTGTAATTTAAATGACAAATAAGATGCCTCATCCTAGACAACCTCTAAGAATAAGATCCTTCCTTGCATCATTTTTTTTTGGGATGTCAAGGAAGCATTCTCTCCTCTCGAAAATTGATCTCATAAACTAGTTTTTACCTTTCCCCCAACATCTATTGAGTGACTAGATACATTGGAGCCACTTGAGATCTTTCCAGTACTTTCATTCTTTCACTCTTTTCCTATAAGTGCAAAAAGCAAAGAATGTACACAACACCTATATGGGTCTTTAAGTTCTCCCTTTGGTCGGTGTAAAGCCGACTTCATTCCTCTACTCATAGAAGTGAGTAACTAAAGTGAAATAACTCTTGGTGGTGGGGATCATAGTGAAAATTACTGGTAGATGAATGGTCAAAATGATATTGGTCGAGTTAAAACAACGACCTTGCCAAATAAAAAATCAATATATAGGCATTACCGATGCCCCTTACCTTAAAGCACTTACTTTATTTCCTTGGTTGGCCCTTAAAGAAGAGAGGAAAGAACAACTATACTTATTTAGAACAACGCCAAACAATGAAATTGAAAGACAATATGCCTAGAGTTGGGAAATCACCTTAGTGCTTTCTTTCTTTCCTTTCCGAATGAGGTTAATCTAGCTTGAAATCTCTCATTTTTTTCCTCAAGGGATTTCTCTCATGCATTAAAAAATTGGTTCCTCACAAAGATGGAATCTAATTGATTTTTGCAATTCTTGCTTGAGAAAGCAATTTTAAGATAGTTATCATATACTATGATGCTTCATCCTTGTGCTATTGAAATATCGTCTTTAGGTGGGACCCTATTTGTCTCAAAAGTAATTTGTAGGGCTCTCCATTCTTTTGGTTATATTTTTTAACAAGTTTTCTAATCTAAAGGATCCAATGTTGTGACTATGAACTGCGTTGTTTAAACATTGTATTTGGGCAATAAACTTGGCTATGCTAGGGCCTCAGGGGTCTCTACCGATGCAACTATTCCTTGGATTTCCATCCTCTTTTTTTCTTCTCTTTCAAAATTTCCAAAGGATCACAAGTCTCCATGGGTTGAATTACATTATCCCATGGGGTCTAGTGCCTTGTTTCCTATGAGGAGATAACAACAGGTGTGTTATTGAACCCCTTAGAAGTTGCAATTGACAATATATGCAATAATTTAGAAGGGGAAGGATAAGGTGGTTTTTTGGATGATGTGAATTCCCCTTATTGAGCACTTCTTGGTTATGGCCTATTCCTAATCTCCACGTCTTGTTGTCTCATGCCTAGGATATTAAACCAATTCTTTCTTTAGTTTACTCTTGTTCTAGCTTATTTCCTCATATACTTCCGTCTTCTTAAATTGCTTATTGTTTGTCAAGATGTCATCCAAAACATCATATCCCCCACCTATACCTGTCATATTAGTATATTTTATGTGGTATTGGGGAGTCTCCTCTTCTTTAGTAATGTTCTATATCACAACATCTTCTCCCTTTTATGTTTGTTGTTATGATACTAATTCTTCCCTATTAACCTGATGTGTTGAGGTGTCAAGATGAAAACTCGGCGAAATTTTTTGTTATGATGGTTAGTTGCTAGAAAAAGGATGAGACATAGGAGGCATATCTTGACTTGATGAAACAAAGTACTACTTTATGTGGTTTGGGGGAGTGAAAGTGGAGAAAATATTAATTGTTTTCATTGAAGGTGCATTAGGATTTGCTCCCAACCATAAACCCTTTGGCCTTTGCAACATTTTGATTAGTTTTGTGATAACTTGGCCATTCGTCCCTAATCCTCCTTCTCTTTAGAATCCCATAGGTTTCATGATGGGAATGTCCTTGGGGTAAGCTAAGAGATCCTGAGAATAGGATGTGTCAGGTACATCAGGAAGGAGAGCAATCCCTTGCTCAAATTTCTTTACTAGTTCATTCATTGTAATTGTTTCCCTTGTTTCCTCTTATGCCCCACTACCATTTATGTCATTCTCATATTCATCATCATATATGTCATTATACATCCTAGAGATATCGTCATCTTGAGGAATGCTTTAATATGAGGCCTTTTCGTATTGTTTCATTCTCCACCATGCTCCCCTCTTATGTCTATTAAAATTGTAATGATGGACTTTAACTCTTCTTGATTCAGGGGGAGAAATGAATTTGATCTCTTCTTTGGATAGATTCTTGCTATTGATATACTTGTTGGTAAATATACTGTTGTATGTTTACTACATATTCTCAATATTCCAATGTGGCATTAGAGCTGGTTAATACGCCCTACCTTCTTTGGTAATTTTTTGAATTTTTTTTTGCAAGCACCAAGTTCTTACAAAAAAAAATCCCCCCCCATATTTAGTATCTAGCCCTTGTGCTTTTCCTATAGATTTGGGCATTTTTTTAATGTTTGAGTGTTTTCTCAGAACCCTAACCCTCACCATTATTTTTTAGATTTTTTCAAAATTTTCTTGATTTTTTCTATGGATCTGGGTTGAAATCTATTGTATACTAATCTAGCATCAATGATCCATCTCTCTAGTCATAGATCTGGTTGTTTGTCTGCTTTTGGTTTGTGGTTTTGTATGTTTCCGTCCAGGCAGCTTTGGCTTCAATGATTATGCAATTTAGGGCCTTAATAGACATATACACGGGTAGAAAATGTAGAAGAACATATGTACACGACCTACCTTCAAAGAAGACATGTACCCCACGACCAACCTTCACAAAAGGCGCATACCCTACAACTAGCCTTTTGTAATGTCCCCAATTTTTTTCTAAGGACCACTCCATTGGACTAGGGGATGCAATGGACTAAGTCACTTGGTAAAGTTCATGATAAATTATCAAGGTGGTGGCATGGGTCACAAATTTGTATAGTATAATGTCCAATATTATGAACGATGCAACATTAGGAAAAAATGGACAAGGAGGGCGCATAAGGAGGTTGAGTTGGGCCCCACATGAGTTGTAACTCCCTGAAATTTGAATTCTAAGGTGGAATTGGACACAATTGGGAAAGGAGGGTACATTAGTGGAGGAATGAAAACAAATACATGGTGTAACTCCTAGCCAAGGTGGAAGGAATCCTATCATGGAGGGATCTCATGGGTTGTAAATCCCCAAGATAAAAATAACAAATCTATGACAAACTATGAAATCTATGACAACTTATCACAAGAATCAGGTCATATGATAGATTATGACAACTTATGAAAACGTATGACATGTTGCAGGTCCTAAATTTAGCCAAGGAGGGCACTAGAGGAGAGGGGTGGGCCCACATGCTAGTGTAACTTCCCAAAAATCAAGCTAAGCCTCTCTAATTCGAATTTCCAAGGTAGATGAAGTTATTATTTGTCCAAATAACATTAGAGAGGAAGTAAATGAGTCCTAAGGTGTCATTCTCTCATAAAATTAACATTTATTAATATTCTATTAAATATTTGTGAGGGAATTCTAGAATGAGGGGAAATGCTCCATGATGATTTATAAAAAGGATGAAGACACAAGTGAAGGGGATTTTGGTTATTGTTGATTTTTGATATTGGATAGATCTTGTGGATTTTCATAGCTTGGGATATGTGCCCCTTTCATTGTGAACTAGAATATTTCACTCTAGCTAGTAGAGAGGAGGAGATCACCCTGATCTCTTCATTGTGCTTCATAGTTGACTATTGAGAGGAGAAATCACTTTTAGATTTCTCGAAGGAGCTTCAATTCATATGTTTATGTACATTTTTAGTAGTGGGGTCGAGTTCATGTAGGTGTGTTGGATATTTAGTTTGTAGCAGTGAAAGATTGTTGGTGTTTTCCACCATTGGCAACTTCTGTTGTGGTAGATATTGGTGGAGAGAGCATATATGGTGGCTTAAATATCTTGGTGGATGTTATATGATCTGTATGTAACTCATATCTGGTTGGGGGCACGCCTGAGAGGGCATATCTGAATTTTGGGGTCGAAATATTGCTTCTGGAGGGCACAACAGTGGAAGGCAATCACTCATTTGGAGTAGTAACTCTCCCTCTTTTCTCTGTGGTTTTGTAGTTGTAAATGTCTACTCTCTTTGTAACATATCTATCTCTATATCTCAAGTTTATGTAGCATCCATTTATTTAATCTATGATGGTGTCCCATTTATAATAAAAATCTCAGTGTTTTCCCCATATGTTGTCCAATATGTAAGCAATAGTGAATCTATGAGTAAAGGATTATCCGCAAGAAAATATGTTTGAATATGGTTGTATAAACTTAATTTTTTGCTATGAAACCTTCATATGAGTCCCCGGTGTATGTCAGTAAGCCATTGGGTTTTATTTGAGTGTGTTTGGAAGCATTTGGGTTTGGTTTGGAATCTCAATGGTTGTGGGTGTTCTTGATCTTGCATCGGTGATAAGGGGGCCAAAAGTCATATTTTGTTTCAACTCTTTCTAAGGGTTTCGAGGATATGAGACCTATTCCATTGTGTCAGGATTTTCATTTATAGTGGGAAATTTTTTTTATTTCATCCAGAAAGGTTTATGTATGCCCAAGTTATGATCATTTTATCGGTCGGTCAACATTTACAATTATGTTAATGCACCCTCAATTATAACAGTTTGTGTAAATTGTTCAAAGACTCCATAAACGTCCTCTAAAGTCCATTAGTGGTAAGATTGAGAGTGTTTGGGTCCAGCTGAATACTTTTGGGTCAAATTCAAGTTTGTTAGGAGGTGTTGGGGAAGAGTTTGAAACCTAGTGTTCTATGCGGGTAGTTTTGAACTAGTTTTCCTAGTTTTGATTCCAATGGTTCTCGGAGGTTCCAAATGAGATAGTAGCTCTGATTTTTGGGTAGGAGATATTGAAAATCTATTACATAACTATATAATATCCTATTGAACACATCATAGTGGTTTCAAAATATAAATTGTGAGCTGTACACCATCATCCATATTATTCATATTTCGGTGAACCATATAAAAACCATTGTTTGGGATCAATTTACCCTCTAATGGAAAGTTGAAGTTAATGTTCCTAAATTTTTAATTGGGTACATTAAACCTTCATAGAAGGCATGTACACTAGTTTTTGAGCAAAATCTTCGTTGTCAAGTGATTATGTTCATTGCTCTGTACACGGGGTTCATAGATCAGTCGGTTCGGTATTGTTGGGTTTCATCATTGGTGAGAAATTTCTGGTTTTATTCACTTTTATTCTATACATTATTTTTTGTTTTGTTGCATTAGGTTTTAGTTTCTTGCTTCACCATTATGAGTTCCTAGGTAGATTATATTCCTGAATTAGTTGTTACTAACTATTTCTCTTGGAAGAGAAATATGATTGGCATTCTCAGGGGTAAGAATCTATGGCGCTTAGTTAAAGGTGAACAACTGAAACCTACATATTCTAAGGACTTATCTATATGGGAAGATTGATGCGATCAAGCTAGAGGAATTACTGGACAAACTGTTTTAGATAGTTTACATATACATATTGATGCTGAGGATAGTCCAATTGAGGTTTGGAAAACCCTAGCTTATCTATTTGATTAAAGTGATGATGTTTCTGCTTTATAATCTTGGAAACAAAATCCATGAGTTAGACCCTTAATATTTTGATAAAATAGAGTCATTTCTTGTTGAAATTAAAAAATATTATGAAAAATTAAATAATTCTGGTAAATATTACAAGAAAAATGATAATTCCCTTATTATTCTTATAGAACAAAAGTTACCTAATGCATTTGATATGTTCATTTAAACTAGGAATAGAGCCATTGAAATGTCTAAAGGTATTATGAAACCCATTTTTGAAGATTTTTGTAATGGTTTGTTATGTGAGGAAGATAGATTAATTGTTTCCGGTCAATTATTTAATAATAAAGTTCTAATGGCACACAGTAAAAAGAATCATATTAATTTTTTATTATAAAAACCCTAAATAACATACTACAAGATCACCCTCTCACTCTTCTAATGATTATGATGCTTCTAACATGGATTATAATAAAAAGAAAGTGTATAATCCTTGTAAGTATTGTGGAAATACCAACCACCCTGAAAATATTTGCTTTAAACGAAGATGAGAACTTGCTAAATCCAAGAGGAGGCCTTAAAAAAAACAGTCGGTAGCCTTGTGATCCTATTATGTTCAACCTAGTAAATATTCTTCTTATGTGGAGTGGATAATGGATTATAGTGCATATAATCACATGATTTGTACAACTTCTTTATTTACATCTTATGACACTAGAAAACACACATCATAGAAAGTATCTATTAGTGATGATAAATATCTTTCAACAATAGGATCTAGTAATGTTAATCTTCTTGATGGTACTTTCGAAGATGTGTTTCATGTTCAAGGAATGACCATCAACTGGATTTCTATTTATCGTGCATGTCAAAGAGGTTATAAATTTAAAGCTTGGCTAGATAAATATGTGTTAACAGATATCAAACAACTTCAAAGTTGTTTCTTCGGGTCTTGTTGATCACAATATTGGATTATATAAGTTTATTGATTTTAATTCAAGTAAAAATCAACATTTGTATTCCTATATTGTTCATACTAATAAGCAAAGTAAATTATGGCATGAAAGATTAGGTCACCTGAATTATGGAAAAATACAAATGATGTCTACAATGGTACTTGGCTTACCTTCAATTTCTTCCACCAAAGGTGTTTGTGAAGGTTGTGTTCTTGTTAAAAATCATAAGGAAATGTTTTATAAAGGTAAAGCTTGGCATGCTAAAGAAACATTGCAACTAATTCATAGTGATATTTGTGGTCCTCTTGAAATTCCTTCTTTGTCTCATGCAATCTATTTTCTTACTTTTATTGATGATTATAGTAGAAAATATTGGGTTTATTTTTTGAATCATAAAAGTGAAACCTTTGGTATATCTTTAAAGTTTAAATTCATGGTTGAAAAAGAATCCAATAAAAGTATTAAAACTTTGAGAACTAATGATGAGGGGAATTCATTAAAAATAAATTTAATGCATATTTATCTAAGGAATTCAACATCAAAAGACTATTCCTTATACACCTCACCAAAATGGGGTAGGTGAAAGAAAGAATAGGACTTTGGTTGAAATGGATAGATGTATGCTTTATTCCAAAGGATTACATGAATATTTTTGGGTTGAAGCTATTTGTTGTGCTAACTATATCTTGAATAGAGTCCCTACAAAAGTAGTTTTGTATGTTATTCTAGAAGAGAAATGGAATGTAAGAAAACCTGATATTAGTAACTTTAAGATATTTGGCAGTGAAAGTTGGGCACATATCCCATATGAAAAATGGAAAAAGTTAGAGCCCAAGTCTCACAAATGTATTTTCATTGGTTATTGTGAGGATTCCAAAGCGTACAGGTTGTTTGATCCATTTACCTAAGGTGTTATCAAATGGCAATATGTCAATTCAATGAAGTATCTCCTCCTCTTGAGTCTGTCGGACCTCATGTTGCCTTGAATTTGCCTTAATCTTCTGTTGCTCTTATCTTTGTTACCCATTCCACTCCTTCTATGCCTATTGTTTATCTTACTTCACCTTCTTCTTCAAGTACTCCACCTAACTGTTCCGAAGATACTAGTGTGATTCCTACACTGCTCCTCTTCTTGTTTGGGCCCGAAAAACTTTTGAATCCGCAGGTTCTGAGATTGGTATTCCTTATTATACTTGTCGAACTAGATATGAATTTTCTCTGATGACTAAAGTATTTTCCATATATGATCCCTCTATCGATGCTCAAGCTAAAGATAAACTTCAATGGGAGAAAGCCATGATTGTTGAGTATATCTCTTTAATGGAAAACTATACTTGGACTCTTGTGCCTCTTCCTCCTGGAAAGAATTTAGTTTGATATAAGTGGATATATAAAACAATGTTTACTGCAAACAAACAGATTGAAAAACATAAATATTGGTTAGTAGCAAAAGGTTTTTCTAAACAAGAAGATATTGACTATATTGAAACCTTTGCTCTAGTTTCTAAAATGAACACAATAAGAACCAAAATTTCTTTTGTTGCATCTTATCAATGGGAAATACACCAAATGGATGTCAAGAGTGATTTTTTGAATGGTGATCTTCATGAAGACATTTATATGCAAAGACCACCTAGTTTTATTACCGTTGGAACTTAAAGTTTGGTATGAAAGTTAAATAAGTCTTTATATGGTCTTAAACATGCACTTAAAGCTTGGTATGAGAAAATTGATACATATTTTTTGAAGAATGGTTTTAAGTAGTGTATATCCGATCCAAATTTGTATGTTAAGAACTTTGATGATGACTTCCTCATTGTGGTACTTTATGTGGATGATATTATTATTACTAGCAACCAAGTTACATTTATACAGAAAAAATAATAATATTAAGAACAAATTTGAAATGACCGATTTAGGCCTATTGCATTATTTTTTTGGTATACAGATTTGGCATATGACCATTGGTCTATTCATCTCTTAGCCTAAGTATGTTACATATTTAAATGTTCATTTTCATATGAGTGATTATAATCCTTCTTCGACGCCATTTTAGTCCGACATAAAGTTAATTGTTGACTGTGATACCCATCTTGTTGATGCCACTTTGTATCGTCAGCTTGTGGGGAGTTTGATATATTTGACACACAGTAGACCTTATCTCTCTTTTGCAGTCAGCATGATTTCGAATTTTATGCAAAGCCTCATGAAATTCATTGGAATACAACAAAGGGAATTCTCATATATTTACAGGGGACATGGTACCTCTTTCAACTTGGTTCATATATGATTTCATGGTCCAATAATAATTTGAGAACTCTTTCTCTTTCTTCTTGTGATGCAGAGTACAAGGAATCTAAAGAAGCAGTGTGGATCTGACATGTATTTGTAGAGATTGGACTGGTTCAAAAGTCTCCTACTGAGTTAAGATGTGCCAATCATAGTGTAATCCAACTTGCATATAATTAAGTGTATCACTCCAAGACTAAACACATGGACCTTGATACTTACCACATCCGTGATCTTGTGGTGGATGGTGTTATTTGTTTGAAGTATTGTCTTATGGAACAAACAAGTGACCACAATATCTTTACCAAATCCATTACAGAAGCAAAGTTTGTGTATCTTCTAAGTTTGATGGGAATACGGGAAGCTGTCATCAAGGAGAAAAGCTAATGTAATGCCATCTTCCTCCATCATTTATGTGTTGTTCTAACTATTCATCATTAAGGGGGAGTGTTGGAGTGTGTAATGCTAATATTACATGTGTAATGATGTCTAGTGTGATGTCATAAGACATTATGATATCTGATCTAACAAAGAAAGGCATAATTGTCTCTATCTTATGTAAGAGGAGTTATCCCACATGCATCATGGAGTAATATTCTCCTATTACCATTCATTGTATAAGGAGGTAAAAAATCATTTATCCCACATGTATTATGGGATGTTATTCTTCCATACCTCTAGCTATATAATAGAGGTGAAGGAGACCCTTTGCTATAATGTTGAGTATTATTGTGAATAATATTGTAAAGTTGTGAGAGCATATATGGAGTGGAGCTCAAGTGTAAGATTGGATATTTCTGAAGTATAAAGAAGACAATACACTCCCATGGATTTTTCCTCATTTGAGGTTTTACCATGTATATCTGGTGTATCATTTATTTTTCTCTTGTCTCTTACTTACTACTCTGATTATATGGTGCTTGTATGGATAGAAAGCTAGACTAGTATATTCTTGCTAATGATTTACTTGTTGGTAAATATATTGTTGTATGTTTACTACATCTTCTCAATATTCTAACACTCCACACTGTTGATTTTCGTTAATTTCTAGAGTCATAATTGTTGGAAATGGAGAGAACAACTTGAATTATGTAGTGCCTAAACATTTCTCCCTAGAGTGAGTGCTAGAGTTGATGGCAAGGAGAGAATTGGTGAAAAAACAATTGGCATTACTTCTTTCCATAGAATGTATGACTCTTACAATTCCCATAAGAAGTGTACACAAACCATGCTTCCATAACTGTTCGACTAACACATGATATTTCCAAAAGATCAAACACCTTGAGCAGTGGCTCACACAAACATATCACAAATCAATACAACGGGTTTTTACATGGTTAACCCTCGAAAAAGGAACATTCCACAACCCCAACAAAATAGATACTTGAGGCAATATTATTTTGAAAAGGAAAAATAATGCTACAATGATTTTCTCACAATTGATCAACTATTAAATGATCCTCCATGCTCTTTAAATAGAGTTCATGAACAAATCGGGCATGAAACCACATATCAATGACCACTAAGATTGAGGTGAGAATAAACCATCAATTCACTCTATGTCTAGAACATATTGTGACCATTGGATTACATATGTACAAATGCACACTAAAGATACACAATTTACCTAAAGATACATTATAACAAGTTGATCTTAACGAACTCCTAAGTTTCTAAATATCCAAACATCCCCCCTTAAGAACAACTTGGGATAGGATTGAAGGATTTAAAAAAGTTTCATTATAGGAGAAGGAATCAGGCATTAGAGCCTATCCCTCCTTAATGAAAAAATATTGAACTCCTAACATAGATCGAAGTTTGAAAACTTTGCTTTTGTAAGAGACGTTGTGAGGATGTCCGCAACTTGATCATCTATAGGGAAACATAGCACTTTGAGAACATTATCATGAACAATATTTTTTATGAAGTGCATATGTGGTTCAATGTGTTTGTTGTGCTAATGTTGAATTGGATCTTTGGTGAGCTTGATGGCACTCTGATTTTCACACCAAATGGTAGTTGGATGTTGTTTCTCGAATCCAAACTTTGAAAGGATATTTCAAAGCCACAAAGCTTCTTGACTTGCATTAACTGTGGCTCGATACCCTGCTATTGCTAAAGAAAGAGAAAGAGCTTGTTGTCTCTTACAATCCCAAGTGATAGGTCCATAACCAAGACTAAAAACATAACTTGCAGTATACTTCCAGTCATTGGGATCGAATTTCCGATCTAAATTGGTGAAACCAACCAACAAATGAATCCCCCCTAAACTATAATGAATCCCAAAATAAACTATACCCCAAATATATCCAAGTATCCTTTTGTTGCCTTCCAATGGTTTTCATGGGGCGTTTGCATATAGCGGGAAACAAAACCAACAACAAACGAAATATAGGGATGGATATGAGTCAAGTATAAGATATTACCAACAAGCTAATGATACAAGGTGGCATCTAATTTAGGTGAAGTGCAAGTGGCAGAAATTTTGACTCTAGATTGGAAGGGAGATGAGGCTGGTTTACAATATTCTATGTGGAAGTGATGAAGAAGGTCACAAGCATACTTAGACTAAGAAAGAAGGATTTCTTCTTTGGTTTGCAAGAATTGGAGGCTAAGAAAATAATGCAAATGTCCTAATTCTATAATTTCAATTTTATGCTTAAGACTAGATTTCACATGGGTTAAAAGTTTATGGTCATTGCCAATAAGGATAAGATCATCAACATAAAGAACAATGATGATGAGATGGTTTCCTAATTTCTTGGTATAGACATTGGGGTAAAAATAACATCTAGAAAACCCAGTTTCAAGGAGAAAGCTATCCATTTTGTCATTCCAGGCTCAAGGAGTTTCTTGAAGGCCACATAAGGATTTCTTAAGCCAATAAACAATGCTAGAGTTATTCTGAACATAACTAGGAGGATGTTCCATGTAAATATCTTCCTGCAAATCCCCATGCAAGAAGGAGGACTTGACATCCATTTGATGGAAATCCCATTTATGTAAGGTTGCAAGGGCAAGAAAAAGTCAGATGAAGTTCATTTTGGTGACATGGGAAACAATTTCATTGTAGTCAATTCCTTTAAGTTGGGAAAATCCTTTGGAACTAACCTTTCCTTCAGTCTTTCAACACAACCATCTGATGCATACTTAATTCTGTAGACCAATTTACATATGACAAGTTTTCTTCCTTTTGGAAGAGGAACAAGATCCCAAGTATCATTCGCCATTAAGGAGTGATATTCTTCATCCGTAGCGGTGTCCCAATTTGGATTCCTTGAAGCTTTTGCAAAGTCTCTGCATCATGATTCTTTGAAACCTAAGCCAAAGAGAGGTGGCTAGATGGAATTGAGAACGTGTTCGATGTTGATATCTAGGATCATCATCAAGATCACCAGTTGCTATGCATGTTGAACGGATCCATAGAGGAAGCGGTTTTGTTGGTGCAACTAAAGGAAAATGAGTAGGCGGAGGTGGATTTTCATCCTCACTGTCATCATCCGAAGTTGGATTAGGAACATTTTTAAGGATGTTTGGAGTAGAAGATGGCTCACAGGACAAAGATGCCATAGACACCGAATTAGGATCGCAAGTCGATATATTTTCATCAAATTTAACATCCTTTCTAATAATTATGTCATGGGAATGTGGTTGAAGAAGTCTATAACCTTTGACATCTTTGGAATATCCAACAAATATGCACTTTTCACTTTTAGGTTGCAATGTTTTTTGTTTTTTCTCTCAGGAATATGAGCCCATGCTTAAGTACCAAACTCATGGAAGTGGCTGACATCTAGTTTAATGTTACTCAATTAGTTGTTTCTTTTAAGGTGTGATTCTTTCACTCAACTAAACCATTTTGTTGTGGTGTATATGGAACAATGTGTTGTTGTTGTATGCCATATGCAGTGCAGAAAGAAGTGAAATTTTTGTTAGCATATTCTCCCCCATTATCAAATCTTAACTTAATAATTTGATGACCACATTGTTTCTCAACAAGGGCCTTGTAGGCCAATAACATGTCAAATACTTTGTTGTTAAGTTTTAGTAAATAAACCCAATTATGTATTGAGTAATCATCAATGAAAGTTAAGAAATATTTGAAACCAGAAAAATAAGTAGATGGAAGTGTTGGAAATAGTGCAACTTCGGAAGCTATTCTTATTGTATTTTATTATATTATTGTTGTACCTCCTACGAGAGAAAATATTGATGTAACTGATAATGAAAACCCTTGAAAGAATCAATGTAAACCTTGGGGTGAAAATACACAAAGAAAAGAATGATTGAATGTTATTTTATCTTCCCCTAAGACAAGTCGACCCTGTCAGTTAGACAAGTCGTCCTAGTGGGTAAACTACCCAAAACAATGGGCAGTCTTCCCCAAACAATGGGAAGAACTGTCCCAGTCAGATCGGCCTAATTTGGGAAATTCAGGTTAGCCCAATAAGGGAAAAAGTCAAATTTTGAGGTGTATAAATAGAGAGGTCGAACCTCTCATTTGATCATCAACTCAACACAAGCAAGTTTGCACTAGAGAGGAACAAGTTCGCAGCAGTTAGGAGAGGTAATTTTTTGAGTTTTTTTCACTTGGAGAAAGTTTCTCTTTCTCTCTCTTGTATCTGTACTCTATTCTCGAGATTGATTATCTCTATACGAAGGTTGTTGGATTTTCTCCCTATTGGGTTTCCTGGGATAAAAATTTGTGTCTATTGTTTATGTGCTTGGTTGTTCTTCTAGTGATCCTGTTTTATTGTCTACATTTGATTATACTGCTAGAATTATATAAAAACTAACATGGTTTCATAGTAGTACTAGATGAAGTCATTGCCAGAAACTAGGGTTTCACCTTTCGGGGCCTTCCCTCCTCAGTTTGGCCTGAAATGTGGATTGGAAACTTCTCCTTGGGGAAGGAACATCTTTTGGTGAAGGAAAAATCCAGTTCTGAGAAGTTTCATTTTTTACCTAATTCTGCAGCTACGACAGTTCCTACAAGAATTAGGGTTTCAAGTTTTGAGCTATCCGGTCCACATATTTGGATCGATCTTATATTCTCTCAACTCTCCTTGATAGGGAACATCTATCTGTGGAGTCAATTTTGCAAGAATCCAAACTTCATTTTTGACCTAGCTCTTGCTAGGGTTTCTGGTCCAGATCTGCAGGCAAGATGATTGGAATGAAGGTTGAAGATCGACTTGATGGGTATTCCAACTTAATTTCTTGGAATTCTAGGGTTCTTCTCATATTATAATAAAATGATCTCCTCAAGTTCATCAACGAGAAGGTTCTAGAACCAAAACCAAAAGATGACAAGTCTTAGTGGAGAAAGAATGATGCAAGAGCAAGAAGAATCTTGGTGGATTCAATAAAGGATCATTTGGTTCCTTATATCTCACAAAAGAAGATAGCTAGGAAGATGTTCAAAACCATAAAGAATTTTTTTGAACATAGTAGCATCAATGTTACTCTCACATTGAGGAATCAACTATCGAATATGAAGATGTCAAAGTCAGGATCGATTGCTAAGTACTTCATGAGGATATTAGAACTAAGGGACAAGCTAAGTTCTAGTGGAGAATACCTTGATGATAAGGAGATTGTCATAACCACTTTAAATGGTATCCCAACCTCTTGGGAGGCATTTATCGAAAGTATAAGTGGACGAACCAAGTTTCCAAAATTTGACAGGTTATGGGCAGATTGTACTCGGGAAGAGACGAGGATTACAACAAGACATAATCTTCATGGCCCTCAATCCGAAGAAAATCAAGCATTTATATCTCATGCTAAGAAAGACAAAGGAAAAGGAAGAAAAGTTTAATAACCATGAGAATCAAGAGAGGAGATCAAGTCCTTCTCCATATCAGACAAAGAAGAAGAAGGATCTCTCGCATATTCAATGCTTCAAGAGCAAGACATATGGCCATTACGCCAGTAATTGTCGAAGTTCAAACAAAAGGAAACATGAAGCCTCAACTGTTGATATTGATGAAGATACTCCTCACAAGAAGTCAAGGAATGATGATCGTTTAGAGTTCTTCTTCTAGTGCTCCCCATGTTGAGGTGATAATATGAAGATCCAGACTGATGGGCTCCCAACAAGGAAATGAAGAACATACTCCCAACAAGGAAATGAAGAACATAGGTCTATCATGCTTCCCACAAGAAGGCAGTGGGATCCCACCCACAAAACAATAAAAGATAATTATTTGGTTTCATTTCTCACATAGATCTGTTTTGTCTAATACATATCAATATATATGCAGATCTATCAGGAAGTGTGTTGAGCATTTAATGTAGTACCGTAGGCACTTGTTGTACTTGTTATATGAGTTGCACAACATTCCATGAACACCCGATGGAGCTACTCTAGATGATATCTCCTTCCTACATGCTTAGAGTAGTGCACACTCTTGATGGCATGTTATAGTGGAGATAGCAGAAATCTAGATAGTTACCATATGTGTTTGGGAGACATGTTTATGATTGTTGTGCTGAACCATTAGCCAAGATGCCTAGATACCTGTGTAAACTATTGCCATTGCATTGAAATAGAAATTGGTTAAATTTGATCATGCAATGTCACTAATCATCCGACGGGATTTGACTTGTAGGGAAAAGACCATATGATATGGCCTACAAGAGAAGGATGATGAGACTTGTTCCAATGAAAAAGTGATGGACACATGAATCCCGTTGATGTTCAAAAGTGGAATCTTCTAGGAGCATGAATCTAATCCTATAAGGATGACTCCTATATAAAGCAATTATATGGAAGTCATGCAAATAGACGAGGACCTAACACATCCAGTTGTATTTGATACATAACTCACAGGCCCAAAGGATACAATCTAGAGATCGAGGATCAGGAGCTGATAGATCCCAAGGCGATGAGATTATCTCCCCCTCCAACAGTTCAGAGGGAGTTGGCCCTTAAGTTGAGTATCTTGGCCTATGAGATCTTCCTAGGTTAAGGAAGAACACAATTGTGATCCTAAGAAGATCCAACATGATGATTGCGAGTACCTTGCTACACTGATAGAATTACTGGTAGATTTAGACTGACAATTGAGAGGATCCTTGATGTACCTAGTCATCACCAGGATGGATACTTACATTTTAATAAGCGATTGTGCTCTTATGCTCCGTGAAAGCCGGTGCTCAGATTGACACCCGAAGTGAGAGGGAGAAAGACGCTCTATGGATAGCTCTAGAGAGGGATCAAGATGCTCAGATGCAAAGGGAGTAGGAAATTCCTGCATAGAGGGAGTTGATTATGCTTGCCTCTGAATTTGAAATGAAGGATCTTGGATTTATGCATTACTTCTTGGGATTAGAAGTATGACATATGCACAATGAGATTTTCCCCAGTTAAGGAAAATACATCATTGACATACTGAAGAGATTCATAATGTTGGATTGTAAGTCCGTGGCCACACTAATGGATGAAAATCTGAAGAAGCTAAGAAACTCCACTTCCGATTCAGATTTGATTGATCCCAATATGTATCGCCAACTGATTGGATCCTTGATGTATATGACGAACGCCATACTAGATATATGTTTTGCAGTGAATGCCCTCAACTAGTTCATGTGCAGCTGAGATAGATTCATTGGGTTGTTGCAAAACATGTATTAAGATACTTGCATGGAACTGTGGGGTATGGCCTGAGATATGCTTCAAAATGTGACTTGATATTGCAGGTATTTTCAGATTCAGATTGGGTCGGGTTTGCTGCAGATAGGAAGAGCACCACCATGTGTTTCTTCAGCTTGAGATCTGCCATGATTTCCTGGTGCAGCAGGAAGCATACCTCAGTAGTACTTAGTACTGCAGATGCCGAGTACATGGATGCTAGCATTGTAGCTCAGGAAGCTGTTTGGATTCAGAAAATCCTTGCAGGATTATTTGGCTAGATTCCAGAGCTAACTGTGATTAACTGTGGTAACCAAAGTTGTGTATAGATATCAGTGAATCCCGTATTCCACAACAAGTCAAAGCATATAGAGATTCAATATCACTGCAATTGTGATATGGTGTAGAACTGCGCGGTCGAGCTACAGTATGTTCCGACATATGACCAGATTGCATATGTTCTTACCAAGCCTCTTCCCAGAATAAAGGTTGTATACTTTTGTGGAAGGCTTGGTGTGGAAGAGAACGTGTCCCTCCTTGAAAGGGAAAGATGATACATAGACCAATCATTCTACAGGTCACTCTGAGATGGAGTGAGGAGATCTCTCGGACATCTTGATATGATGGAGAGGCCAATGCATTCTCCGAATCACTCTGGAATAGAGTGAGAAGATCTCTCGGACATCCTGATAGGATGGAGAGGCCACTTTATTCTCTGGATCACTCTGGGATAAAGTGAGGAGATCTCTCGGACATCTTGATAGGATGGAGAGGCCACTTCATTCTCCATATCACTTTGGGATAGAGTGAGAAGATCTATCGGACATACTGAGAATGGATGGAGAGTCCAGTGCACACTCCTGGACACTCTGTAGAGTGTGGAGATCTCTCGAACATCATGGGACTTGATGGAGAGATTTAGTGCATTCTCCAAATCACTCTGAAAAGAGTGAGAAGATATCTCAAACATCTTGATACAGGTTGGAGAGGCTGGTGCACACTAGTACTCTTGGACTCATCGAAGGCCTAGTTGAGTTGGTGCATGTTCCCTGATGGACTAGGTTGAGCTGACGCACATTGTCCTTATGCATGTTCCTCGATGGACTGGGTTGAGCTGAGACACATTGTATTGATCCTCGATGGATTGGGTTGATCTGAGGCACATTGTATTGATCCCCGATGGAATGGGTTGATATGATGCATGCTGGACTCTCCAATGGACTGTGTAGAGTTGCGTATCTAATGTATGGATCAATTGATGCACTGTGTGGAGCAGATGCATGATGACACTTCTCGATGGACTGAGACTATGTTGACGAAATTCAGTATGTATAGAGATGATCGAGACAGATGTTATGTACAAATGTGATCTAGATGATCGTGATGTTGATGATGACTATAATGTCCCTTTTTAAACTTTTTATAAAAATTCCCAATTTTTCACTTTTTCCCCAATTTCGACCTTTGACTAGTTTTGATGCCTAGGTCCCAAATTTGCCCCAAATGATTCCAAATCTTCTGAGAAGGTATGTGATTGAAATTAGGAATTGAATATGATGTTAAGGGATGATATATATCCACCAAAAGACTTATGCTAACTCACTTAAGATTCTGGACCAAGTATGCAACTTTACTAGTAATTTGGGGTTCAAATCCCCCTAGGGTAAGTACTGAAAATGGCTTCCCAAATGCCTCCAAAACCACTCGAATTTATGAACAGAGGTAGGGGATGTATAAAGGATGTTATTTAGGTCACAAATTCACCATTAATTAGTTATTGAGTCTGTTTCAACCCTCTCCCAAACAACAACAAAAACCACTAATTCGACCCTTGGGGAAATGGCACCAAATCTTTTTCAAATGCAAATAAACTGAGTATAATGACTTCAAATGCTCAAGTGTTGAATATGAAACTTGTAATGCACATCAATGGAATTCCATTCATCACAAATATATCAGAGTAACATTCTTTTATTCGAAATCATCAACATTATAATGGCATACATCAATGTAGTGGGGAAATGGTCATTGTTTGCTCATTAATAATCATTTTTTCATACAACCCTTGGTATTTCGACCTGAAACTTTCTGAAGATGAAGAATAGAGTATATTAAGCTTATTACAATAATAAATACATCACGAGAATCTCTCCCAAGGAGTACAATAGCTCACCCAAAACGCCCTCCCTCAAGGAGCAAGAATATGCCTTAAAAACTGGAAATGGTTGAGAGGAAGTGTTGCACTAAACAAAACCACGAGCTTCCCTATAGATGATACCTGCAAATACAAACTCCATTAAACCTCCATGAAAGACCTGAGTGGCCTCTCCAAACACCAACTTGGATGGGAATATTTCACCCTCGAAATTGGCTAAGGCAAGAAACTAGTCATCCACTAGCTTTCTCTTCACAAATGCAATTTTTCTCAAATGATCAAAATCCCTTCTCTTGGTTTATCCCTATATTTTATAAACATCCTTAGCCTTCTAAGGTTCCCAATCCATCCATCAAATCAATCCAATTCGAATTAGGGTAAGGGATGAAGATTTGCCATGTGTCTCACCTTTCCTAGCCTTCCACCTTCCACCAATTCGAGTGGGGGTCTCTTTGGCTTCTCCAACTCCCATGAGCGCCCTCTTGGAGCCTATTTTTGGGACTGAAATTTCATAATGGTCAGATGCCATAGGTCAGATCTGCAATTTTTCATAGATGTCATAGATGCTCCATCATTGTTGTCATAGGGGCTAGGGAATCTAGCCCAAGTGTCCACAAGCTTCCAATTTGACTCTTCCTCTTTCATGGAGGTTACCAATCCATCCCAATTCGACCTAAGATGCTCAATTCCATGTGTATGACTTACCAACTCACCCAAGAATGTTCACCTTCTCATGAATTCGAATTGGCAAGGGAGAGATGCCATGTGTCCTTGAAAAATCAAGCTAGTGTGGGTCCCACATCCTCCATATGTCTTCAAAACCACTTGCCACCTAGAATTTCTCTTGAATTTCTTTATTCAACTTATTTATTAAATACTTGAACCCTTCTAATGTCTAAACATCATTTATTAGCTTCCTTATTGCAATTCCAAATGTGCCCATCCAACCTAGGAAACTAGTAGGATTGATGGGATTGTCTTACTATGCAATTATTGGAATGGGGACATTACAGTCCTCCCCACCCAAGATTGATTGCCCTCAAGCAATCTCAATTTACCATGCTACTCAAAATTGTTCCTCCTCTATTAGGTGGCCTTCTATGAGGAATTTCTCCCAAAACCTTTCTATTCTGGTGCTTCATGCTGTGGGAAGAAACTACCTGTTTCGGATAGGTGTGTTGCCCTCTCACAACCCTTAGTACTCCTTTTGAATCTTGGAATTTCATTTCAGGAATTTGATAATTTAATGTATGCTCTCCTATTGAATAAAACCATTGCACTCCCAAAACCACATTAGTATCAGTAACATCAACCACATAAAAACTATCAACAAAAGTATAGTTACCTATGGTGACTTGCAGTTGTGGAATCCATGTTTTGCACTCCATTGTGTTGTGACTGGGAATGACAACTGTGAAGCCATTGAATGGTTCAATAGGTATCTTCCTCCTCTCCACCATGTCTGCATCAATGAATTTGTGTGTGTCTCCTTCATCTACCAAAACTGAAGTTCTTTGTCCTAGTACCACACCCTTGCATTGAATAGTGTGATATCGAGGCACTACTGAAAGTATTGCCATTCTTACTTTGGTGGGTGAGGGATGCTTCACCTCTTGTTTCCATTCTTCTGCTGTAGTATATCCATCTTCTTGGGATGAAGTATGCCCTTCTTCCTCCATGCCCCTTCATATCCATCATCACAAAATACTTCAATGAATTGGGCCTTTCCCTTAGCACATTTATGTCCCGGTGCCCACGGTTGGAAGCATGAGTAACACAATTTCTTCCTTATGAGCTCTTCCTTGCTTAGTTCCTATTTCTTATCCTTTCCATATTCATCTTCTTTCCATGGCTTCTTATCAAATGCATCTCTTTTCCAAGGTTTATTTTCAATTATGAAGTCAGGCTTGGGAGGAAATATTGTTCTAGGAAGCACATTTTGGAAATCCCTAGTCAAGCTCAGTGCATCTTTTAATGTAGTTGGCTTGTGGGATTTGACCAAACCTTTTAAGGGTTCAACCAAACCTTCAGTGAAAAGAAATACCAACCTCCCCATATATACATCAGCCACCTTAACTGATAATTTTTGAAATTCCAACATATATTCAGTAGGGGTCCCAATTTGCTTCAATTGAGCTAGTTCCTTGAAAGGCAATTCTGGATATTTTTGTTCAAATCTCTCTAATACCCTGTCAACAAATTCTCCATATGTTTTAACCTGATCATGACCCAAGGTTTTCAAGCCATGGAACCACCATTCATTGGCATCTCCTTCCAAGTGCAAAATGGCCATCTTTAATGCATCCTCTTCCAACATAGGATTCAGTTGAAAAAGTACACATCTAATTTTTGCACTCAAGTGTTAGCAGAATTTTCAGAGGAACCATCAAAAGTAGGAAGTGAAATTTTACTAATAGCACCATTTAATTCTTTGTTTTGGAATGAACTCCTATTTTCCTCCTTCCTTTTCATTTTATGTACAACATCAATGTATTGACTAAATGGTAAACCTCTTTTACAATCTTCACTCAACTCATTCCATTCGATTGCTAGTTTACTAAAATCCACTTGAATATCAGGCTCTTCTTTGGGTATGAGAAATTTAGGTGCAGTATGCCTTTGTGTGCTTTGAAATTCATCAGGTCTATTATGAGGTCCTATACTTGAGAAAATATGCTCACCCATGTTCTTCTTTTCTCCTGAGAGTGAACCACTGTTATCTCCTACCATCCCTTTGCTTGCAAGTTGGCTACCCAACAATTCCAATCCTTTCATCAACTGTCTACTCATGTATTTCATGCCCATGGAAATTTCATCAAAACATGGTTTTAAGACTGCAACAAGTTCCTCCTTATGTCTTAAGTTTTCATCCTCCTCTCTACCCATGGGTTTAACAAAACACCCTTCTTCTTCTACTACCTCTTCTTCAACAAAAACCTCTTCAACTACTGGTTCAAAGGGTGCTGGTTTATTATTTTGAATTCTTGTTAAGACCATCAGGTGCCGAGAACATGCTATGATACCACTTGTAATGTCCCTTTTTAAACTTTTTATAAAAATGCCCAATTTTTCACTTATTCCCCTATTTCGACCTTTGATTAGTTTTGATGCCTAGGTCCCAAATTTTCCCCAAATGATCCCAAATCTTCCGAGAAGATATGTGACTGATATTAGGACTTGAATATGATGTTCATGGATGATATATGGCCACCAAAAGACTTCTGCAAACTCTCTTAAGATTCTGGACCAAGTATGCAATTTTACTAGTAATTTGGGGTTCAAATCCCCCTAGGGTAAGTACTGAAAATGGCTTCCCAAATGCCTCCAAACCCACTAGAATTTCTGAACAGAGGTAGGGGATGTATCAAGGATGTTATTAAGGTCCCAAATTCACCATTAATTAGTTATTGAGTCTGTTCCAACCCTCTCCCAAACAACAACAAAAACCACTAATTCGATCCCTGGGGAAATGGTACCAAATCTTCTTCAAAAGCAAATAAACTGAGTATAATGACTTCAAATGCCAAAGTTTGGAATATGAAACTTGTAATACACATAAATGGAAGTACATTAATCAAAACTAGATCAAAGGAACATTCTTTTATTCAAAATCAGCATCATTATAATGGCATACATCAATGTAGTGGGGAAATGGTCATTGTTTGCTCATTAATAATCATTTTTACATACAACCACTTGGTATTTTGACCTGAAACTTTCTGAAGATGAAGAACAAAGTATATTGAGCTTATTACAATCATAAATACATCATGATAATCTCTCCCAAAGAGTACAATAGCTCACCAAAAATGCCCTCCATCAAGGAGCAAGAATATGCCTTAAAAACTGGAAATGGTTGAGAGAAAGTGCTGCACTAAACAAAACCACGAGTTTCCCTGTAGCTGATACCTGCAAATAAAAACTGAAATATCCATGAAAGACCTAAGTGGCCTCTCCAAACACCAACTTGGATGGGAATCTTTTACCCTCGAAATTGGCTAAGGCAAGAAACTAGTCATCCACTAGCTTTCTCTTCACAAATGCAATTTTTCTCAAATGATCAAAAGCCCTTCTCTTGTTTTATACCTGTATTTTATAAACATCCTTAGCCTTATAAGGTTCCCAATCCATCCATAAAATCAATCCAATTCGAATTAGGGTAAGGGATGAAGATTTGCCGTGTGTCTCACCTTTCATAGCCTTCCACCTTCCACCAATTCAAGTGGGGGTCTCTTTGGATTCTCCAACTCCCATGAGCGCCCTCTTGGAGCCTATTTTTGGGACTGACATGTCATAATGGTTAGATGTCAGAGGTCAGATCTGCAATTTTTCATAGATTTCATAGATGCTCCATCATTGTTGTCATAGGGGCTAGGGAATCTAGCCCAAGTGTCCACAAGCTTCCAATTTAACTCTTCCATGGAGGTTACCAATCCATCCCAATTCGGACTAAGATGCTCAATGCCATGTGTATGACTTACCAACTCACCCAAGAATGTTCACCTTCCCATGAATTCGAATTGGCAAGGGAGAGATGCCATGTGTCCTTGAAAAATCAAGCTAGTGTGGGTCCCACATTTATTCAACTTATTTATTAAATACTTGAACCCTTCTAATGTCTAAAAATAATTTATTAGCTTCCTTATTGCAATTCCAAATGTGCCCATCCAACGTAGGAAACTAGTAGGATTGATGGGATTGTCTTACTATGCAATTATTGGAATGGGGACATTACAATGACTGTATCCAAAGAAAATCTTCCTTGTTGAGAGGGAGTGTTGGAAATAGTGCAACTTCAAAATATATTCTTATTGTATTTTATTATATTATTTTTGTACCTCCTACGGGAGAAAATATTGATGTAATTGATCATGTAAAACCCTTGAAAGAATCAACGTAAACCTTGGGGTGAAAATACACAAAGAAAAGAATTATTAAATGTTATTTTATATTATTCCAAGACAAGTCGGCCCTATCCGTTAGACAAGTCGTCCTATTGGGTAAACTGCCCCAAAACATAGGGCAATCTTCCCCAAACAATGTGAAGAACTTCCCCATTCAGGTTGGCCTAGTTTGGGAAAGTCAAGTCGGCCTAATAAGGGAAAAAGTCACTTTTTGATGTGTATAAATAGAGAGGTCGAACCTCTCATTTGATCATCGACTCAAGACAATCAAGTTCGCACTAGAGAGGAAGAAGTTCGCAACAACAACTAGGAGAAGTGATTTTTTGAGTTTTTTCACTTGGAGAAATTTTTTCTTTCTCTCTCTTGTATCTGTACTCTGTTCTTGGGACTGATTATATCTATACAAAGGTTGTTGGGTTTTACTCCCTGTTGGGCTTCCCAGGATAAAACTTTGTGTCTATTGTTTCTGTGCTTGGTTGTTCTTCTAGTGATCATGTTTTATTATCTACATTTGATTATACTGGTAGAATTATATAAAAACTAACATGGTTTCAGAGCAGTACTAGAAGAAGCCATTGTTGGAAACTAGGGTTTCACCTTTCAAGGTCTTCTCTCTTCAGTTTGGCTTGAAAAGTGCATTGGAAACTTCTCCCTAGGGAAGGCGCATCTTTTGGTGAAGGAAAAATCCAGTTCTTAGAAGTTTCATTTTTGACCTAATTCGGCAGCTACTGCAGTTCTTGCAAAAATTAGGGTTTCAAGTTTTGATCTGTGTGGTCCACAGATTTGGCTCGATCTTATCTTCTCTCAACTCGCCTTGATAGGTCGCATCTATATGTGGATTCATTTTCACAAGAATCCAAACTTCATTTTTGACCTAGCTCCTCGAATCTCATTGTGTTTACCAAACACAATTTCCAACTTTTTCCAAGCAACAATTGGTTCATCAATGCCTGATAGGTGGAATCATAAATCAATAGAAATTGACATTCCAATTAATCCATGAGCTTCATCATATTTATTGGACCATTTTATTTCCGTATCAACATCAATAGGTTCAACTTCTTTTTCCCAAGGTAATATGGCAAAGTCCCCTACTTCATAGAACATCCTCCAAACAAACTTTCCATGAGTAGTTGGTACTAGTAAAACAACATATCACATTGAGGGACCATATTGTAATACATAGGTAATATGGATTCAAAGGAAGAGACTGATTGTCTAGATGCAAAGATATAAAAAAACATAAACAGTTTAAAAAAATGGCACTGAAAACGGGCTCCGCCCCACCTTTTCATATAAGCTCACTTTTACAAATAAGTTGCTTCAAAATAAGTGACCTACTTTTATAAAATAACTGGGAATCACTTTTACAATATAGTTACTTTATAACTTAAAGTTACATGAATTTTTACAAAATGTAACAAAAAGGACTTGAACCTAAGATCTCTTACTTTTTAAAGTAACATTTTACCAAGTGTACTAAGCAAAAGATTTAGAATATTATGGAGGAGAATGTGGGTGTTGTTGCTTTTGTTGGAAGAGCGTGCCAACCCCAAAAAACGTGTTTTGGGGCATGCAAGACACTTTACACAACCACACAAAAACAAAAAACAATTTTCTGAAACTAAAATGTCTTGGATTTGGTGTTAGCCATTGGTTAGCTTTCCTTGAAATGCAAGTTTTCTCAATATTTATGGTTTACCAAGTTTGCATAAAGTGCACATCAAAGAGCATACATAGTAAATAAAACCCTTTCCACTATGTTTCTAATTTTTTGAATTTGGTTAAATTGCACGACAAAGAGCATACACAGATTGAAAATGCAACAACCTAGAAATAAAATAAAAATCAAGCAACATTATGCCAAGAATATGAGAACATATGTAAAAATGTGTAACTCTAAACAATAATATACCTCAAAACCTGGTAAAATGGTCGTATCTTGGGCAAACATAATGTAGGACCCATGTCCTAGTTTACTAAGTTTAAAATAAATCTATGTTTCCTTTGTTTACATTGCGTTTCAAGTCTCTATTTGGATTTCTAACTTATGTTTAAATTTGGATTTTTATTCCTGTATAGTGTAACATATTTACATCTACAGGTTACTATATATGTATTTACTGTTTTATCTACTTCAAATAATTTATGTTTGCGCAGGTGTAACATCATATAAGTTTTGTTTTCATAACTTGAAATAATAATATGACAGAGGTAGGAATGATCATTATACCTGTAGGATAAGTACCTGCAAATAGCTAGTAGATCCCCTTTGTTGATCCCTTTTGCACTGATGTATGTTGTTTTCCTTGTTGTATCCCTGCAACCAAAACCTTCCCAAACCCTCGAAACTAAACCGACCAGACAAGTATGCCACTCTGCCAACTGGCGAGGTCTCGCCAACCACCCAGCTCCAAAGGTACCCCTTTGGACCCCTGAGCCCAAACCGAGTACAAGCCAACCAGTTCTATCCCTCTGCAAATTTTTCGACAAGAACCCCCTTCTTTTCTCCTCTCCAATCACTATCTCTAATCTATTTTCTATATAAACTATCCCAAGGTGAAGAAAACCCCTTCTCCCCCTTCTCCTCTAGACCTTATTCCCATCTCCCTTTGCCGACTCTTCCCTCCATTACTACCGTTATCCTCATCATAAATATTCTAACCACTATGTCAGTCCATGTTTTCCTTTTTCCTCTCTCGAGACATGATCCATTCAATAATACTCAACACTTCATTATTTAGTTAATTAATTTGTTTACCAATTGAAATAATAATTATCATCCTTTAAATACTTGGGGCTAATTCCCTATGTAAAGTCAACATAATTTATTTACGGGGTTTCACCGCCCTGTCACCACATCAAATCTGTCAGAACCTCTTATTAATGTATAATAATTTCTAAATTTCATTATATCCATGATAATAATAATAATATAATATCCACACATTTACATATTCACCAAATTCCTAATCGTGAACATTTTAATCCGAGTTCCAAAATTATAACTAATATCTTTATTAATTTACTCAATTACAATTAATTATACCTAAAATTGATCAATGTACATTTATTTTAATTAAATCATTTTAACTAAAACTTAATTAACTCATTCACCTAGTTTCATATTAATTATACCTTAGTTGCAATTAAACTAATCAACAATTATTACTAAAGATAAGAATAGTCTTATTAACATTAATTAACATTCTTAACACATAATTAATTTAAGGAATCGAGTTAATAATATTTTTAATTAGTATTATTAACACCATTAACCTATGATGACGAATTAATTAAACTAACTTATACCATTTACACTTATTAACATTAGTCAACAATATTAACATTAATCGACTATAATCAACATTAATCAACATTACTAACATTAATTGACAATAATTAACATTAATCAACATTATTAACATTAATCGACAATATTTAACATTAAGTTACGCATTCGACCTATTCCATTATTTTAATCATTAAATTACTAACTCGACGTATTAATTTAATCTCATGGTTAGATAAGTAGTAATAATGTGATTAATGCCTAATCAATATAGTTTAGTGTTATTTCACGCAATTTATAAATATGTAGGCGAGCTATGTAAGCGTAGCTACTGCTTACATACCTCGTGTAAGTACACTAATTGTACTAAATCACACACATCAATCATAATCACGAAATTTATTGTTTACTCACACAAGTTTAAACATAGTTTACAAGGTACAATCTTTTACCTAACTGCATCTTATTATGTTATGAAAATTCAAACATTACTGCGTTACGACACATAATCAATCAAAGGTTTTCAACATACACAGTTAGATCACGTTTTCTTCCCGACTTCAAGCTACACCTATCTACCTACATCATCTACCTAATTACAACTAACTTCCACATCCTATCCTCTCCTCTGTTGGACTACCCTGAAGTGTCAAGCCATGACCGGCTCCAGCTAGAACCCGTAAGCGGAAGTGTCGTCTACATCGACCAAGCTCCCCTAGCAAGAAAGCACCATTCATCATCACACACCTTGGGGAGCGCATCGTAGCACAACCCTCCCATGACTCTGGGTTTCAGGAATAAAAGATGGGTAAAGCCTCCACACCCCTAATGGAACAAGTTACTATGTCTACCTGGCATAATAACTGCATTGCACATGTACTCAGTTTGTCATCGTATAACCAATATGGGTGGTTATACGATGACAAACTGAGTACACCATAATAAAGAAATGCAAGTTTGGTAAGAATCACATTATGTATCTTGACTATGATGATTGGAAAGAATAATAAACAACATCATAATCATGCGAAAGTAAATAATGCAACGCTTGCATACCATTTATCTTTCGGAGTAAATGTCCCCAAGGCTCTCCCACCTCGTAGGATCCAACTATCACTTAGCCATTTTAACCTGTAAGTCAGTCCTCGACATACAGTCTAGAATATCGTGCACAAATCCTCAACATGTACACATACATTTCATCATAACATAACATCAATAATCAATTCATTATATTCACCATGCACCTGGTATAACATCCATTCGTTCAACAAATAACTTTAACGGTATCCACGTACCCATCATTCACTAACTTGCATATCTGAGACATAACTAACACATGATAAATATCCAACATGACTACTTACCCTAATACTAACATCACACACACACACACACACACACATATATCGGCAAAATAATAGAACCACATGTCCACTGTGTCGTCAAACCGACGAAGTCTCACAATCAAGCAAATACAACATATAATAGTAGTTCAGGTAGTAATGTCAAAACATGGCGTTACACATAAACCTTTTTCAGTGAAACGAAAATCATCTCCAACTGAAAGAGGCGCTCTGGATGCAATGGAATAGCTCTCTAAGCCCATAAATGCACATAAATATCATAATAAAAAATCCTTTGGCACTCTCAACAACATTAGTTCGAGATCTCGATCACTAATGAAAGCGAAACTTCATAAGAGTTTTGATACCATCTTTGACTAACACTGGATATTTCCAAACTTCATTCTCACCTTGATCTAATTGCTCACACAAATAGATCGCAAATCAACACACCAAGTTTTTTCTTGGTTAAAGGATTGGTTTCAATAAGTCAAAGGAGGTAAATGGGTTATGTAACGCAAATGGTAGAAAACGAGATGATTTCTAAGTTTGTCATGAGGAAAAAGAGGATTTTCTTTCTAGTAGGCATGTTTTCCTCTTCCCCTCTAGAACTCTATGCGTAGCCATCTTGGAACATTTTATTATATTCCAACATAAATATTTGTAGAGTTTAAGTCATCGTGGAAAACCTAACATACTACCAATATATGGATATTTACAAAATACATGCCTAGTCATTCATTAGTTAGGCCTTGGCCTTGAACTTCACACTAGGAATCCTTATTAGCATATTTACAACACTTTACATAATCTAATTTAAAACATGCCAAGGGTCAAAACTAGGGTATTACAATTTAGGACAATGCTTGAAATGTTGAGAAGGCACAAGCTACAAGCCAATATAAAGAAATGCAAGTTTGGTAAGAATCACATTATGTATCTTAACTATGATGATTGGAAAGAATGGCCTCAAGATATACGTGAGGAGATTTAAGCCACTTTGTAGTGCCCAACTACAAAGAAACTCATCAAGTTAACATGATTCGTGGGTTTATAAAACTATTTTCAAAAATTTGTGCAAGTTCTATAACATTGCAAAACCCGTCAATGCACTAATTCGAGGAAAAAATGTATACCATTGGACTAGGGCACATGAATAATCTTTTGTCATCTTGACTGAAACAACTCTACAATGCACTAGAATTATTGATTTTTTTAAATCTACAAATACCTTTTTAGGTGAAGAAAATGCTTGAATACATTGCATGGGAACCATGCTGATGTAACAAGGCAAAACATTGGCATGTGACTCAAAGAATTTTATTACAGCTATCATGAATTACCCAACATATGATAAGGGATCACTTTATGCTATCTTGAAAGCTATGGATTACTAAATTAGAAAAATGGGTGATTATTTATTTAGTACATAATTATGTACAATTCCTTCCTTCACACTCAATTGATGTCTTAGGAGAGAACTCGCTTAAATTGGATATCATACTTCCAAAAATTCATTTTAATAATAATAAAATATAAGATAGGTATTCAAAGCAAGGCCATTGTTTTTTATTCTTAATTTTATTGTTAGTAGGGTATTACCGTGTCCGAAGAATATCTTCCTTGTTTAGAGGGAGTGTTGGAAATAGTGCAACTTCAGAATCTATTCTTATTGCATTTTATTATATTATTGTTGTACCTCCTACGGGAGAAAATATTGACATAATTGATCATGTAAAACCCTTGAAAGAATCAATGTAAACCTTGGGGTGAAAATACACAAAGAAAATAATTATTAAATGCTATTTTATCTTCTGCCAAGACAAGTCGGCCTATCAGTTAGACAAGTCTTCCTAGCGGGTAAACTACCCCAAAACATTGGGCAGTCTTCCCCAAACAATGGGAAGAACTGCCCCATTTAGGTCATCCTAGTTTGGGGAAGTCAGGTCGGCCCAGTAAGGGAAAAAGTCACTTTTGATGTGTATAAATAGAGAGGTCGAACCTCTCATTTGATCATCAACTCAAGACAATCAATTTCGCATTAGAGAGGAAGAAGTTCGCAACAACAACTAGGAGAAGTGATTTTTTGAGTTTTTTTCACTTGGAGAAAGTTTTTCTTTCTCTCTCTTGTATCTGTACTCTGTTCTCGGGATTGATTATCTCTCTATGAAGGTTGATGGGTTTTTTCCCTGTTGGGTTTCCCAGGATAAAACTTTGTGTCTGTTGTTTCTCTGTTTGGTTGTTCTTCTAGTGATCTTGTTTTATTATCTACATTTGATTTTATTGGTAGAATTATATAAAAACTAACATGATTTCAGAGCAGTACTAGAAGAAGCCATTGTTGGAAACTAGGGTTTCACCTTTCGGGGTCTTCCCTCTTTAGTTTGGCTTGAAAACTGCATTGGAAACTTAGCCCTAGGGAAGGAGCATCTTTTGGTGAAGGAAAAATCAAGTTCTTAGAAGTTTCATTTTTTACCTAATTCTGCAGCTACGGCAGTTCCTGTAGAAATTAGGGTTCAAGTTTTGATCTGTGTGGTCCACAGATTTGGCTCGATCTTATCTTCTCTCAACTCGCCTTGATAGGGTGCATCTATCTGTGGATTCATTTTTGCAAGAATCCAAAATTCATTTTTGACCTAGCTCCTCGAATCTCATTGTGCTTACCAAACACAGTTTCCAACTTTTTCCAAGCAAAAATTGGTTCATCAATGCCTGATAGGTGGAATCATAAATCAATAGAAATTGACATTTCGATTAATCCATTAGCTTCATCAAATTTATTGAACCATTTTATTTTTGTATCAACATCAATAGGTTCAACTTCTTTTCCCAAGGTAATATGGCAAAGTCCCCTACTTCATAGAACATCCTCCAAACAAACTTTCCATGAGTAGTTGGTACTGGTAATACAAAATATCACATTGAGGGACGATATTGTAATACATAGGTAATATGGATTCAAAGGAAGAGACCGATTGTCTATATGTAAAGGTATCAAAAACATAAACAGTTCAAAAAAATGGCACTGAAAACGAGCTCCCCCCGACCTTTGCATATAAGCTCACTTTTACAAATAAGTTGCTTCAAAATAAGTGACCCACTTTTATAAAATAAGTGGGAAGCACTTTTACAATATAGTTACTTTATAACTTAAAGTTACATGAATTTTAACAAAATGTAACAAAAAGGACTTGAACCCAAGAACTCTTACTTTTTAAAGTAACTTTTTACCCAGTGTGCTAAGCAAAATATTTATAATATTATGGAGGAGAATGTGGGTGTTGTTGCTATTCTTGGAAGAGCATGCCAACCCAAAAAACCGTGTTTTGGGGCATGCAAGACACTTTACACAACCACACAAAAACAAAAAACAATTTTTTGAAAATAAAACGTCTCGAATTTGGGGTTAGCCATTGGTTAGCTTTCCTTAAAATGTAATTTTTTCTCAATAAAGCGCATGACAAAGAGCATACACAATAAATAAAACACTTTCGAGTATGTTTCTAATTTGTCGAATTTGCTTAGAGTGCACGACAAAGAGCATACACAGATTGAAGATGCAACAACCTAGAAATATAACAAAAACCAAGCAACATTATGCCAAGAATATGAGAAGATATGTAAAAAATGTGTAACTCTAAACAATAATATACCTCAAAATCTAGTAAAATGGTTGTATCTTGGGAAAACATAAACTTTTTTCAATGAAATGAAAATCGTTTCCAACTGAAAGAGACGCTCTGGATGCAATGGAATAGTTGTCTAAGCCCATAAATATAATAATAATAAAATCCTTTGACACTCTCAACAACATCAGTTCGATATCTGGATCACTATTGAAAGCGAAACTTCATAAGAGTTTTGATACCATGTTTGACTAACACTGGATATTTCCAAACGATCGAACACCTTGAGCAACCGCTCACACAAATAGATCGCAAATCAACACACCAAGTTTTTTCCTGGTTAAAGCCCTCAAAGAGGGAAATGATCCACAGCCCCAACCAAATAGCTACTTGGGGCAATATTATTATACAAAGGAAAACCAATGTTACAATGAGTTTCTCACAATCGATCAACTAGCAGATGACCCTCCATGCTCTTTAAATAGAGATGATAGACGAATCAAGTGCTAAGCCAAGGATCAAAGGTCGTTAAGATCAAGGTGAGAATGAACCGTTAGATCACTAGATGGCTAGAACATATCGTGACCGTCAGATTACATATGTACAAATGCATACTAAAGAAACACACTTTACATAAATATACATTATAGCGAGTTGATCTTAATTAACTCCTAAGTGTCTACATATCCTAACAATAACCATGTGCATTCAAAGGATTGGTTTCAATAAGTCAAAGGAGGTAAATGGGTTATGTAACGCAAATGGTAGAAAGCGAGATGATTTCTAACTTTGTCATGAGGAAAAAGAGGATTTTCTTTCCCGTAGGCCTGTTTTCCTCTTCCCCTCTAGAACTCTATGCATAGCCATCTTGGAACATTTTATTATATTCCAACGTAAATATTTGTAGAGTTTAAGTCATCGTGGAAAATCCAACACATGGCCAATATATGGATATTTAAATCCTAGATGTCAAGTCATTAATTAGTTAGGCCTTGGCCTTGAACTTCACACTAGGAATCCTTAGTAGCATATTTACAACACTTTATATAATCTAATTTAAAACATGACAAGGGTCAAAACTAGGGTATTACAATTTGAGACAATACTTGCAGAAATGTTGAAAAGGCACAAGCTACAAGCCAATATAAAGAAATGCAAGTTTGGGAAGAATCACGTTATGAAATGCAAGTTTGGGAAGAATCACTTTATGTATCTTCACTATGATGATTGGCAAAAATGGCCTCAATATATACTTGAGAAGATTTAAGCCACTTTGTAGTACCCAACTACAAATAAAATCATTAAGTTAACATGATTCATGGGTTTATAAAACTATTTTAAAAAATTTGTGCAAGTTCTATAACATGCAAAACCCCTCAATACACTAAATCGAGAAAAAAATCTATACCATTAGACTAGGGCACATGAATAGGCTTTTGTCATCTTGAATGAAACAACTCTACAATGCACTAGACTTATTGATTTTTCTAAATCTACAAATACCTTTTGAGGTAAAGGAAATGCTTGAATACATTGCATGGGAACCATGCTGATGTAGCAAGGCAAAACATTGGCATGTGACGCAAAGAATTTTATTAAAGCTATCACGAATTACCCAACATATGATAAGGGATCACTTTATGTTATCTTGAAAGCTATGAATTATTAAATTAGAAAAATAGGTGGTTATTGATTCAGTACATAATTATGTACAATTCCTTCCTTCACACTCAATTGATGTCTTAGGCGAGAACTCGCTTAAATTGGATATTATATTTCCAAAAATTCATTTAAATAATAATAAAATATAAGATAGGTATTCAAAGCAAGGTCATTGTTTTCTATTAGCAACTATTTTTATTCTTAATAGTAGTTGTTGAATGTTTTACTAAATGAAAATTTAGAGAAACGTGTGCCATGGCTTCTTTTTTTGATAGATCATTGCAAAGTTGCAAATTTTAAGAAAAGTTGTTAGATTTAATGTAGTAGTTGGTTTTCATTTGAAAGATGAATTGTTTTATAAGTTCAATATATGTGTTATTTGGGAAAAGGTTGATATTGATTTAAGAGGTACAAACTTTCTAGGGTATTGGACATTTTAAATAGAATAAAACTTTGTCCAATTTACATAGATATTTATTTTTTTCCCAAAAAGCAAGTGGATGTGCAAAAGTCTCTTCTTCGTGTTTCATAAAGACCTTGTTGCATCACGAGAAGAGAGAGTATCTTAAAACCCAAGTGAGGATATGTGTTATGAATAAACTAAAATGGAAAAATATTAACATCCATCATAAAAAAAGCTAAAGTTTTAAAAAAATAAAACAAAAAGAAAACTAGCATGGTTACATTGAGAGAAGTGAGGTTCGTTAATAGCATGGATGGAGATAAATGTACCAAGTGTTTGTGTTTGTCATATGTATAAACTAAAATAGAAAAAAAATGGCATTCCTCGTATATGTAAAAGAAAAAAAAAGAATAGTAAATAAATAAATTAAATAATCACATAAATCCATCTTAACTTTGAATATTTTTAGTATTAAAAGGTTTATATTTGTTTTTACACCCTTGATGCTTAATAGATATTGGCTTAAGATGAATTGTGCTAGTAAGAATATAGTTGAGGATTTGTGGGGGAACTTCTAATAACATACTAAATACACAATTATGATGGATTATTTAAACAAAATGCCAATGCTTATCCCATACAAAAAGACAATTACAATAAACTAGGAAACAAAGTTGATTCCATGTGTAGGTGCATTTTTGTTTGCCTTCTTCATTCTTTTCAAATTGGGACACTAGATTTTAGTAGCTTTTAAATTATACATATTTGAAGCAAAGCATGGCCTTTCATCCTCAAACAAATGGACATTTTAACATGGTCAATCAAACATTGTTACATATTCTATAATGAAGCAAAGCATGACCTTTCATCCTCAAATGGGTAGACACTCTAAAGTGGTCAATCAAACATTGTTATAAATGTTAAGATTGTACAATTATAAGCATTCCGCAACTTGAAATGAAAATATGTCTTGAACCCAATCCAATTACAATTGGATGATTCCTAGTTCCACACAATGATATCCATTTGAATCTTTTCCCTTTTTTTAAACCCTAGGAACTATTTGACCTTGGTTAACAAGTACTAGAGAGTCAAGAAGGAACATGGAGAGTGGTTGTGAAGTTCCCAGAGTAGATTAAACAAATTCATAAGCAAGCGTAACAAAATTTGGAAGTGGCTCAAGCCAAATACAAGGTTGGACATTATTAACACTAAAAGGATCATGATTTTAAGTTTGGAGATAGATTATGTATGTATTCATCAATGTTGAGGTTCAAGGGACCGAATAATTAAAAACAAGTTGATTGTGTATGAACCTTTTTCATATTTCTAAACTAATTAGTTCTAATGCTTTCTTGTTGGATTCTCCTTATTACATGGGCATTTACACAATTATAAATGTAGATGAACTAAGATTATTTGAGCTATTAATGTTGGATGTGGATGAACACTGGGACTTATGGTTACCTCTAATTGAAGATTCATTAATTATGTACCAAACAATATTGTAGAAAGATTAGGTTTTGCATCAAAGAGTTCAAAGAACTAGGTAGGTGAAATACTACTATTCTATGTCGACGGGAAAAGCTAAGTCTTTGCCTCAAGAAATAACACACTCGAAAACAATTAAAAAATGATTTTCCCAACCATGAAGTTGATGGGGCCATCAATCTAAAAATAAATAAAAACATATGATCCATATCTAAATTCTAAGATTAAAGCACCATGGTTGGGAAGCTAGTAATATGTCTAAGTTCACATCCAACATAATATGATAACATAAATCATAAACACATAATTAACATTAAGTACAAATCCTCATCACAAATGGCTCACAAAGTTATTTTATTGTGATTTTCAACATCAACTCTTACTTTTCAATAATATTTCTCATACTCTCATCTCACATAAAATTGCTTGTCTTGTTTAGCATGGATCACAAAGTTATTAAATGCAATTAACAAAATCATAGGGGTTGAGGTTAGGAACAAGCTGTGGAGACTAACGGATACTACAAGGCGACACAGTTAACAAGGCTTATTGAATGGTCTTGGATAATCTTATACGTGATAGTCTACTCTTGTTTGATTATGTACTAACCAACATTATGACTAACCTTAATTTAACAAATTTATTACAAAATGAAGCCGCTAACAAAACTCATTGGATAATCTTGTAATTTCCTCTCGTTACAAAGAAAAAAACCATTAAGAAAGCCAAGTTCTCGTAATATTACACTCCCTTGGTATTAATAATGTAAGCATAAACTTGAACCCTCTAAAAACTTGGAATAGCAAGGGCGGTGTAATGAAAAGGAATTGGGGGCTATTTACTTCCACGTTTCACCATGCATCCACTTACGCACAAGAAAAATGTCCCTTGTTTTTTACGCTAAGCAGAGCCGTATTGTGCATGCAATCGACATGGGATAACTGGCACTCAAATCGCCCCGCTTTTCCGACAATTTGTTCCCTAGATTCGGTTATAAAAACCAGCGGAATCTAGTTCATTTACTGCATAACTATGCTATGGAATTGTGCCCCTAGGGATTTTGGGGCATTTTAAGACGACCCAGAGTGCCAGTTATGACACGCCCAATCAATCTTCGTTTGTACCTAACTCATTAGTGTGAGTTATCACACGCCCAATCAATCTTTGTTCGTACCTAACTCATCTGCAGATTCTACCAGGAATCGAAGCCTTGGCTCCCTGGGCAAAATCCTAAGGGAGGGATGTCAGTAAGTGAATGTTTTTTTAACGGGTAGTGGTGCAGCTTAATTCTCCATGTTCCCGAGCTTGTTTTTCCTCCAAATTTTTATCACATATACTTTGTCATGTTCTCTATCTAACCATATTAGTCCTAAGGTGTGACGAATCCAAAATGATGTCATGTCAGACACAAAGTTCCAAGTTGTCTAGTTTTAGTGTGCCTTAGTGTATTTTTGATTGGGACCAATGCTTGAACATTGATGTGACTTAAAATGATTTTCCAATTTCAAATATTCATTTTATTTCAAAATGTAGCTCAATTTAATTTATAAATAATTTTAAAAACATGAAAATATTGAGAATTACTTGAACATAAAGTGCTTTTATGAACCACTTATAGTAGATAGTTTTTTCAAAACTGAGGTCAACCAACACCATTACTATTTCCACTACTGATCACCCTATCTCAACTACTGGTCTTCCCGCTCCACCACTGGCTCCTCTCCCCTAGCTGCCTCTGTTCTCATGCTGTGTTTCCACAAGAGTTCTGCATCAATGATTATATTCACTCTGAAGCGAACACCATTGTGGTCTTTTCCGTTTTCACCTTTCACGATGGAAAACAATTGTTGAAAATTAGTGTTTTCAGGTATTTGTTGCATGTTCTCTTGATTTTACTCTAAGAATCTTTCGCCATTATAGAAAAATCTTTTCAATTGCATGCCAACAAATCAAATGATAGTTACAAACTTACAGCTACTATACACAGATGTATAAATTAGTTTCCAGAGACGTTTTTTGAATAGAAAATAGATTTTTAGGAGTGAAAAATTATCTTAATCTGCAAAATAGGACTATGAACTTACGTGAAACTTTCTATTAGCATATGATTTGCAACTAATTTCATGGTTGGATTGCAGGAACCAAATTTATATATGGCATTTGAAAAACTAAAATTAACTTACCAAAACCATACCGAAAAATCTATGTCAAACTCAATCTCCATTCGTATCTTAGTTTTTATTGGCATCAATGTCTTGGGGTTATAGTGATATTGTATATTTCCAAGTAAGTTTTACTCATACATTTGCTGCTTGTACACAAAAACATAAAACCCATTAAATAGAATGAAAATAGTTATGTACCTTTGGCAAGCGCAACTCAAACCTTTTTCTAATGAGTAGCCAATGTCCCTTCCACTATCGCAATGAAACTACCATATTTGCCTCTAGTGGATACTATTTAACAATAGTAAATCCAAACAATAATAACATTTTTTTTCTTTAATGCATGAACGCTAAGAATAAAAAACATAAGCACGAATCCAAAGTGGCAATCCTTGACCTAGAAGATTGGACATCCTTCTCAGTGGGTTGAGCAGAGTGATGATTTCAAGTTCTCAAGGTTGTTGTCTGAACTATCAGAACAGAAAGGTATCCAGGAGGTCCAGGAGGAAGATATCTATTAAAGGAAAGCTATTTTGCGAACAAAAACGTAATATAGTAACAAAAATCACACCAGGTCCGTTAGTCAAAGAATCACTCCAGATGGTGACATGTTTCATGTAACGTCCCCCTC
Source organism: Larix kaempferi (assembly GCA_027924585.1). Lineage (NCBI taxonomy): Eukaryota > Viridiplantae > Streptophyta > Pinopsida > Pinales > Pinaceae > Larix > Larix kaempferi. The sequence continues at coordinate 12,952,781 of BSBM01000018.1, read as the reverse complement.
ACTCAATCTGACCATCGGGAGGGGACGTTGACAAATCCTGGGCTCTAATAAAATTCACCCCAAATGCATAATTCATTTTTTTAACAATAACAAAATGTGTGCAGAAATGAAATAACCATGCACAGCGGAAATACAGATCCATCCACACACATCTACCATTCAATTACACAATCACAACATACAGGCATGAAATAAAAACGCATCAAAATCAAACGCATAAGATTACTTATCTTTTTCCAACACAGATCCAAGCAACTGGCTGTGTAAGAGCTCTTTTCCACCCAACCATGGAACTTGTCCAGCCTGTACTATTTCAGCTCCCAAGTTCACCCCCAAGCTGAGCTATGAGTCCACCAGGGCGAAGGAAACACCTACGAGCTTCTATCTCTCAGCCCAAAACCCATTATGCTCTTTGTGCTTAGTCAAATGCTCATACAGAGCTCTTCAGGGGTCTCACTTAGCCCTTCCAGCCTTGGTTGGTTACTTCTCAAGCACCTACGAGCAACAAAACTCCATGGGCAAGGTTCCTAGCTTGCCCAACCTCTCTGCTCACGTACAACCAATGAGTTTTCATTCCAAAAACGCAGCCCTGTCCTCTAATTCGAATTTTTGGGTTTAACATACAATCCAACAATGGACATGAAGAGCAATGGTAACTCTACGTAGTGTGGCAACATGCCTTGAGAGAATGACAATGGAATGGAATAATCATGAACAAAAGAGTGTTGACTCCAAGGATATGAGGTGAGGGTGAAAAGACAGCTGACATAACTGTCACAATCCCCATGCTCAATAACTACATGAAGTGACTTTTCCCACCAACCTCACATGCGCAATAATGATTAGAAAATGGTCAAAAAGAGATAATTGACTTATTCCCATCACATGACAGAATTTTGGGTGTGAGTTCTAAGGTTGACACATGGCAGCATAGGATTGGGTTTCCCATAAGCCCCCTTCCTCTTCCCCTCCGGTGGAATCATAGCCCCTTTTGGTGCTCCTTACACAACCATTGTTGGACCATTTTATTATTTATGCACATGGTATTTACATATACTCTAAATCGGCATAAAAAAACAACCAAACAGTCCAAACATCATACATGTCTATCCATTCACTAGCCGGGCCTTGGCTTTGAGCTCCACACTAGGAATTCACACCAGCATATTTACATCATTTAAATTTTAATGCAATGAGGTTGAAATCGGGATATTACATTTCATGGAAGCTTTTTTTCCCAATGAAGTCATTTTTCAAATTTGTGTGCCTAAGCCCCTCCAAATTTATGGAATTCTGTGAACATTTTTATGAGGTTTCTTTCTAAAATTGCAAACATTTGCAAATTTCCTGTTGTTAGTAAGAAATGATTGAAAATCATATAGACATTCTAGCCAAATAAAAAAGAATGCGAAGTGAAGAATGGAAGGTGCCTAATAGTTCTTTCACATGCTCACCTCAACCATGACTCTTTGGTTTATTTCTCTCCGATCTGCCAGTTTTAGTATATTCCTAATCTTCTTTATAAACATTCCGATATTTATTGTCCTTTCAGCTAGAGCCAGTCATAGGAATCCATCAAAGATGTAGACTTTGCAATTTCTACTACTCCACTGCCTTGCCCAAGGCTGTCAGTTCTCTGGTTCCTCCCAGCGTACTCAGGAGATCACTTCTTTTGGTTTTAAATCACAGGTCCAAGCACAACATTTCTTATCCTGCCCATTCCTTCCATTCACTCTTACATGCTCTTGTTGCATAGAGAATAATGAGGTCCATCTACAACTCAATATGAGAGATGTTGTCATTTGGGTAATGCTTACATGATTGTATATTGGCTTCAAAAATATTATGATAGAGAACAGTGAGGTGCATCTAGCAACTCAATATGATAGAGATGTTCTCATTTGGATAATGCTTACATGATCGTATATTGGCTTCAAAAATACTACAACACTTGAACAAAATTTAGAAGTAATACTATATGTTAATTAAATATAAGTACAAATGGAAATAAAAATCTATCTTATGAAAGAGAGATTTGATCTGTACACTTGATACAAAAACTGTTATATAACCAGATGAAAAGAGAGATACCAGATTTACATATAAATGATAATACTATAAATGTGATCTTTACATAGAAATATCGCTACAATGGAGATATAAATATCTTAACAATAATCAAAATTTGTATTTTTACTTATTCATATCTACATGAGTTGTGAACTCTGATTGTTCTGGAGTTGAGTGAGAGTACAACTAGCCTGAATCCATTTAAAATGATCAAAACCTTTACACTTAAAGAGCTTTAATCCCTCTTGGTGCTTGATAGATTTGGAATTAACATGAATCTATGTTAGTAAGTAACTCACCTTAGACGTGAAAAGAAATCCCTCCAGTCCACTTCAATGGCACCTTTCATTAAATCCAATACCAATATGTTGTAAATTTCACTGGGAAATTGAAAACTGTTGAATCCTGAAGTCTACCTAAATCACATACTTGCCTAAACTACCTGCCCATCTACCAGTGCTGGGTCATAATTATATTTTTAAAATGCACCCGAGCCGAGCTATATGAGAGAGGTCAGAGTTTACCCGTATTGTTCATCTCTAGATGGGTTCTCCACTAAAAGCTGTCAACTTGCAATATTCATCAATAGAGACTTTTAATGCTCTCTCTTTGACATCAAAAAGGTATCACATACTTGCCTAAACTACCTGCCTATCTACCAATGCTGGGTTATAATTATATTTTAAAAATGCACCCGAGCCGAGCTCAATGAGAGAGGTCAGAATTTACCCGTATTGTTCATTTCTAGATGAGTTCTCCACTAAAAGCTGTCAAGTTGCAATATTCATCAATAGAGACTTTTAATGCTCTCTCTTTGACATCAAAAAGGTAAGACACCACTTTGATGCTCAAAACGTTTTAAATATTAAATAATATTTTTTATGTAATATATGCAGTCCATCTACATAAATTTTGTGGTGCCAAACATCGTAGTTATAAGTTATATTGTCCAAACATACATGGAATTTCTTTCGGTAAAGTTGCATTATCCCTACAAAAAAAAAAAAAAAAAGGTTAAAGCATATGAACAAGTTGCTCAGTGTGTATTGAAGTTAAATTATTCCTATAACATCCAGCATCAACGAAGCTACTCTCATGGTTGGGTATCCTATTCAATTATAAATTCTACTATATTCTATTCTTGCTTGTAGTTGTAACAGTGATTTTGTGTGCTTGTTTTGTAATGAGTTCGTCCTTTCTTGGATGTTTGTTGTAGTTGTTCCCTTCTTCTACTCCATGTGTATCATGCTTTGAGTACTATCAAATGGAAAGCAGTGACATAAATGTTGCTCACATGATTATTGGATCAATTTTTTTTTCTTCGAGTTATTTTCTCTAGAGAATTATATGCTTACATACTAACTTGAGTGATTGCCCGATTTTACCACAACCAAAGGGCAAATGGATGTAATCTCTGTTACAAGCATCGTGGATATACCGGTAACATCGCGATGCTAAACCCCAACCGATATATTGGCAATATATCAGGCGATTTTTCCCCGATTTTTTGTCAATTTATCATGATCTTTTGGTGATTTTTTCAAATATATAGGGATTTTCCCCTCTTTTTGCTTAGTTACTACGTTTCCAAAATTTTTTTTGCCCTGCCCATAAAAAATATCGCTTTGTCCAGTAGTAAGTGGTAATATTAAATGTAATATTACCAGTTAATTGTTTCAGAATGTTTGAGAGTGGTTCCAACCTTATCGGACTTCATATGCAAAAAGTAGAATTTCATATCCTATTCATAATTCAACAGACTTAATAGTTTTCAGGATTTCAGGATTGCAAAGTTTCCACCAGATTCTATCATGTATGAGGGTATGGGATTAAGATTTAATCAAACACATCAACCCCTCTTTGTACCTTGATGTTGGTGGTGTTGATTGTTGAACTCCTTTGTTATGACCTTAATAAAAATGTACTCTTCACTCGAGCAAAATCTCTTATTAAGCATGGGAAGTTTTTTTCTACCTTATTCTAATGATTGGATTAGGAAGTTTCATTAAAATTGTAAGTTGTTGAGTCATTGACTAATGTCCTTGCGGGATTAACTTTGAGATTCGAGGTAGAGCCTAGAGGAGGGAGGCATAGGGTGCTACTGATGAATATGATCCCAATATAGGTAAAATGTTACATCGACATGTATGATTTATGATTTATGTTTCACATTCATTTTTTTAAATGTCCTTGCTCATTTATTAATTTAAAATATACATATACATACATAGCGATTTAAAATATACATAGAGTCCACTACAACCCCCACAACCGTCAGGGCCTTCTAGCTCTAGAGGCAAAGCCATTTCCAGAGCAATTACCTTTGCCCATAAAAAGGGTAGAGGGAACCAATAGTTTATTTACTTGATTTCATTGTATATGAGATACATTGATTGTATTTTTTGGTGATTCATGAGTCGGGGACTCGGGATTCAGGACACGATTCATTTTTTAAGTGTGATGTATTAGACGTCTTATAAACCTTATATATCGGTTTTCTTTCAATATTCATGTGGCAATGTGTTTATTTGATGTTCTTGTTGCTTTAGATTAAAAAATTGAAAAAAAAAAAGAATATTTTTGTATTTTTTTAAGTTTGTTGATGTTTGTCGACATTTTCGCCGATAAATCCGATACGTTGTTTTTGGACTCTCAGCAATATATTCACCGACACGATATTTGTAACTTTGGACATAATCTCTACTCAATTTTATTGATTGCTTCAGGCCAAACACTAGGGTAAGACGACATTAGTTGTTTTGAAAGTGGTTCCAAATCCTATCAATCTAGCACAATGGCCACTCATCAAAACAAGGAAAGAGAATTATTCTTGATTTCGTGAAGGACCATTTCATCTCACATTGCAAAGAAGACGACCAATACAGACATGTTTAGAGATTTTGTTGAATTGTTTCAAATCTCTTGTGTTTCTCAGCAAATGCACTTGCAAAATAAGATTTCGATCATTTGTATGAGCAAGACAAATATTGTTGTGAGCTACTTGATCAGGATCATTGATTTAAGATATCAATTGAATGCCATTGGAACACGGGTGGAGGATAAGGAGTTGGTATCCATTGCTTTGAATGGACTTGTTGTTTCCGAGATGCCTTTTGTTCAAGTGTTTGTGCATGTGAGTCATTTTCGAAGTTCACAAAGCTTTGGAATAATCTTGTGCAAGAAGAAATCAGATTAGACTCTCGTTCTAGGCAACAAGAGGAAGAATATGTGTTTGGTTTTGTTGAGAGGACAAAGAAGGGAAGCAAGAAAGGCTACAAGAAAAAGGAAGGTTTGGTTTTGTTGAGAGGACAAAGAAGGGTAGCAAGAAAGGCTACAAGAAAAAGGAAGATACAAATACCGTTAAGGACTTGAATGCAACTATGTGTTTATGATGTCATGAGATGGGACATTATGCCAACTATTATCCATTGAGGAAGGGGAAGGAAGCAAAATAGGTTCTAGTGGGGACTTTAGCAAGTGTACAAGAGGCTTCCTCTAAGTCTGATACTTCATTCTCCATGGTTTGTTGTTTGTCTCCTAACACTGTGTCTAGTGTTGGTTGGTATGTACCTAGTGAAGCTTCGAGACCTAACATATGACAAGCCATTATTCAGTAGGATTTAGGGGCAAGAGGGAGGCACGAGTATGGAGCTTGGTGATGATGCTACTTATCCTATGAGAGGAGTTGGTTCCATTTCATTCAAGATGACTTCAAGTGATGTTCTTGAGTTGAGTGGTGTTCTATTGTCCCTAGTTTAAAGAAGAATCGTCTTTCATTTTCTTTAATGACAAATGTACAATAGAGTGTTGCATTTGAGAGACAACCATCAATGATTGTAGTCTAGCTAGTCTAAGGACTTTTGCTAGACGGATGACAAAGGGTGGCCTATTCAAGTTACTTGTTGTAATCCAATGGCACTTGTACATTCTAGTGAGACACTAGAAGAGCCTTCAAGGTTTGAGGAGGCTCAGTCACAGGCAGGAGTCCCTAGATCTTCAGTGGGGATGGTATTCCTCCTAGGAGATATGTTGCATTAGTTTCCTCTGTACATGAGCCTTTTAGTTGTCTTAAGGAGGAAAGGTGAGATGCCTTGATGGAAGAGTGTGATGCTTGGCAAACAATGGTTGATCCAATGACTACACCAAATAAAAAATTGTAAATGGTAGGTTTGGTGAAGTTGTAGAGGGAGGCAAGTGTTGGTGAAAGCACTTTCCTTGTAAAAAGGGAGTGTTAGCTTTCAAAGTTACTTTGTAAGTGTTTACACCATGTTTGGGGGTGCTTCATGAGATTTGCGGTACATGGTGTATGCTTATCCCTTGGATGGTCCATGATGGACTTGCACATTGAAGGTGGTTTACTCATTGGTTGCTTGATCTTTGTTGGATGCTCGCATGGCATTCTTAATTTGAGCGTTGGAGATCTTCAAACAACTTGGGACATTCTTCATGGTGGCCACATGTAGATGGGTTTCTTGCTTAAGAGGACAACCTACATTGGAGGAGTGTTTGGCATTCCAAAGGAGGGCATTGAGACGTAAGATAAAATGGGGTAGATTAAATGTTTGCATGGAAGCATAGAGGTGACTTTAGGATGTCTAGGTTACGACAATGTTCATGCGGGTAAAGTGGACCCAATGGAGCACATGGCTTAGGAGGAGCATTGAAGTCCTTGAAGGCTTGTAGAAGGGGCATTGGACACATCTCATGGAGCACCTTGGCATTGGAGCCTTGCTTGTGTACAACATCAATTTGGAGCTAAACATGTGTACCATAGGAGTGTAGCACTTCACATGTGTAAGCCGATTTGTGTTTATAGTAGGTTGGTTGTAAGGGTTGTTGGCCATCCTCTCATATATAGAAATGAAGGAATAATTCATTCCATACCACATCATCACTTCATTATCTTGTGTTATGTGAGGAGTAGAGCACACTAGTCTCTCTTTCTCCCTTTGTATTTCTTTGTACTTATCTCTCTTGTCTTGGAAGAATTAGTATTTCTTGGAGTAGTTGGTGAATCTTGAATACTAGAGTTAGGGTTTCACCCTTGGAAACATTGGAGTTAGGGTTTTGTGGATTAAACCCTAGGTTGTACTCGTTGAGAAGGAGAAGGGAGATGTCTTGCTTGGAGCCAAGGAGGCTTGTTAGTGTTGATGCTAACTTGTGGAGAATCTTTGGTAGAGCTAGGTTTTTTTTTGTTATGGTATGTACATGTACTTCACCTTTTCAATTGTCAAAAATTGCCTTATTGCATATTTTATTTTCAACTATCTTTGTCTTCATGGTGTAATAATTTCTAGCATTTGCATTGTCTTGTTGAACATAAGTTAAGGATGGAATTGCTAAGGGTTTTAACATTAATCTTGAAGAAAATAGGGAAGATTTACTATTGTAGTTATTGATGTTATAAAGTGATTTTCAAATCTGGTTTATGCATGATAAGATTTCCCTGGAGGACCAAAACTTGTTGCCACCCATATTGTAACGTCCCCTTCACCCAATCCTACCATCGAGAGGGGACATTAACTAATGTTGAGCTCTCAAATTTTACTCCATAACCAAATTACAATTTCATAATATGTAAAATACGTGTTCAGATGAAAAATAAAAACACAGTGGAAATAAACTTGCTCCAAACACACAACATGCATTTATCAACATAATTATCACAGGCATCAAATAAAAACATTATGGATTCAAGTACATGAGAATACTTATCTTTATCCAACACAAATCCAAGCAACTGGTCGTGTAAGAGCAATTTTCCACCCAAGCGTAGGCTCTCTGTCCAACATATACTCTTTATGTTGAGAAACCACCCCCAAGCTGGGCTATGAGGCCACCAACGGGAAGGAAACACCTACAGGCTTCTCTCTCTCATCCCACAACTTGTTCTACTCTTTGTGCTTAGCCAAATGCTCATACAAATCTCTATAGGGATCTCACTGAACCATCACAACCTTGGATTCCACAATACCTTCCCCACACAACACCCTTATAAGCTCAGGCATCCTCTTCACCGATCCACGATTCTCTTGGGTGATGCATCTTGCTAAATGCTTCCAGTGTGTGCATAGAAGAAGTTCAATCTGATATGTGTTGTTGGAGAGCCACCTATAGCCTCAATTTGTGGATTCTCAAGCATTCATGAGCGACAAAACTCAATGGGTAAGGGTTCCTAGCTTATCCAACCTCTCTGCTCACCTACAACCATCAATTTTCCCTTCCAAATCTGCAGCACTATCTCCAAATTCAAATTTATGAGTTAAACATAGTCTGGTAAGTTCATGGACAACAATGGAGAGCTTTGCATAATGTAAATTTGCATGCAAGAATGAGAGAATGAGGGTTGACTCCAAAAGATATGAGATAATGATGAAAAAACAACTGGCATAGCCTCTGACAGTAGAAGAAAGGACTCTTGGTAGCTGCAAACTGACTTTTGTCATCATAGAACTGTCACAAAGGTGCAGTCAACCCCATGCTTCAATAACTACATGAGGTGACCTTTCCCACCAACCGCACACATGCATTCAATGATTGGAAAATAGTCAAAAAGGAGATAATTGGCGTATTCAAAGCACATGATAGAATTTGGGTGAGTTCTAAGGTTGACACTTGCAGCAAGGATTTAGTCTCCCATAGACCGCATTTTCTCTTCACCTCTGGTGGAATCATAGCCCCTTTGGTACTCTTTCCACAACCATTCTTGTACCATTTTATTATTTATGCACATAACATTTACATATATTTTAAATCAGCATGACAAGCCAACCATACAGTCCAAATAAAAATATATATATCATACATGCCTAACCATTCACTAGTCGGGCCTTGGCCTTGAGATCCACACTAGCATATTTACAGCATTTACATAATTTTGGTTAAATACATTCCAAGTCAAAACTGGGGGTATTACACATGATATATTTTCTCTTGGATTACCTTGTTAATTGAGGTTGAAAAGGAGTGAAATATTGTTTGTTTGCTACTGTAAAAATATATTTTAGATCAACATATTGTAAATTCACAAGGTTAAGATCTAGGAAACCTCTAGGAAAGAGGTGAAATTTCTGAAGTTGCATTAAAGTTTGTATTTCTCAAAATGTCTACATTTTATTTGAAGAGGTAGTAGCACTTGGCACAATTAAAGTTTGTGTGTTTTTATGTTTACTTAATTTATGGTCACAATTCTCATTTCTGCACAAAATTAATCCTGCATTGGATGATCAATGTGGCCCACAACACATATAAGCTCCAATATATCATGATCCTTATGCCAATGGAGCCAACCACAAGGAAGTGATACCTCCTACTTGGTTGAAGGGTAAATATGCTTGGTGTTCAACCTTCCCCCTTGATGCATTTGCACAAACAAACATTGGCCCTTATATTTTCCTATCGACAAAAAATGTTGACCCTTATATCTTCTAAATTTATTGGATGTTGTCCCTTGTTTCCAAATTGAACAAACATTGGCCTAATTTCCCCCATCTAACAAACACTAACACTTTTCCAAATCTAGCAGATGTTGGCCCTTATAGGTTACCAACGTTGTCTTTTCGAGTTTTTCATAGTTGTAGACTAGCTAGGTTTTTTCTTGCATATCCACTTAGCAATATTTTTATAGACCACAAAAACCATGTGGAATGGATCAAGTTATTTAAAGCTTAAATTTGATCTTCTTTTGTTACTTTGTTCGTGACAAATATGCATTGTACCAACGTAGATCCATCTCAAACCCGGATCTATCAAGCACCAAGAGGGATCCAATTTCTTGAGGTGTAATTTTTTTTAGTTTTATCTTAAATTTTTTACACATTAAGAAAACAATTACCCCTCAAGAAATTGGATCCCTCTCTTTTAATTTTTTAATTATTTTATTTTTTATTTTTAATAAGTTATGAGTGAACATGAAATTTTTAATTACTTTTGATTTTTTATAAGTTATGAGCCGACATGGAAACGTAACGTGACAAGCATTACAACATCTCTCTCATACTGGGTTGTAACGTAACGTGACAAACGTTACAACATCTCCCCCATACTGGGTTGTAACGTAATGTGACAAACGTGACAAATGTGACATGTGACATGTGACATCCGTTACAGGACCTCCCCCATACTACAAACGTGACAAATGTGACATGTGACATGTGATATCCGTTACAGGATCTCCCCTATACTATTACTTTTTACATTTTATTACTTTTGAAAACGTTACATGTGACATGTGACATGTGACATCCGTTACAGGATCTCCCCCATACTGGGTTGTAAGCACCTTGTTTACACTCTGTGCAAAAATCGACCCCTGCTAGATATTTGAGTTTAATGTCAAATTGTTGCAGTCCTTAATCTTCTGCTCTGATACATCATTGCACCAATCAGGTGAATATCTACTTTGATGCTAAATTAATTTTGTCCCTGGAAGATCTTTTGCTTTGGTATCAAATTGTGTCCCTGGAAAATCCACTCTAATACTAAATTGCTTTGGTTGCTGGAAGATCTTTTAGGTGTATGACTATCTAGAATATACAGAAATTTGTGATTACTTGCTAACACATCACTACAAAAAAATGGAAAGTATTTAAGTTAGGATGCCTTATTTGTGTATGACATGATTATCTGCAATACAAAATATCAGACACTACATATACATCATTATAACTAGGGCTTACAATGGATACAACTTATATGAAACATCAGGTAAGTGGGAATATTGTCAAACAACCAAAGGTAAGTGATGATGATGTACAATGAAATGTGTGGAACTTCTGGCACGTGAGGATCTACTCAACCTTTCAACAGCCTCAATCAGGTACATCGCAAAGAATGTGGAGTTGTGGTAGAGGACCTGTTGAACACTGACACTCTTTTACCTAAGTAGCTTAGACTTTCCCTGCATTGAGACAGTGGTGCCTATGAAGTATCCTAGTTCATGGAGATGTACAATGAAATGAGTGTAGCTTATGGCAGGTGAGGTTTTACTCAACCCCTCACCACCCTTAGGCAGGTGTAATGCAGGGAGGGTGGAGGTGTGGTAGAGGACCTGTTGAACACCCTCCAGCTGTAATTTGTTTGTGTGAAGGTGGTTAAGATATACAAATATTCAAATACCAATCTAGACACTATTTTACCTCTAAAAAAAGTAGACTTTCCCTATGTTGTGATGGCATAGGTGACTAATTGACAACTACTCTCTAGATTGGACTATCTGACTGTGGACCCACAACCCTCTCTTCTCTTCTCCCTTTTTCTCTTTATTCATGGCCTTTAGTTAAACAACTTCACCTTCTTTATTGTAAATGTTTTTTGTTCATTATCTTTTCATGTTCATCAACTAACATTTATTTTCAACTTTCCTTCTGCAGTGGTGCTTTCTGGAGTTCTGTTCTACTGTGACATACTTGGATTCCTTCGTTGGCCATCCGAACAATCCATGCTAAATGATTTCCTTAATTAATCAAACTGTTGGGCTAAATTCAAAGTCGTAACAGCAATATAATTTCAAATTCATTAACATATTACAAAACAATCCACAAATAAACAAGCATAAACGGTAACACGTGTCTGTAATTGAAGCCATGCCCACCAAACTGGTTGTTGAGGAGTGATTTTCCACCCAACCGTAAGAATCAGTGATGCATTCCACCCCCAAACCAGAGCATAATACCACCAAGGCAAAGGAAGCTCCTACACAGCTCTAGTCTCACTCAGCCCATCATCTCAAGATTCACTACTGAGCACTTCAGGCCTTCATACAGCCATCAGGCCACCATGGCACTCTCTTCTCCTTTTCAGCACAAGGAAAATCTTCCATTTCTTTGTTCCAGTCCCTCAGGGATCTTCTCTTCTAGTTTAGGCTGAAAGAGTCCAAAATTGCTAGTTTCCTACTTTAAATGGCCTGGTGTTACACCAAAATATCGTCACCCTTGTGCAAGTGTCGCAAGTGTTGCAAGTGTCGTCGTCATGACCTAGTGTTGTCATCATGACCGTTGCAAGTATCGTCATTATGACCAAGTGTCGTCATCATGACCGTTGTGATAATGTCGTCATTTTGACCATTGTGTAAACTCTTTGCTATTTTACCTAAACCCATTTTAGAGTAAAAACATATCCCTGAAGTTTCCCATGACTGGAGAGCTTAACTGACCTACTTTTCAAGGTCGTCGCAGTCTTCCCTTGTGCAACAATGCAACCTGCAATGATGTCAGTTATTTGGATAAAAGAGTATCTTCGAGCCCATTCTCAAAGATGAGTGATGTGGAGGCCTATCCCTAGGCTCTAGGTGAGGTGGCATTTCAGTTCCTAACCTAATGGGAAGATCCCTTAACCATCTCCCCCTAATCCTCAACCTACCCTATCTCTTTAGCCCTATATAAACACCCACTCTCTCCATCGGACGGGGGAAGGTCTATGGTATCCTTATGCTAGTAGAACCCATATTGGTGATTGGGAAGCTTGTACCATCTTAGAGACTTGGCTTGGACATGTTGGATGGAGGATGCGACGTTGAGGCTTTGGTTGTAGCTTCATCCTTTCTATGTAATTCCCACTTTTATACAGTTAATATAATCTCTTTCCATAAACTGTTGTCTCATTGATGATGATGTTTAGAGTTTTCTTCCTTAACTTTTAACTTAGATCAATCATATGAAATGTATGTTTTTACTGTTTGCTAGTATCTATATGTTCAACGGAGTCTTGCAGCTGGAGATCTGACGACACTGGAGCATTGGATCAACAAAGAGCAAAGGGATCTGCAAATCTGAGGTAAGTTATCTATCCACTAGTTTGCACTTCTATTGATCTAGGAAAGTAGATCTATATTTAGTTTGATTTGTTCTAGACTCGCATTGAGCTAGGGAGATCATGCCTTAGATCCGTCTTTGGTAGATTGTCCGTTAACACCTGGAGGAGAAACAATTGGCCAAAATAGTCCATGAGAAGCACTAACAGTTTGTGGTGTTTGTAGCTTCAGGTTGTTGTAGGCATTACAGCCATGAATTTATCTCAAAACCATCCCATTTCCTCTCATGACCTCAACAAAAAATTCCCCAACCTCCACATGCTCTTACCAGCAACAAGTACATGGGTTTTCCTGCTGTTGCAGGCATAGCAGCTATGGTTTCACACAAGCTCCCTTCAAAACCAAGAGGGGAATTAGAACCGCAAAATGAAGAATGCTATGGGAGAGGAATGCTCCCAATTCAAATGGAGTGTAAGAATGATCCCTTCCCCCATGGTGAATAATGATTTTCTCCCACGAGTTTGGATAATACAACTGCACTCTTCCCAAAAATCTTGGGGAAACATCTAAAGGACCTCCATGACAGATTGTTGGGAAATGTTTGGAAGGAAGCATGGGCAAGAAGTCAAATCATCCATGCATCCCCCTTCCTCTTCCCCACTTTTAGTATCATGAAATCATCCATGCATCCCCTTTCCGCTTCGGACTTGTAGGATCATGGTCCGTTTTGGTGGATATTGCATTATTATGCACTCTTATTATTCATGCTTTTACATAACATAAGCACATCATGGAAACATAACAATCACACCATAATCCCATGTGCTAGTTGAGCCTTGGCTGTGAGCTCAACACTAGGAATTACATTTTACTAATGGGGTCATCTAACTCAGCCCACATAACTCCCATCATCACATAACCTCATCATTCCAATAATATATGATTTAACATATTATAATTCATGGACCAGAACCGTTTTGCCAGCTTGTGCCTTTTTCAGCATGGTGTTGCAAGCTCCTATCTTGCACAAGCTCGCTTCAGAACCAAGAACTTACTTCTCAACTCAATTACTCATTACCAATTACTTTTGCAAGTCTACTCTCACAATATAAGTCACTAATTTCTGCAAATTTAGGTGGCTGGATCTTCCATTCTTGGAGTCAAAGTTGCATCCCTACATGGAAACTGTGCAGGTTTCTTTGCTTCTGTAATGGTATTTAGCAGGACTCCTTTTGGGGGGTCTCTAATCCTAACACTACAATGCAGAGTCTTTTGGACCCTGTAATATTGTGTGGGTTGCAGGTTTGTTCCATGTAATGTTGGGTTGCAGGTGTTCAAGACCCTGCAATGTCAAGTTACAAATTGCGAATTTGCAGTCTCTGCACTGCTGGAAATGTGGGCTCTTTGAAGCCCTGCAACATTGAGGTTGATCACCACACAACACCATGATGGGGGTCTCTGATCCTAACACTAAGTTGCAGGACGTTTTGGACCCCGTAACATTGAGTGTATTGCAGTTTTGCAGTCCATGCAATGTTGAGACTGATCACCACACAAAACACCATGGTGGAGGGTCAATGATCCAAACACTAAGTTGCGGGGCCTTTTGGACCCCATAACATTGCATGGGTTGCAGGGCCTTTTGGACCCCATAGCATTGCATGGGTTGCAGGTTTGCAGTCCATGCAATGTTGGGTTGAAGGCCTTCGAGATCCAGCAATGCCAGGTTACAGATTGCAAATTTGCAGTCCCTTTGCACTGGCTGGAAATATGGGGTCCCATAACATTGTGGGGTCTTCAGGACCCCACAACATTGGAGGCTGATCACCAAACAAAACACTGTGTGGGTTATGGGGTCCCATAACATTGTGGGGTCTTCAGGACCCCACAACGTTGGAGGCTGATCACCACACAAAACACTGTGTGGGTTAATGGGAGAGCTAAGACAAAGTTGATTGCCTTTGCATTCTGTCATGGAGCTATGTTTTCTTGGAACAACAGTGAATTGTGATAAACCAAGTCTATTCAAGGAAGCTGTGTTTTTTTTTGTAACTTGTGACCTTGTGATTTGAACTTGTGACCTTCTATTTACAACTTCTCAACTCAATTACTCATTACCAATTGCTCCACCCCCGTTCAACGAAGCTGTGTTGATTGATGAATAATATTTAATTGTTATAATGTTTGGGACCCTGCAACTTTTGAGGCCTGATCACCACACAAAATACCATGTGGAGTTAATGAGAGAGAGCTAACAAAAAGTTGATTGCCTTTGCATTGACTCATGGATCACAATGAATCTTCTTTCTGAATCACAATTAATTGTGACAAACCAAAGCTATTAGTCCTAAGTTGCAAAAAACTATATACAGTGTGCTAAATACTTCAAGCTATGTTTATTGTCAAGTAATATATTTTTTCTAATCAACATGCCACTGAATTGTATTGGCAAAATACTTGATAAAACGAATCAAGGGATGTCACTAGTTGGACAACCCAATGATTATTAAAGGTGTAGAATTGGACCAAGGTATAAGTTTAACTCTTTAAAATAATAATGACCATTGTTGAGTAATTTGATTAGACTTTCGAACTGAATGAAATTGTCATTGAAAGTAACCATTGCCAACAAAATAATGATGCAGTGCACCATTGCATGGTTTAAAAATTAATAGTTTCCTTTAAAATCAGGAACATTTATTTCAATAAATATGCTCTGAACTCAAAAAGAATTGGTGCCAAACTTTCAATTGACTTTGAACATGTATTTCGCCACAGTCCTCACATAGGCCAGACTAGTCCTGACGACAATGCATTCTGAACATGAATAACTAGATTTAAAAAAGCAATATGAACAGAGAGCAATAGGCCAACAGCCATTCCTTCCAACAATCCACTTCCAATAGAAAACTTGATTACCGAATTATCCGTACAAATGGAATGGATTCATAAGCCTTGTTGTATTGAAACTGTACAATAAGGATGATTTGAAACTCCAAAAACTTATTCATTAAATGTGTCAGAAATATCTGTCCCCTGAAGGGCACAAAGATATTTTGACCTTATACAAGATAAAGATGATCAATAAAAGACAATTGGATGAGTACATCCAAAGTGAGAACATTATATGTATCTGAGATTTTATTAGTTAAATAAATCTTGAATGTACTACTCATCTATGATCGTATCACTGATATCATCCATTATTGACCAAACCCATTTAAACAACACAGAATGGCGTTCGTGTAAGCAATCCCTTGGAACCACCTTATAGAAACTTTATTGTCCAACACGTTGCATATGTTAAGTATATACACGTGGGAAAAATATAAAACCAGACAGTTCAAAGTAGGAATAGGCACCTTAAAATGTTATGAAGACACAGTGAAGGAATTTTGTTGAGAAGATGCAGGGCATTGCCTACATTTTATAACTGAGTATTGTCTGGCACTTTATTTCTTTTTTCTAGATCAATTGATGTCAAGTCACGTAGAACAAGCCGTTCCCTTTCCTGCACAGATAATATATGCACTTAGAAACTATCGGTGATTACAAATTCCATATCTAAAAGACAATAAAACAAATAAGTATAGACCATTTCCAAAAGGCAACAAGGGAATGACTATATTTACCTTCTGACCATCGTTTTTTAGTATGATCTTTTCCTTTACTAGAGCTCGGAGCTTACGCATACTTAAATCATTTGGATCAGGATGATTCTCCTTCTCAGTCTGCAATTCACATCCTGCAGACTCTAGAGGAGCAATTTGAAATCCATCCTTTCTACTCTGATCGGTTAAATCACTCTGCTGTCTTGAAACTTTAATCAGTGCATTTTGAGCCTTCTCCACTGGATAAGGCTTCATCAAAGGAAAAGGTAAGTCATTTGCAGACAAATCCTCAGAAGCTCCATCCAATGACATGTAATTAATCTTTTCACACAAAGTCTCCACACAAGAAGCATCTTGAGGGTCATGGAAACTAGTATCTTCCACTACAATAGGTATCTTACCCTCATAACTAGCTTCCACAGCAAACTCAGATTCTTTAATATTAATCTGTTCAGAATCCTCTGTAGCAATACCTGGCAAATATTTCTGTACTGGAAGGGCACTTGTATCCTCCACACCAAGCTCTTTCCCCCCTTTCCCAGTTTCAAATGATTTCATAGTAGCCATCATATCTGATTCCAAGCAGTCAATACTGTGAACGGACTGACAATCAGAAGCAGCAGAAATGCCTAGGTCTGCAGTTGGTGATACCTGGCAACTAGCTTCCACAGCAAACTCAGATTCTTTAATATTAATCTGTTCAGAATCCTCTGTAGCAATACCTGGCAAATATTTCTGTACCGGAAGGGCACTTGTATCCTCCACACCAAGCTCTTTCCCCCCTTTCCCAGTTTCAAATGATTTCATAGTAGCCATCATATCTGATGCCAAGCAGTCAATACTGTGAACGGACTGACAATCAGAAGCAACAGAAATGTCTAGGTCTGCAGTTGGTGATACCTGGCAACTAGCTTCCACAGCAAACTCAGATTCTTTAATATTAATCTGTTCAGAATCCTCTGTAGCAATACCTGGCAAATATTTCTGTACCGGAAGGGCACTTGTATCCTCCACACCAAGCTCTTTCCCCCCTTTCCCAGTTTCAAATGATTTCATAGTAGCCATCATATCTGATTCCAAGCAGTCAATGCTGTGAACAGACTGACAATCAGAAGCAACAGAAATGTCTAGGTCTGCAGTTGATGATACCTGCTTATCAGAAATTTGATCCTGCATGTTTGTCTCTTCCTTGGTACACAGCAATGGAACACAATTGATTCTGCTAGCTGAATTTTCATTAAAAACAACTAGTTTCCCATCTCTACTCTTGTCAATAGTTATTCTATCATCATCTGAAGTTCCATGCCTTTGAATTGCTATAACAAGATCTTCTACATTGGAATAAACCAGAACTTCAACTTCAGAGACATTATCACTTAAGGAAGATTGACAAGGATGCTTACCTTCCACTGTATCATTACATGCATCTTGATCTTGTTTGGATATGTCTAAGCCAATGGATTCTTCCTCAAACGACTGTCTACCTATATCCAATTTCTCTTCCGTTGCAGAGTCCTTGGTTTCCTCAGGCAGACTTGTTAGGTTTTCACCACTCTCAACCCTTTTTGAAGCCTCAAGATCTGGGCTTTGAACATTTGCAAAACCAGTGATTTCCCTGTTCTGTACCTGCAAAATGTTTGATACCACCTTAAAAGAATGATCAGAGTCCTGATTTTCTACTTCAGTGTCATCTAAGTCACTTACTATTTCTTCCTTTAAATCCTGACAGTCTTCACCACTCTCAACCTTTTTTGAAGCCTCGAGATCTGGACCTTGAACATATGCAAAACTAGTGACTTCCCTGTTCTGTACTTGCAAAATGTTTGATACCACCTTAAAAGAATGGTCAGAATCCTGATTTTCTACTTCAGTGTCATCTATGTCACTTAAAATTTCTTCCTTCAAATCCTGACAGTCTTCCCCACTCTCAATCTTTTCTGAAGCTTTAAGGACTTGACCTTCAGCATTTGCAAAACCAGTAACCTCCCTGTCCTGTACCTGATAAATATCTGATACCACCTTAAAAGAAAGGTCAGAGTCCTGGACATCCTGATTTTCTTCTTCAGTGTTGTCAAAGTCACTTAATACTTCTTCCTCTACATCATGACAGTCTTCACCACTCTCATTTTTTTCTGAAGTCTTAAGGACTTGATTTTCAGCATTTCCAAAACCAGTGACATCCCTGTCTTGCACTTGAGAAATGTCTGATGCCACCTCAAAGGAAAAGTCGGAGTCCTGAGCATCCTGATTTTCCTCTTCATCAATTAAAAATGAACTATCTTGTAGGTTAGATTCTGTAGTAATCCAGTTGGTTTCCTCAAGGATTAGTTGCAATTCAGTTTGCTCCCCAGCAATCTTGAGGTCACTTGAATAAACTGCTTTTGGATCCAAGCATTCTTCACCAGATGTATTTAAAGCAAGTACTGCAACATCCCCATGTTCAACATTGACAACTTTCTCCTGAACTTCAAAAAGATTCTGAGTGGCATCTATAGAGGAATGACTGGAGTCCTTCATTACAGCTCCTTTCTCTTCAACTAGGCTCGCTGCTTCTGCAGAACTTGATGATAAATCTCTGCCACATTGAAGGTCTTGTATATTGAAGTTATTCATCTTATGATCATTGTGATGCAGAATTTCTTTGGGTTCCTCAATCTTTAGAGAATCAACAATATGAGAAAAAGGTGCATCTTCTTCACGCTTCAAGTCAACATGCATAGTTACTGACCTAATTCTGTTATGGCTTTCTGCAACATTCACACCATCATTTACCATTTTCACCCCAACTTCACCATCTTCGATACCAATAAGCTCCCCAACCTGAGCTTCCACAGAGCTTGTGAAGGCATCCATTTTAATAGGGCTTTCTTCTGCAACTATACTATCAGTTGAGCACTTCAAACAACTGGAATCTTGAATTTTAAGTGCTCCTAATTGGTCTACAGAGGGTAAATTATCAAAATTTCCCTCAACTGACCTACTTAGAGGTGTCATTCCAGCACTTACAATACCTTGCTCCATGCTAACTTCTCCACTATAAACGTTTAGTTCCTTCACAGTCCTTGGACCATGGGATTCACTGATTGGAGTTGACTGACGATCTTTAGAACTTCTCCTACTAGATATTTCTGCAAAGCTTTTATTCTCAAATTGGCCACTACTCTCTGGTTGAGAAATATCAGAGGATACATGTTTCTGATCAAAGTTTTGACACATATTTGGCTCCAGCTGAAGAGTGATCTCACACTTCATCTCCTCAGATTCAGTCTCATCTATAGCTTCCACATCTTCAGGTGCTTTATTTTCAACAACTTCGTCTTCTTTGACATTAAGGTCAGCTTGAGGTACATCAATATCTTCTGTACATTTATGTTCGTCCTTTCCCAAAAAAATTCTTGTTGCTTTCCTTGCAAATTTTCTAGAACTCTCTTTTTCTTGCTTTGCATCTGAGCCTTCTGATTCAGATTTCAATTCCTCTTGAGTTTCTGAACTAGTCACTTTATGGGCATTTCGGACTGAATTTCTCCCTCTACCGGTGAGCACTTGCTTAACCTTGCTTGCAGATTCTTCCAAGGCATCATTATTAAGGATTCTTCCGGAGTCTTTCTGACCGTTCCTTAATGCCCTTCTAGTCTGAACAGGGCTTTTAACATCATTGTTGGATGAGGATTTTGGCTTGGCTAATAGATTTTTCTTGGTAGAAACTTTGACAACCTCCTCTGCTGGATCACCTTCTTCCTCATTGTCAGTCAAATTTTCTGTCATAGGAGACAGTTTCACCCTTCTAGCCTTGCTCACAGTTGCAGGTGTTTTTGATTTTGCATTTTCAGTCTTCTTTATAGATGAAGATCTGTTCTGCGAAGGATGAGTGTCCACAATTTTAGATGCCCTTGCTCTTGTTGACCTCCTGCAGACTGGAGTCATTTCATTTTTGCTTGCATCGTTTTCTCTCTGAGTGCTGCTATCTTCTATAGCTTCTTCAGCTTCAACTTTATCAACTTTCTTTCTGGAAGACCTTCCCTCTGTCCTAGTCCTGGGGGCGTCTTGAACTAACTCGCCAGTTGTTTGATCAGTTTTTTCCTCTCTTTCATCTTCTATGGCTTCTTCAGCTTCAACTTTATCAACTTTCTTTCTGGAAGACCTTCCCTTTGTCCTAGTCTTGGGGGCATCTTGAAATAACTCGCCAGTTGTTTGATCAGTTTTTTCCTCTCTTTCATCTTCTATGGCTTCTTCAGCTTCAACTTTATCAACTTTCTTTCTGGAAGACCTTCCCTTTGTCATAGTCTTGGGGGCGTCTTGAACTAACTTGCCAGTTGTTTGATCAGTTTTTTCCTCTTTTTCATCTTCTATGGCTTCTTCAGCTTCAACTTTATCAACTTTCTTTCTGGAAGACCTTCCCTTTGTCCTAGTCTTGGGGGCGCCTTGAACTAACTCACCAGTTGTTTGATCAGTTTTTTCCTCTTTTTCATCTGACACTTGTTTGTCCTCTAATGGTTCAAGATCCTCGTTTTCATCAGTTAAGCGGCAACTTTTTGTCCTGGGGGTTCTGGCATTCCTGCTGCCTTTGACAGGTCCGCATCTTTCCACCTTACGGGAGTTTAGTGTAGTAACTGCATCTGAAGATTCATCAACTTCGGAAGAATGCGAACAACCATCTATATTCACAATGTCCACATCCAACACCTTCCTAGACCGGGCTCTGGTCCCGGGTCTCCTTTCTCGAGTTTCATTGGCACTCTTAGCACCTTTTCGTTTTGGTGCAACTGGGGTTTCTTCAATCTCAATCACAACAGGCTCCTCTGCACTATCATCTTCTTCTGCAATGACCAGTCTCTTTGATCGCTTGCATCTTCTAGGGGTATTGGAAACGTCAGTTAGTACAGAGTCATCACCCATGTCTTCAGATGCAGGTCCCTGCTTCTGGAACTTTTCATCAAAAGGTTTTATGTTACCAACACCCTGAAAATTCAAGGTATTATAGAGACATTATTACAGGAACTACTAGATTGGATTAGAGGTGATCCAAAATCCAATAGATAGCATTGATAGTATTGAAGAACCCAAAAGAGATATCAATGGACTCAATAGATGGGATTAGAGGTGATCCAGGTTCCAATATATGATATTGAAAAAACCAATATCTTGCCAAAGGAATGGATGGCGTTACAAACTTACAGGTAGTGAAGAACCCAACAAATGAGGCCAACGGAAATTTGGGGATTTTAATCCTTATTGCAAAGCCTAGAAAATTTACAGCATTTAAAAAAGATTTAGTGTCTTGGGTTTAGGACTTACATTGAGCAGAACTGTGAGTGCATCGGCCATCGACACATTTGTTGAGTTTGCAGGAATCCCATGCTTCTTGCACAAGGCTTGAAGTTGCTTTCTGGGAAGACTGTAATAATCCATCCTGTTAAGATAAAAACTATATTATCCACTTCGACGTTGGTATTCCCCCGTTTCTAGCAGAAATAAAGTGGATTTCTTAATCATTCGTTCAAATATTACACAAATTTAACAAATGGGCGTTTACAGCAACTCATTTCTTTATTTGGGTTTCTTCCAATGGCCGTCTCGGGCAGACCCAATGCAGCAATTTCAAGAGACGACTTGGATGAATCAAAAGCTTATTAAATGGCTAATGACAAAATGATGGAAAAAAAAACGGAAATTGTACCGAATGGTCCCTTTTAAACCCTAATATCTATTGTTTGCATTGCAATGTATAAGAAAAAGACAAGCAACTATATTAACATTGCTTTGCTAAAGTCCCAGAACAATGAAATTTAAAAGAATTCGAAAATTTATACCTGCGATTTGAATGTATTGAAGTGTTGGGACGTAGAAAAACGCACAAAACAAACCCCAAGCTGTTGTTCTTGACTTGCAGTGAAGTTCGAAATAATGGGAAACAAAAATAAATGGGAACCGCTTCTTCAAACAGACATACGGACAGGGAATATACAGACAGTATATAAAGGGAGAAGAACGCAGAAAAAGAGATGACCGTTGGACTTGACTTGTATTTTACTCATGTCAGAATTCAAATTATATATAAAATATTATTGTTTGTCCCCAACGGCTATGAGCACGTAGTCTCCGTGTTATCTAGAAAGGAAAAATAATATAAAAAAGTTAAAAGCAAACTTTGTCGTGCGGGAGGGTGATTACATTAGGGCTTGACCTCATCAAGGGTATTTTCGATAGGACATAGCTCCATGGTTGCATAGTAGCATAATAATTTTTTTTAACCATGGGAACAATAACTTCCTAAGGGTATATCTAACTGCTCACAAGCCAAATATACCAAAAACTTGTGACTCAGTAGGGGTCGAGACATCCCGAGACCCTTTATCCCACGGGAGAGCCTCTATCCCAGGGGTCGCCTACCCTTCGAGCCTTGTCACAACAGGCCAATGAGCAACCTTACCCCCCGTCGGTTTTGAACCTGTGACCTCCTTGGAGATAACACGTGTTCTTAACCATTAGGCCCACTCAGGTGCTCTAATATTAGCATAATATTAACATAGCCCATGGTTGGCCCGCGAGGGTTTGGCCGAACAGCTGTAGTCTCGTTTTGTAAGGCATCCATCTAAGGATTATAGGGGCGGCTCAGCCTAGGTTTGAATCCCTCTTTAGCACGAGAGTTGTGCATGCGGGGTGTTTCGGCTCTCTCAACAGTTGTAGTGGCAGCGTAGAAGCTCGATCCTAGGTGGCGTTTGGAAAAGGCTTGCCAAGTTACCAATTCCACTAGTAAAAATAAAAATATCCCATGGTTCCATATTAGCATAATATTAACATAGCCCATTATACCTGGGGAGGTTGCTAATTCCCTATCTCGCAATTTTTTCATTAAAATAACATAGCCCATTCTTGTCGGTAGTTGTCCCATGTCGTAAGGCATCCAACTAAGCAATATAGGGGCATCTTGACCCAAGTTCAAATTCTCTTTAGTTCGAGAGTTGTGCTTGTGGGTTGTTACAACTCTCTCAGCGGTTATAATGGTAGTAGACAAGCTTGATCTTGGGTGGCATTTGGAAAAGGCTTGCAAGTCAACGATTTTCCTGATAAAAAAAACACATAGCACATTCTTGTCACCAAGGGAGTACCTCGAGTGGTTGTGAGATGGAGTGTTATTCTCCCCACCCAAGTTTTGTTCCTGAAAGTGACATGCATGTTGAGTTCTAATTTGGCTTATCATAGTAGGGCTGAAAGGGTAGGTGACCCCCTTGAGTAGGACCCCTCGAACCTGAGTGTGTCTTTGGTTGTCTCAACCCTAAGTTGAACTATGAGTTTCTGATATATGTGGCTTGTACGTTGTTGCATATATACGAGGAGGTTTCTTAGTTCCTCATCCCCCAATTTTTTTGGTTAAAAGAAACATAGTCCATTTTTTAGCCCATTGGGCTATGACTAAACAATGCACGTCCTACACTAGAAGGTGTTCAACCATCCAATATTGGGGCCCCATCCAAGTTTGAAACTCAATTAGCCTACCCAACATGATTGTGTGCGGAAGCATCGGGCTTAGGATTATAGTGGCGGTTTATTCTAACTCGAACCCTAGTATCTTTGGTGAAAGACACTAGGGGTCTACCAATTCTCTTGAATTATAAAAAAAAAACATAGCCCATCCTTTAGCCCACCTGGCTAGGACTGAATGATGGACGTCTTGTTAATTTTTTGATAATTTTATTCCATTATCATTTAGGATCACTAAGAGAATAACATGTACAGCATATCTATAGCATATCAATCATAGACACAATAGCAAGCACACAAGAGACACAGAGTTTCCCCGGGGAAAACCAAGAAGGTGAAAAACCCCGCAACTTCCTTAGAGATAAGATAAGCCACAAACCAAGATCACAATGATCAAACCCAAAGAGATGTCTCTAGCAGATACTCCTCCTCCTCCACTTGTGCGCCACTTTCTCTCTTAGTTATGTGAGCGTGAGAAGTGAGTGAATGAATCAAATGAGAGACACAACCTCTCTATTTATACACTAATATATCCTACCAATAACTTAACTGAGTCGACCTCCTAGTGAAGTCTAATAACCCAACCACTTAACTCAACCAGGGTCAACCCCACACTAGTGGTCTAATAACCCATCAAATATAAGTTGCGACACTTGCGACACTTACAAATACAAATGACGACACTTATGACTGGAGGAATAAAACATCTCCATCATGAATATAATAAGGTACAAGTGTAATACATAGAAGAATATCTTCCGAAGTTACAAATACATCAACACGTCTCGCACCAGAAGGCATTCAGCCAATCAACATTGGGGCCTCGTCCAAGTTCGAAACTTGATTAGCTTGTTCAGTGTGCTTGTGGGTTGTAGCACTGGACTCAAGTTTATAGGGGAAATCTCTTCTAACTCAAACCATGGTCTCATAGGTGAAAGACATTTAGGGTCTCTTGATTCACCTAATATAAAAGAAAAAAACATAGCCCACCCTTAGCCCATCATACTAGCATCGAATGGTGGACGCTTTGTATTGGAAGGTGTTTAGCCAACCGATATTGGGGCCCCATCTAGGTTTGAAACTTATCTAACTCATTCGACGTGCTTGTGGGTTGTAGCGTCGAACCTAAGCTTATAGGGTCATTTTTCTCTGACTCGAACCCTAGTCTCCTTAATGAAAAGTAGTGAGGTCTATTGATTCTCCTGGTAAAAAAAACATAGCCCTACCCTTAGCCCTATGTGGAGTTGTCTAAAAATTCATCGATTTGGCTCAGACGAGGGTACAAGAATCTAACATTTTTTATTTTGCAAAATCTGAATTTAACAATGTTTTAATGGCAATTTTGATGGTAGAAATGGATTCAACACCATCAAAAACCCTTGGAACACCCAAAATTTCTGAGCTTGAGAGTTGTAACCGAGATTTTTAAAATTTTCTATCAGATTTTTTCAAAATAGTACTGGAAAAATCAAATTTTTCCGATTGAAATCACATAACTTTTAGACTGCGCGGAAGGTTATGGTTGGGCATGTGATGCTTGCACCGCACTACCTGTGTACACATAATTGATCAAAGCACATCATCATGTCATCCTTAGGACCAAACATTAAATGTTACAGCTACAACCATATTTTTAGTTAGGGGGCAATAACTTGGATGGTTGTAAGGTAAGCTTTTCTCTCTCCCCATCTGGGATTCAAATACCCAATGAAACATTATCCTATTGTGTCTTGGTTGAAAGGGAGGGCACCCCCATTTGGGACATCTCAACCCTAGGTTGAGGCCTGAATTTCCTATTAGGTGTGGCTTCCGAGCTATTGCACCTAGCCTAGGGTTTATAATGGTAGCCAGTTGGATTTGAACAATAGTATTGTCCAAGTAATCTCAACCACTAACCGATTCCTCTAGATCTAAAAATAAAACAGAGATTCATTATGTTTCACTAGTGGGAAATGTTCAATCCCTATGAGGGTTATTCTTTGAGCCATGGCTTATGTTGAGGTAATGATCAAATGTGTGGTTGCACTCAAAGATAATATATTAAATGGTCTCATGTCACATGCACATATAAGTGAACTAAAGCCCACTCCCATGTCCTTCAATTTTTTAAGTTCATGGGGCCATAGCTTGATTGGTGAGGAGTGAATTCGTTAACCTCCCCACTCACTCAGGTTCAAATCTTACAGTGACATGTTGGCTCGGAGTGGATTCGCTAAAAGGATAGGTGCCACCATTGATAGGGACATATTGGGATGTCTCAAGACACCTCAATCCTAGGTTAAGTTAAGACACCTCAATCCTAGGTTAAGTCATGATATTTTGATATATGTGACGTGTGGGTTGTTGCATATGTCCTAGAGGTATAGTGGCAACCAGTCACTTTGACTCAGGCCTAGCCACGTTACTTTATCAAATTATCTATCCCTCTAGTCTTGAAAAAAATAGATTAATTTTGTGTCACGTGAGTTGAGCTCAACTCATTGAATGAATAATTGTTATCTTCCTTACCTAGATTCTAATCCAGTAATAGTTTGTTAAATGTTTTACACATTTCGCTCTCCTAAATTGGATTAACACCTAATTAATAAGTTATTATGTTTTTGCTTTTTCTTTTTACCTTGTAAGGACACCAACATAAATTAATATTAACCCTCTACTTTTAATGGGCCAAAGTGTTAAAAAAAAACATTTAATATTTCCTTAAAATTATAAGTTATCATGTTTTTGCTTTTTCTTTCTACCTTGTAAGGACACCAACATAAATTAATATTAACCCTTTACTTTTAATGGGCCAAAGTGTTAAAAAAACCTTCAATGTTTCCTTTAAATAATATTAACCCTCTACTTTTAATGGGCCAAAGTGTTAAAAAAGCCTTCAATGTTTCCTTTAAATTATGTTGCAAAAGTGTTAAAAAAACCTTCAATGTTTCCTTAAAATTATGTTTTTGCTTTTTTTTTTAATGTTTCCTTAAAATTATGCTTTTGCTGTTTTTTTAAACCCGTGTAAGGACACGAACCTAAATTAATATTAACTCTCTATTTTTAACTGGCAATTAAAAAAAACTTAAAATTATGTTTTTGCTTTTTTTAACCCGTGTAAGAACACGAACCTAAATTAATATTAACTCTCTATTTTTAACTGGCCAATTAAAAAAAACCTTCAATGACCTCCTTGATTGAGTTATTAGTCACTGCTAGGGAGGAATTACTCTAATCGTTAGGTTTTGAAGTTGTCCAAATATCCTTGAATATCGTTAGATTTTGAACTTAGTACTGATCTCCTTCTGCAAAGTTGTAAAAATTTATTTATTAAATTTATAAAAATAATAAATAAATCTTTTTAAAAAATTTTAATCTCATTTTTTTATTAAATGAAAATTGTGATAAATTTGATTTTGTTAATGTGCTGCATAACACCCACTTCTTAAATTTAATATAATAAATAGTTGAATAGTAAATATTTATAAATAAAAAATAATATTATTTGGTGTTAGAAATCCTAAATTTGTAAGAGTAACTTCTAACATAATCTAATGTTAAAATTATTGAAGTAAAACTCTTTTTATAAACAATATGTTTTTCAAACTTTTTTTATAAATAATATTTTTTATTTAAAAAATATTTTAAAAAATTAACATTAAAATAATTGACATGTAAAATTAGTAATATTAAATTTTTTGGTTTGTAAAAAAATAAATATTATTTTTTTTAGATTTTTGTTATATAGTTTAAGAGATTGAGGGGATATGGATACTAGAGAGAAGTTATCCAATTAGAAAATTGGGTACTTCTTCTTTAAGAAAAGTAAAATTAAGTCTTTTGTTTTGTAAAATAATATATATTAAACTTTTAGATTAGTATTACATAGTTTAGTTGATTTGAGGTAATCAATAATGAATAATTAAGATGAATTAAGATGATTGAGCACGAGAGGGAAGTTATCCAATAATTCTATTACTAATAACCTAAACTAAAATGGAAAATTGGGTAAGTAAACATGGAAAAGTAAGAATCAAATGTGTAATTCAAATATGCAATTCACAGATTAAAAAACATAATATTGATGAAAGTTATCCAATGATTCTACTACTAATAACCTAAACTAAAATGAAAAATTGAGTAAGTAAAAATGGAAAAGTAAGAATCAAATGTGCAATTCAAATATGCAATTCACGGATTAAAAAACATAATATTGATGACCACATGTGGTAATAATTACATAGTAAGTAACATATGAATAAGAAAACAACAATGTCATTTGAAATATTCAATGTGTTGTAGGTGCTTGATACTGGAGAAGGTATTAAATATGTAGCAATTAGTTTCAAAATGAGTGTTTATAAACAATATTTATTTTCCATTTTCATTTTTAATAGATTTTTAGTTAAAAATATTGACATTATAATTATTATAAAAAATATATAAGCTATTATAATTATAGTAATTATAAGTTAGTGTAGTAAGTATAATATAAAACAAAATTGAAATAATAGTAATTACCTACGTTTGTAAATAATCATGATTTTTAGTTATATATGTTTATAATAAGCTATTATATTATTTTAATAGTAATGAATGGATTAAATAAAATGGAATGAAAATTGAAAGATTTTATTGATATATACAATTTATAGAGAGAAATGTGAAGACATTGAAATTATATAAAAAGATGATATAAGAGAATTTGCATAAATATGGAAATATTACAAATGTTGTGCACATAATAAATTAATGTTGAAACAACTAGAAGTGTTCTTGCAAAGATACTTTTCACATTGGAAAAAAAATTCAGCTTCTTATTCACTAGGAATCAAAGTTGCAAAAAGCTTTACATCTTTTAATAGAGAAGCCCTTTGTCCAACATAACTCCCATCCCAAACATGTTTAAAGTAAGAAACAAGTCCATCCTACTATGGAACATAAACTGACTTCAAATCCCAAAGTTCCAACATGGATGGAGCTAAGCCGGAACAACAAAAATCAACTAAGCAAATAAAAGACTCTACTTTAGCATAAGCATAATAAATTGATCAGGTCCTAAAAAGACACAGTAAAAGCCAAAATCCAAAACTAACCCATCTCTGGATTCCTCATAAAATAAACGGCCATCCATATCATCAATTGTTTTTTTGGAGAGACCATCTGCCTCGCCATTATACTCACGGTAAATGTGTCAAATAGATATTTGAGCAAAGTCTTGAATAAACATCATCACTCTATCCATCCAGTTATCCAACAACAAAAGATTGGATAGAAGTAAATCCATTAGCCCAATCTATGACAACTTTAGAATCCTCGAGAATTTGAATGGCAAAGATGCCTCTCTTTTTGGCAAACCAAAGTAAACCCCAAAGGGCAAGAAGTTATGCCAGAGTATTTGATCCACAACCAACACCCATCCAAAGTTTAACCAAATGATTCTTTTTGACCTGCACCACCATTCCCGCACCATACAATCCATTCTTTTGAGCCCCATCGAAAAATCCAATGGACTGATTTTCATCGGGCCTTATCTATTCGATCCTTATAACATTCAGAGTAAGCAACAACAATTTTGGAACTAATATGAAAAGCAGAGGGTTTGATATCCTAGAAAATGCATATGTTCCATGCTTTCTAGACCTCCCATATTGTAAATAAAGGAATCTCCTTAAATTTTACATGCTTCCTGAACCAATTAATCATGTTATCCTCACAATTTGAAGTCTCCCAAGAATACTGAATAAAGAATATCCTACCCAGTTCCGACCAAACTCTCTTAAAAGAAAATACAATTATAAAAAAGATGAGAGACATATTCCAGTTCACACAAGCATAAGAAACACAGTCTCAGACCACAAAAGCCTCTTTTTTGGAGGTTGTCCCACGATAAAATCTTGTTATGGAGACACAACTGAACAAAACATTTCATTTTAAAAATATTTCTCCAATGTCATAAAGCGTTAGTCCACCATTTTGGAATACCACCAAAACCTTCCTCCATAATGGCATCATAAGCCAATTTTGCAGTCATAGCCCCATTCATTTTATTTTTGTTCCAAACCAAATATCATCTTGATAAAAAAGGACAATACCAGCACAAACAAGAATCATCACATACATGTCCCATTCTTCAGCATATTCCCAACTAAATTTAACTCACCTACTAAGAGCCAATAAGCACCTTCAAACCCTAGATCTCTTCTAACCTATGCTAAGACCATAATATTTTCCTTGTGAAACTCATAAATTAAACCAACATATAGTTTGTAATCATCATTTGATTCGATTAATGGATCAATTCCAAGAAAATTTTGAGTATCATTACCCACTTTCCAACATATTGTGTAATTTATAATTGGATATGATCTTAGGAAACCTCTCCAAACTAAAGAGGGATTGTAGCAAGTCTTCACTGGTTTACAAATCCAGTTAACCAAGGAGAAAGACTTTAAGTATTTTACTATGATAATATTTCCCCACAGACCATCAAAGAGACAACGCCACATACGCTTTGCACAAAGTGCTATGTTAAACCAAACCAGATTTTTTAATCCCCACCCTCCCAATTTTTTGGGCTAGGCAATGCTCTCCCAAGATGAAAGGTGGAATTTTGAAATATCCAGCCTAGCGGCCCATAGGAATTGAATTTTTTTTCTTATAATCCTGGAGATAACTACAGCTGGGATGACAGTGAGAGAGAACCAATATACCAGAATACTTTGAAGGATAACATTCACTAGAACAAGCCTACCATCTGCAAAGAGCCATCTAAATGACCAATTATTGATGCGCCTTTCCACTTTTTGAATCAACCACCCCCAATCTTCTTTGTATAGCTATTTAGATTTTAAAAATATTCGAGATATTTGAGTCCAATATCCAACATAGAGATAAGGAAATAAAGAGGTTATTTGTGCACAAATATCAAGATCGCCACAATTGTATATAAAATTTGATTTATGTGGACTAATAGCCATACCTGATGCATCACAAAAAGAGGAAATAATAGTATGATAATGATGCCATTCACCAACAGTACCAAATCCAAAAAAGGAACATCGTCCACAAACAATAGATGAGATATATTGAGAGAGTGGGAGATTTGTCTGCCTTTGATTCTGTTCTCGAGCTTGGCTTCATTTATGAGTCTACTAAGGCCTTCAATGACTAGTAGAAACAATAATGGTGAGAGTGAACATCCTTGTCTGAGCCCTCTGCTTACATTGAAAAAAGTTGGAGAACCATTGATCATAACTACAAATCTAGCTGAAGAAATACATACCAGAATCTATCTAGTGACCTTTGGAGGAAGGCCGATCTGAATTAGAATAAATCTAAAAAAGGTCCAGTCTACTCAATCGTATGCCTTGATTAAGTCCATCTTAAGAATACAATCTTGAAGGTACTTTTGTTTGACAAAATGTAAACATTCCTATACAATCCCGACCGCATCCAGAATCTGTCTATTCGATAAAAAACCAAACTGCTCTTCCGATATGAATCTTCCCACAGCAGGTTTAATTCTATTTGAAATAACCTTAGTAATAACTTTATAGATGAGATTGCAAAGGGATATGTGAAATCCTCATAAGGATGGCGAAGTATAGCTTCCTTCGATAACATTGGTTCATCTTCTTCTTCACATATATCATTTTTTTCACAACAATTTTCTTCAAGACACTAAATTTGCTCTTTCCAACAACCATTGCTTTGTTTTCCTGCACGCCTCTTGAATATATGTCTCTTTGTTGATCTATAAAATATCGTGGATATTCCACTGGAATAGTTCGTCACAACGTATCTTTACCACTAGTTATTTTAATTAGTTTGTTTTTAGAACTGTAAGAGAAATGATAGAACAAGAAATACACATTCGACACATAATTTATTCTGGGAAAAAATCTATGGGGAAAACCTCGGCTAGAATGAGAACTATGCCTTGCTCTTTTATGTAGAATGCAAATACAAAAGGAAATTGGTACTCGCGATGGAGTTACCTTAGACATTGTGGCCTGGATGACTGCTACAAAATCTATTACTCCCTCCCTTATGTTTCACATCCACTCCTTACTATTTCTCATCTATGGAACAATACAATAGAAAATGAAACCCCTTCTTTTCCTAACAGCCTGGTATTTAAGATAGCTCGATGGTCGTTTAAGGTTTTAGGGTTTGTACATTCCTTGATTCTTGATTAGGGTTATGGTTTTGGACCTTCTAGAATGTTATTGAAATTCTACACATGACTAGCTCCACATGTGCAAGAAATGAGAGCTAACGTGAAATCCACTTGGAACTATGGTGGTAAACTGGATGGGTGAACTTATGGGAGGCATATCTTCTTCATAAGGACTTTGATTGATGCGATCTTTAGACCGTTGGAAAGGTCTCTAACCCATTACACTAGAGATGGGTTATTTTACCCCCAAAAATGTTGTTTAGACCTTCAAACAGGCCTCAAAAGGTTTTAGACCCCAAATTGGAAAAATGAGACCTACCCATAAAATGGGCCCTACAAGCCAATTCATCCAATTTTCCAACACCAAAAGCTCTAAATAGGTGAAAAATTATATATTGATCCATTTTAGATCACACCTCCCCATTTTGGAGGCTTTCAGTCCCTAAAATATTTTACTGAATGAGGTGAGGAAATTTTTCCTCTACCTTCTCCTTGGAGTACCATTTAGCCTTGCTTGGAAGTTGTCCTTTCAACCCCATTTACTAGAGTTCATGTTGTCCCCACTTGATATTTTTGGGATTCTTTTGCACCACTTTTTCTTCTACTAACTTTGCCCGAGCCTCTAGTGATAAGTCCTCTACAGAAGGTAAGATATGCTCAGGTTCTTGATCCAGCATGGACGGTTCATTGAGTTTCAGGTTTACCACATTCACTACAGAGTAAATACGCATGTATGGGGGTAGGCTAAGTATGTAGGCTTTATCTCCCACCTTCTCCAATACCTCAAAAGGGACATACCTCAGAGTCTTGATCTTCTTACTAGGACCTTGTAGTATTTCCTTGTTAAGGTGTAAGCATACACTGTCTCCCACTTTGAATGATTTTTCAACCATGTGTTGGTCATGCTTGGCCTTGTATTTTTCCTGTGACTTCTTCAATGCTTCCTATACTTGCAAATGGATGTGCCTAATATTATCAATGAAATTTTTAGCTCTTAATGCTTCACCTGTGGTGTCTTCCCTCACTCCTCCTTGTTGTCCATATAAAATATCTAGAGGTGAAGGTGGCAAATATCCAAAACAAGTTTCAAAAGGTGACTTACCAATGGAAGTGTGAACTGCTCTGTTATAGGAGTGTTGAATATAGATCAAGTTTTCATCCCAAGTCTTTGGATGCTTCTGATTGTAACCCCTCAAAAGTTGCACCAAAGTCTCCTGGACTACTTATGTCTATCCATCTATTTCTGGATAAAATGATGTAGATCTCTTCAACTTTGTGTCTATTTTCTCCCAAAGCACAGTCCATAAGGCACTAATAAATTTGGTATCCCTGTCTAAGATGATGTTGTTAAGTATCCCAAAGTGCACCCAGTGGCACCTTTGTAACTGGTACCCAGTGCATTGATAATTTTCCCTCCACCTACTATAGAATCCTAACATAAACACATCAACCTTAGGACGGGACTTCATAATCATGGTTTGCTTCACAGACAAAAACAAAGCCATCATCACCAAAACAATCGTAGTTGTTACTAATACCTATTATTATTTCTAAACACTAAGGAATAAACATGCTGATTGAAGTGATAGTTTATGCAATAAAATTAAAATAAGCATTCAAGTTCATATGAGTTACTACCTCTTTTGTCTTGTTCTATCCAATGCTGGAGATGGATGTCAATGAAGTCGATCATTCCAATGTTGGAGATGGCCTGTCAATGAAGTCGTCACTATCATAGAGTAGATGGTCTTTGATCATGGAGAGATTGATTAATGTGAGCATGGTTCCTCTCGCGGTTTTATGAAGATTGTCCTAAAAAGCACCAAAGTTCCTTTTTTCTAATATTTCAAGCAAGGACCATGATTATCAACATGATATATACATTTAAGTGTGGATATTCTATTTGCAATGCAGATGACAACAATAAGGTATTGAGAAATCTATTGGAGAACAACAAGGTCTTGAGAAATATATTGGTCATTTCAAATGTTAGACATAGTTTGGCATAAGAAGGTAGTATTTTTGTCACTATGTTTGCCTCCATTCCAGCAGTAGTGTTCTATCCAAAGAATACCTTGCCAACTATTTAGAACATTTAATGTTGGAAAATGAAATCTTGTATAAGATTGCAGTTTGGGGTACAATTAAACACATGTCGAAGTAGTTAGACAATTCCTTACCTTTGGAGTCTATTTTCATGTTTTGATAGAACTTGACGATGTTCATCTTAGACAATTTAATTTATCTTGGGTTATTTCTTGTTTCATGAATATGTTGAGAAGAGGTTATTTGGTGGTGTAACATGCCACTATGCCTACCATATGCCATATTTCAATGTTGATGACTCCAACTACATTCTTTTTTATGGTCAAGATGTTGGAGGTTAAGAGTAGCACCGCATAGGGAACAATTGCACATGCAATTTTGGGCCTTCTTCCCATGCACACTGTAATACCCTTAATATTCATCCTTGAGTTTTTTATTTGATTATTTAGATATTGTGGTCAAATGTGGATGTAAAGATACATTATGAACATTATTTAGTGATATAAAATACAAATGTTTATAGTAGTTTGTATTAAAATTTCGTTCTTTATCAAACCATGGGTTAGCATCGAAGAGGCCACGGTCCCACTAGAGGGGAAGTTTAACTTAGGGAAGGCTTAATAAATTAATTTGAGTTATTTAATTAAGTATAATAGCTAAGACGCTAGAATGTGCCATAAGAATATCACCATGCTCCAAAAGTTAGGGTTAGGTGTTCACCCTAGGTTTAAGGGTGTGGAACACTAAAAATAGTATCTCTCCCCTCCATGAGGAAACTTAAGGGAGAGGAAAGGGGGTATTTAAACAAGAAAAAGGGAGATCATCATTTTTAATTGGAAAAAGGGAAACAAGAGGGAATCATAGCTAATTGCACCTTGGAGGAAAAAACTCTATTGGGAACAAAATTTTCCTAAGTTCAAGTTCAACTTTGTTCTAGTAATTCAAAATTCTCTATGGCCATAGAGAGTGGCACTTGATGTGTTGATAAGCAAGAGATGTTTTCGTCAATGGTAACCATTAAAGGCTAGTAAAAGAGAAAATTCTTTAAGATGTGATTGTTATCCTCTTTATAAGGCGTTTAAAGAGGTATTAGTTATTGGTAAAAGAACTGGCTTGTTCTTGTAATGAGATTTAATTTAGCAACAAGTTGAAACTCCAAAATTTATCCTGGAAAAACCTAAGTAACTAAACCCTAGTCGTACCATGGCCTAGCTTAGAGGTGACTAAAAGCATAGAAAGTTGAGTGTTCTTGATGGTCCTCATATAATTTTTTTTAAAAACCATTAAAAAAAACATATATATTATTTATTCTTTTATAAATTATATTTTACTATTAATAAAATGTTTAGCTAGTACTTTTTATGTATAGTTTTTATATTCAATTATGTATTGAATGGAAAAAAGAAGTAAAAGAAATTGATTCTATTTTTATTATGTTATGAAAATATTCTTAATTGAAGTATGGAAATAACAAAGAACAAGTAGCATAAATCTATGAAAGATTATTACTATATGTTTATTCTATCCTAGGAATTTATTCTATCGTAAGAAATTATATGAAAAGTTTCATGCATATAAAAATGAGTAAAAGAGAATTTTTATTATTGAATAATATACTAATTGGTCAAATATATTTTAAATTGATAATTCATAAAACATGGATTATAAGCAAAGCTAATAGCGCTATAAAATCTAATTATTTAAGTTACATTATAAACAAATGAAAATTTTATGTGTTAAATAGAGAGAAAGACAATAGAAAGCTTAACCAAAAATCTAATTTATTATAAGTATAGAACACTAAACAATAATATCATTTATAGGATTAAAAAGGGTAAATGTGACCATAAACAACAAGTCATAATTCAGACATCCGTGAGATGTAGAACAGTTGGTGGTATCCGAAAGAAAACCTATTCAAATTAAGGGTAAAAACCCTTTTTCAAAATTAACATTTATCCATTAAAAATAAATAAAATGAGTTTAGTGGTCCTACCCTAATATGAAACTATTATTATAATAACTCACTAGCCGAGAAGTATGGGGGAGATGTTGTAACGTTCCTACCTAACAAAAAAAAATGATAAATATTATATGTCAGTCATAAATAACCAACCTAGATCCAAATCCTAGGCTCTATTAAGTGCCAAGAGGGATCAAATCTTTCGAGGTGCAAACCTCTCCTCGAATAGCTCCTTGAGTGCAATACCTGAGAAGAGGTTTGCACCTCGAGAGATTTGATCCCTCTCGACGCTTCATAGATCCTAGGATTTTATATTTTCAATGGAATTTATGTTACTAAAAAGACAATAAATCCATAATTATCACATTAACAAAAGAAATTGTAATAATTCTTTTCAAAATGAAATAGTACATTCTATCTCCAAAACAAAACAAAAAAGTTTTTACCAATCACATTTCATCTATCCCCAACTCCTATCATCTATCCCCAACTCCTATCCTAAAACCAAAATACCCCCAAAAAGATTATTTTTGTAATTTTAAGAATGTGGAATTTGACCGTGCAAATCTGTCCCCCAAACTTTCTATATTTATCTATCAAATTTCTATATTTTTTAATCAAATCTTCCAAAATTTATCTATCAAATATCTATATTCATCTAATTCAACACCACAAAAACTTTTATAATTCATCCATGAGTTTGTCTTCACTTGATGGGGATGAATTAAATTGCATATTACAAGATCAAGAAGCATCTATGAAGCATAATTATTTGAGAATCGTCTATGAAGAAAAATTATTTGAGCTTGCAAGTACCAACCTTGTTATTGAAGTGAACTGTATTGAGGTAGCGACAGATCTACCCACAAATGTGTGTGTGATCTTGTGGAGGACTTGATGGTTTGGAGAATCATGGATAGAAACCTAGTCTATACCTAATTGTGCTATGCCCTTCATTTTTCAGTGCATGTGGTGGACACTAACGCTTGCCCCTTCCTTCACACAATACGCTTCTTTCACACAACACTCTATTCATTTCCTTGGCCAAATCGACAGAGAAGCATACCCAATCATTGATTGATGAGTGAGATCTGACAAGATTGTAATGAAGATTTCCAAGTGTACAAAGGAGAAGAGGAAGCCACGCATACATTTAGTGAACATTAACACAATAATAAATGTTTAAGCCCATGATCTGCAACACCTCCCCTCTGCTCTTCGTTTTAATATCAATGAGATCTCCTCAAATGCAAACACTACTTATTCGGCACATCACATATAGTATATTGATTTATTCTAGACTCTCATCCATTACGGTTAAATCTTAAAATGCTAAGATAGAGAGGAGAGGACAATAATACGGTTTACATATGAATATTGCAGAATAATTTACGTATTCTAATTGTGTACCTTTCTACCATAAAATATAGAAAACAAAATGGAAGAGAGATAATAGGATTACCTAAGAGCCCGAATTTCAGAGTTTCCATCACAGTTGCTTTGGGATTGCAAAGCATTCCTCCCGTTGTGGTATTCTAATTGTGTACCTTTCTACCATAAAATATAGAAAACAAAATGGAAGAGAGATAATAGGGTTACCTAATAGCCCGAATTTCAGAGTTTCCATCACAGTTGCATTGGAATTGCAAAGCATTCCTCCCGTTGTGAGCCACTGGGCACGATGCGGATGAGTCGCAGGGGCGTGGGTGTCATGATCTCCTTCATGGAAGCTACTACCAACATAACAAAAAAGCATGTCGTTTCCATTGTTAGTGATAATGTGGATATAGGAAGTAGATACACTTAGTATTAACCCTTTTCCATGAAGCGAACTTGATGTGACTAAAGATACAAAAAGATTTTCAATCCTCGTATCTTTATTTCCCACTTACTCTTCAATAGAATCCAATGGGAACTTAAGTTGATTTATTGCCTCAAGAAAAATCCGCAATGATCCTGGGCTGGACTTGTATCCGAGTCTTATGAAGTGACTGGTGCAGAGAACTAAATATTGCTTTAAACTTCCATGATCTTGGTACAATAGTAGATTTGTACACAGTGATAACTCCACTCACTAGTCACTATCATGCTACTAGGATAGATTTGTATCCAGCCGTAACTCCAATCAGTAGTCACGATCCTGGTAAAGGCTAGATTTGTACGTAGTAATAACTCCACTTATGCCTTTACGAGTGTGGTGGTGAAAATAATGTTTGACGTGCAATATTTACAAACACCCTTTTAATAAAATTTTAATCTAAATTCTGCATTTTTTTTAAAACTATCAAAAAATCAACATTTTAAATGACTGGAAAAGTTTTAATGCCGCTTCTGAGACGGGCTGGGATCCCTTTGACGGGTTGTGACGGATTGAAATTTGATCCCTGCTTACAACTGTAACGGAAATAAGGTGTCTCCAATGCATGAAAGACATAAACATGCTTGCATTTCTAGTTGTTCCTCAATTGAAGTCTGATGTTAGAACTCGAATTTCAAAATTGAAAGATGTAAACCTGCATGCATTTGTCGTTGTTCCTCAAATTTCAAAATTGAAAAACTGAAAGACGCAAAACAAAAAAATGATGAATGAGTAGTGAGTGGGTTACGTTGTATCCCAACAAATCATTAACCCCAAGGGTTACAGCTGGAAACGCTCTATGTGCATGTGTTACATTTGGTTTCCTGGAGCTATCATCCTTAATATGCTTGGGAGCATGCTCGATAGCATTTCTGCCTGCCAATGTCCTGCATGAGATTCCCAGCTGATATTTGTTTTGGATTTTTGGAGCTTTTATTAAAGTCACAGATTAAGTGGCGGGGTCTCCAAACGCAATGTTGGTTGCCATCTTAACCTACATATGCATTGCACAGATGACAAGACGGTTATGAAGTGTAGAGCCATAATATCGAATTGATTAGAGTAAAACCTACTGCAATATCCGCAGCATGATTGCAGGCTCCAAAATTCACATTTTAGAATTAAAGCAACTCATTTGCAGAATATCAGATGGAATTACTGTATTCCAATATGAAATTATAGGGAGACAAAGTGATACAGGCGACCTACACTTCCTTTCAATCTTGCATAGCTGCATAACTATTGAGTCTACTTACAGAGATAACAACAACAACATTATCTCAAATCCCATAGGTTATATTTAACTAGGCAAGGAGAAAAATTACGAACACTCATTCATACAAGAAGGAACAACAACAAATTTGAAACAAAGAGAAATTTATTTATTTAAGCAAGAGATCACATCCATCACTGGTGCTATAGTTAGATGCCTCATTTTTCTAAACTCGTTCTCTCTCAATGCAGCTCTGTTGTCCTGGGAAAATCGAACCCATTTCTTTTGGTTCACCCCTGTTATATCTCTAAAGTTATCTCTTCGTATAGTCAGAATTCAAACGGTTTAGTCCCTTACAATTCCTCGCGCATCATTCAAATTCCCTCCAAGGTGATGGTCCACCTTTCGTTGTTTGATACGCAACTCCCATAGGATCTGCATCCATTATTTCCACTTCCACGCCAAGGCGACACAATCTACAACCACTTCCGTAACTTATGGAATAGAGCAGTATGATCTGCAACCACTTCTTCAACTTATGGAACATAGCAGTATGATCTAATACTAGCGTTCCCTTCAACTACTTCCATGTTGTGGTTGAAATTCTGCAGTTTCTACCTATCATAATGCTAAATTTTATGTGGGTGATGTCAATTTCCCAACCCTAGAGATGCTCCTGCATCAGACATCCCTGGTAAGAAAATTTTGAGCATCCCACTCAAAGAGTTTCACGAAAATTCCCCCTTTGTTTCTTTTCCCTCTTTTTCAACAACTTCTCTGCAAACCCAACGGGGCTTACACTATACAAAAACTCATGCTCAAAAAGGATTACAGCCTTCAAAAATCCATGCCTCGTAGGGCATACTACCTCCTCATCCTCCCACTATAATATGATCAACAACATGAATTGTTCATCCTTTGCATTCTTCTCCTAGAATGCAACACTTATGTGGATACCATAAATACCATCATCCTCTAGACATCTATTATGCGTGTCTATAAAACTCATGGTGTCAATATTGTACACCAACTCCAAATCAAAATCAGACTTCACAATAAAATGTGTTCCCAAATACAACATTACATTTCGTTGCACAACAACAAAACTATTCAATGCAAATGATTCACCTTCCTCGACATCTTCATAAAATGTATCCTATGATTTAACTTTAGTTTGCATTTTTAGGAACGTGCTTTGCCTATTTGTTAAACTGCTTTCGTCACTTCCAAGTGTACTATGTTTCACATGAGGATCCGCATTTGCCTCTTCTTCTTCTAGGTCCTTATGAACAACATCCTTTCCATGTTCAATTGTACACTCCTCCATATATTCCAACATGTTAGATACCATATGCATATAACATAAGGTCCACTCTATCGTCAAAGACAATCTTCTCATGGCATCCGTATAAGCCTTCCATTCTGCCACGCATCCTCTCATCTAACAATAGAATTTCATCAAAATTAGATCCCTCTCACAACTCCTAGCATCAAGTCTAGCTTCCACTTGCATGACATATTCTACTATGTTGGCAATAAGGTGTGCATCTTCCATCTCCATGGATTTCTTGGCAGCAATCCTCAAGGATTCAATATCCTTCACACCTTCAACCTTCCATCCCACTACAGTACCTACAAAAAAACCAACCAATACAATATTGGGTTTAAGAAATCCTTCCAAAACTATATCATCCATGGCTTCTTCAGGCATTCCTTCTACAACATGCTCATCTTCCCTATGCAACATGATTCCAAACACATCCTCATACACTACAACTTCAAGATTTCTCTCTAGCATTAAAATAATGTGTCTTACCTCCAAATCAACTTGGAGAATTTCCCCATCACTTTCTGCAAGAAAAAGATACCTTACCTACTATTTTCCTTCACTAGACCTCATTTGTACAACCAATGCACAAAATTTCTCTTGAAGATGAGATTCTTCAGCCACAACTTCTTCCAATACATTCTTTGCACACAATTTTTTATTATGCACAAATCTCAGAAGCAAAATATCAGCAATCTATAATACACTTACCAATTCAATTTCATAAATTTCCCTATGCTTCCTAGCTGCTGCTTCTTTCTTGTTCACCCACACATGGATCTCTAGCATCGTGTTCATGCTTCTCACACAAGCTCTCACTCTAATGGAGAAACTCAAAATAAATACCAGTTGAGTTGTCATTTTCTTGATTGTTCTTATGGAAAATTCATAACATGTTTCCTTAATAAATACATCCACAACAAATCAACTATGCTCTTCAATCTTCAACATAAATATTTCAATGAATTTCCATGTACACCTGATATAAAGCATACCTCTTCTTTCAATAACCAATCCTTCATAATGTCGGGTTGCTTCACTAGTTATACTCATCCACAAGTTGTTATCATTAAAGAAATATGGAATTTCCTATTCATCATGCTAATATGCTTCCATTTCCTTTGGAAGAAACATGTCCCTTCCATCTTTTTTTCTTTTTTTTTTGTTAATAGAATATGAATTCTCTCATCATCTTCAACTTCACCTTGACCATAAGCTTCACTAGAATTGTCTCCTTCCATGTGTATCCTTACATGATTTTGTTTTGCGCCTACAAACATAACACCAAATATTTTAAGGAAAACAACAGTTCCTCTTTCCATGAGGCTATATCCCTCCATGATTTGTTCTGTTTCTATAATTCCCATTTTCTCTTATTGATCCTCCTTCAACTTTTCTTCCATTATCCAAGATATACTCTTTGTTTTCACATGGAAACATCCTTAGGTTGCTTCCCACTCAACAAAGCGACCACCCATTCAGCAATGCAAGATAATATTTCATTCTCTCCACTAAACTCATTGATGTTACACCTATGCATCCCTTGCATATACTCTGGCCCTTCATAACCTTTCCACCTTCTTTTCTTTATGTTCTAGGTATTCTGCCCTTTTTCTCCTTGGACATTAATTTTCTCCATGGGTTTTCCTCTTAAGCTTACAACACCCATCATCATGTGAAACATACATTCTTGTGAGATTGACAGATTCACAGCCCTCTTCAATGTTTCACCTAGTGTCCTTGCTTCACATTCAACCTTGAACAAGTCCTTAAATGCAACATGCCTTTTTCGTCTATCACATGTTATCAAATCAAACAGTGTTACCTAGGACATACCTTCAACAACAAGCATTCTTGGGAAAAAAATTATCTGGACAATGTCTTCAAATCTAAATATCCCTTTGTATTCATCATCTTCTCTGTCCTTCAATTGTTGCACCCTTCTATTTCCTTGCTACAATGGGTATTATTTATAGTATCGAATCTGGTCACAACTCCCCTTCCAAGTTGTGGATGATTATCTGTTGTCCCTTCTTGGAGTTCATCTTCCACATGTTTAATCTTTCCATTTTCCTCATGGACAATAATTCCCTCATTTCTATCATCATCAAAGGCTTTGTGTTCTTCTCCGACAACATCATTATCACTTCGAATCCAATCCAAATTCTCTTGCATACATTTTGCTACAAATTATTTCTCTATTTCCTCTTGGACTCCAACAAATTTGAACTTAATCTCTTTGCTTGGGCATTCTTGGACAATCATTATCTCCTGTATTTCATGATTCCTTGACTCCTCTTGATCACCCAAATCCAAATGCACAGGCTTCCCACTAGGCTTGCTTTCCAAAGCATCTAGTCTTTCTTTCAAGAAGTCTATCAAATACTTCTCTAGTCCTTTATCCTCTACTGTCTTCTTCTTCTAAAGGGTTCTTGCTAGGATCTTGGCCATGTCCATCAATTCTTTTAGTCCATCCATTTCATCACCTCTGTGGTTTCTTTTCTGACCCATGCTTGGAATTCCATTCCAATATCTTCTTCTTCTCTACAATTATCCCTTGTAGACTTTTATCATTTTTTAAAACTTCCCCACCATCATTATGATTTTCTTAATTCTCCAATGTGTTGATTATGTAGTTCCCTTGGCTCCTCTAACCTCCTCAAGCCGTTCCTCTTTGTGGTTGTCTTTTCACATGCTCGCCTCGTAGTCTTAAATCTAGACTACCAATTAGAAAGCACCTTTCCAACATTATCTCCCACAAGCTGCACTTCCCGAAATCACACTTGCTTAAACAACCTTCACTCAGGTCTCACACAACCACAATCTCTACAAGGAACAATTTCTCATGGAACCAAATCCACTAGAGCTAAATAGCTCTCTGATAAATCTGTAATTATTATCTACCAAGAACTTAACCCATGTTCTTATATTTTTCTAGTCTTCACAACCAAAAGCTAAAACTAGCTCGGATACC
Source organism: Larix kaempferi (assembly GCA_027924585.1). Classification (NCBI taxonomy): domain Eukaryota; kingdom Viridiplantae; phylum Streptophyta; class Pinopsida; order Pinales; family Pinaceae; genus Larix; species Larix kaempferi. The sequence goes on along the minus strand of BSBM01000018.1, from coordinate 12,909,326 downwards.
ACTTGATGCAGGCGACTTGCACTTCACTACAATCTTACGTAGGTACAGAACTACCGGGTCTACTTACAGAGCTAGCAACAACAGCATTATCTCAAATCACATAGGTTATAATTAACTAGGCAAGCAGAAAAATTACAAACAGTCATTCACACAAGAAGGACCAACAATAGAACTAAAACCAAGAGAACTATATTCATTTAATAAATAGATTACATCCATTGTTGGTGTTGTAGTTAAACGCCTCCCTCTTGTAGACTCGTTGCACCGAGAGTAGCGAGGTGCTTACAACCTAGTATGGGGGGAGATGTTGTCACATTTTTCATGTTATGTAATGTAACATTTCCATGTCGGCTTATAACTTATCAAAAATATATATAAAAAAAAGTAATTAAAAAATTTAAGATAAAAAAAATTACACCTCAAGAAATTGGATCCCTCTCGATGCTTAATAGATCTGGGTCTAAGATGGATCTATGCCGGTTCTCCCAAAGATGCTACTGCATCACAGAGACTCACATGCGTTGAAATAAGTGGTGGTAACTCTAGCATATGGAATTGTAATATTGAGTTTCATATCATTTCCTTGGAGATCCAAACTATTCGATCGCCAATCATTGTTGTCCATGGATGCATGTAGCTTCCCTAATTTATGACCAAAATCATTATCCTTTCACCAATACATATATACACTATGCTTGTTGAGGTTTTTTACGTGTGCAATGTCAAAGCATCGATCGAAGGTGCATGTAAAGTGCATATACTAGATCCTCTAGAAAGGCCTGATACTCAAACGAATCATACTACATTGGTTAGATGAAAGGCATGGGTGAATCTAATACTTTGTCTAATGTCTATATGGGCATTAGGTGCATCAAGTTTTGTATGTTTGGAAGCTCTAGATTTTAATTAAATATAGCTATATATATTAACCTACAGTTAAGGCCGATATGCACATGGTTTCATAATATTTGTGTTAGTATCCATTTTCAATGTAATTAATAAATTATCAATCAAATAACAATCAACTCCCACGAAAATAAAAAATGGTAATTATAGTATCTTTATTCCATCGCAATTTTTCACATCAAAATTATTTTTTCAAATTCTTCATTACCTTCGTATGAAATTTCCTCCAATGTGTTGCATATGGATCTATTGAAAATTGAAACAAACCATAATTATTTAGATTTTTTTTTGTAATGCTGCAAAATTCTATTAAACTAGGAGAAATAAAGATACAGTAGTAGTTACAGTCTGAGGTGGTCTGAGTAGCCAACCTTGAGAATCATCAGAGTCATAAAGGTTCTGATCAAAATTATACAAAAAAACCCTACCCAGTATAGGGAGACCAGGGTAAACAAGTAGTAAAGTCATAGCCATGAAAAAAGCCAGCAGTCTGGTGCATAGTGAAACAAACTAAAAACATAAAAAGTTGTTGAAAAACACAGGGAGGAACCTCCTTAACGGGGTGCTGAAGGTGCTTCTGCATCGGAGGGAGTTTCTTCTAGGATGGGGCAGTTGTAGCAGTCTTCGTCCTCCAAGTCTTTCGTTGGTGGCAGAGTGTCTTTCGCAGGGAGCTTTACAGGTAGGGGCGTAGTCTTCCGGCTGACAGGAGCACTGCCATCCTGCTCGTTGTGAGTTCCTTTGGTGAGAATTGGGCCCAAGGTGGAGGGGATGGGGAAGGAGAGATGAACCCGCTCCTTGCATTTTAGAGAGTCCAACACCCTGCCGCGTGGAGGGACCAAATCCTTACCTTTAGGCGTTGCCAAATCCTTTCCATGTGGAGTGACCAGGTTACCAAGTGTCACATTGGTTTTAGCAACAGAGGGTGTGGCTCCATGAGCACTGCTTCCAGGATGAAAATCGCGACCGAGGTGACGGGTGGGGGCGTAAGAGTCCCAGCTGAGGGTGTTCTCCAGGCTGCTGAGTGTGGTTGCCATGTTTGGCAGGGTAGCTCTCAGGGTCTGAGTAGCATGTCTTGCAATGGCCCAATTGGAAAGCATATCATCCATGAGTTCGCCCAGCATATTTTTCTCCAGCCAGAAAGGATCCCAGGGTTGTTTCTGACTCCCCTTGGAGAGATTGTCTGCAATTAGCCGTGCTTCCCAATTGTCGACGAGTAAACGGACTGGAATTGAGACCTCTGCACCATATCCTTTCTTGGTTTGCCCTGTTTCCTGGGCTTCATTTTTCTTTTTCCTCTGGTGCCTTTCGACTAACCCATGTCGTCAGTCCAGAGGGTAGCACAGATGCTGGTGAACGGGAGCTCGTGGAGCTGAGACAGATGCTGGTGAACGGGAGCCCAATGCAGAGTGATGGTAATGCGAATGAAGGCTAAGAGCTGAGACAAAATGTTGTTGAAGAGACGGAAATTCCAGTCAGCTGGCGAACTAAACACCGCACACCTGAGAGCCATGGGGATGGTGCACGACATACCAGTCCAGGCTGGTTGAGGGGATGTCGATGGCAGGAGGTTTAATGAGGCCAGCGACTTGACGTCGCTTCCATATTATGCCTAACCTCAACATTGCCACTTGGATGAAGCTCGTGCCCAGGTGGTGTGTTAGGCCGAGTCCTCGTGGCATTTCCATTATCACCACCTGCATCCGGGGATAATTATTTAGATTATTATTGACATTTTCATGGTCATATTTTTTCTCTAAAACAAATTTGAACTTGAACATATCCAAGGCATGGACAAAAAGATATAATTTCATACTATCAAGTTTGGACACATCCTCAAAATTAATATTGAGTCATTGCAACAATGTTTATAGACAGTTTTGTGTGCTATGATTTATTTATATTAATAATCTTGCTTACATCAAAGAATTTCTCAAGTCCGTGATAAAAATCATTTAAACTAGGAATAAAATGCAATGATAATGAGACTAAACTTTGGCTTTTGCCTGAAATCAAGATTCTTGTAAATCAATAAGTAGAGCTTAATCAGTTCTAAATGCTTTGATTCCAATAAGAATCATGCTTTCCAAATCTAACCAAAATTTTGAGAACCGTTTTGGCGGTTACATCTCATGTAATAGTTACCTTGTGGGCGGTTGTGTCAACTTTGTAGGTCTCTATGCCCTCTAGTTGTTTAGGGTTGTCTTGATTTCCTTAAATTATGCACTTATTACAATACATTCGCACTCTTAGTTAATAACTTGCCTATGTTTCTAGCAGGTATTTATACTGTTTATGGGCATTAATAGCACATCCCTAGCTCGAATTTCATGGCCTCTTCTAGGTTTGGAGTAGCTCACTATATTTATATCCCTATAACTCCCATACGATCTCTTTATTCTAGTTCACTGCAAAATGACACTACTAGCATCAATGTAAACATACATTAATCAATCATTGTTGTATGTAGGTCTTGTTCCGTTGCAAAAGATTCAAAGGCAATTTTGACCTGGGTGTATGCTTTGCCCTCAATTTTCTCATGGAGGTCGAACCCACAGCATATTTGGCACTAAAAGAAAACATTGGGGAAGGGGTAAGCTCTAGACATGGATTAGGCTACGTTTTATTTTCATTATGGGTGCTTGCATGGTAGTGAGAGGAACAAAGAGACAACTTTGTCCATGCCCATCCTTCTATTATAAACCTATTTCCTTTATTTTTTCCTGGGGTACGAACCCATTTCATTGTATGGTTTATAATCATAATTTGGTTGTCAATGGCTATGAGTGCATCATTGTAGCATTGTCTTGCTAATTCAAGGCTTGTATAATAATGGGTCGAACATGAGGCTTGAACCCAAGCATTTTTTTTACCTGTACTCCCTTGGATTACAACACTAAAATTCTGAAATGAATTTACGAAATACTATGTCATATGTGAAAATAGAGAAAAACAAAGGACAAAATAAGTAATTATAAGTTGTACTTGGAATTAAGAGAAACCATGATTGTAAGATCAGGGACCATTCAACAACTCAACTGCCCTTCCTTTGACATTGTAGAAGACCAAAGGTACACATTTTTTCATTTATGTTTGGAGGCAATTTCGACCTAGGGAATTTTCATTTATTTAATAGTTGGCATATATATTTGAAAAATTCTTCTATTGAATGGTTTCTTGGGTTGTTCCTTCTCATCGGCTGAATAATCAAGCAAGGAAGAGGTGGGGGTTGGCAATGGAGGAAACCTCGCCGTAAGATCCAAATCTACCACAGTTCGCAAGCACATGACAAGGAAGTGAGATGGAGCACGACGATGGCGGTGGTTGGCTAAAGCATTAGAGCATTACAATAGCTTTTCTAATACCAAGAAGGTCATAGTCAACCCAACAATAAGACTCCCATCCTCTCGGTCAACTACATGAAAAATAAATAGATTTTAATCTCAAAAAAATTTAGAAAAAATGATGCCTAATGTAAAACATAGGGGAAATTGGGAAAATAATTTGGTCAACTTCCCAACTAATACCCAGTCAGCAAAAATTGATTACAATGATATACTGCCTTTCAGTAGGTATAATAAAAATCAAACAATTATAAATTCTTACCCTTGTTTACACACCAAGATTTTAAACCTAGACTAGTACAAGGTATTAAGCCTTAGTCTTCCAACAAATAACGTGTATTTACATAATATAGAGTGTAAAGGTTTGCGTGGATAACCTTCCATGCTCAATATAGTATATTTCATTAGAATTAGATCCTAGGACTTCAATATAACTTGTGATACATCTTACCTATAGTTATAGGGGCTTGAAATGGTAAGTAATCAACACGATGAATATTGCAAATCCCTATTACAATAACATAGGTTGTTAATATAATAAATAATAAGATCATAAGGAATGAACAAATTCTTGTAGAATCATAGGACTATAGTGTTGCTCATATTTAATGAATATGGCATTTGTTAGAATATATATATACCACAAACACTATACACGTATGAACTCAATTTTGAATAATCATTTTGAATTGAATATTGATCTATACATAAATCCATTATTGAGGTGTAACAATATGTTCCAGAATTAGTTTTATGGTCTTGTTATATAACAAATTTGTAATCTAGCAAAACTAAGAAAACCATTAAAACCACTAATCAAAGGATGCTACATAAAATTGGAAGGATAAGCAATTTCCCTCTTAACATTTGAAATTAAATATAAAATTAAGAGAGCAAAAATAATAAAGCCATTAAAACCATAATCAATGAATGTTACATAAAATTAGAAGGAAAACCAATTTCCCTCCTGACATTCAAAATCAAATATAGAATTAAGAGCTTAAATGGAATGTAATATATATTCTTCTTGAAAAAAAACAGTGTTTTTCAATCGTAGAATAAAGTGTGTTATACACAATTGCTATGGAAATAAAGTATGATTGGAACAATTTTCCCTAATTGCAACCAACACACATCATATCCTTTTGCTTGGATTGACCAACTGTAATTAGAACTAGCATAACCACTTAATTTGTTCTTTCTAATTGAAGAGCACAGCAAGATAGAGCCTTAGAGATTCACACAAGACTACGAGCAAATATTGCACCAATTTCAAGTCATCCATAATAAATGAACCATGTGGACATCACAGGGTTTAATCACATATTTATCTTTCATTTTATGGTAGAGTTCTGAGAGTAGCAATATATATCTCTATATGCAACAATGATGTTGAGAACTGGTGGCAACACTAGTGGCATATATCGACATAGAATTTCTCAACTACAGTGGCAGATATCGATATTAGATGTCATTAAACTCCTGCAAAATTCCAATTATATGTAGACTAAATAAATAAAATAATAACAAAAACAAACAATCCATTCTTTTCAAGCAGGAGAAGACAATCGAAGAGAAAACATTACTAATAAAATGAGAACAAAAACAAACAATCCATTTTTTTAAAGCAAGAGAAGACATACTTAGGCCAACCTCTAATGCCAAGATCTATCAATTGAGAATCTGAGAGCCTTCTCTCAATTCTAATTCCAAACTTATTTTCAATATTGTAGCCATGGCTTCCAGTTTCTGGTCTCCCATGGATTCAATAAGCTCAAACACTCAACAACACTCACTCAAAGATCCAAAATTTATATCCTAAACAAACATCCAATTGTATTGCTTCTCTGGCAATTCAAACTCCTCGAATTTCCTCACATATCAATTCAATTATTATGCTCGTCAATATCTACTCCTAAAATCAAGCCACCTAATCAAGTTAGTATACTGATCGGTGGTTCTATTTTAGATCAATTTGGGGTGGAGTAGCAAGTATGCTTTTCCTAGATTGCAGGAGGGAGACAAGTATACTCTAGAGATTGATTTTATGGGCGTCAACCCAAATTCGAAACAAACAATTATTAAAAAGAACCGATAGTTGATGCATGGAAAAGAAGTGATTACAACTACACATGAAGAACAACATATAACTTGTTCATGGCACTTAACTTGTGGCATATCCATGTTCACCGGCCACAAGTTAAGTGGTTGTGCTGGTTTATATATATAAACACCCAAATTATATATATATATAAATATTGCACTGTTTCCGCGGAAAAAAAAAATAATAATACAGTTATGCTACTAGCATGTTCTCATGAGTTATACAATAAAATTTTTACTAGACCATGGCATAATATAGGTATTGGTGTGATGGTCTAGTAAAAATTTTATTGTATAACTCATGAGAACATGCTAGTAGCATAACTGTATTTTTTTTTTCCGCGGAAATGGTGCACAGGAAACCCACCAATACTTCCCCACATTTCGTGGATGGTAAGGATGGTAAACCGTCGGCCAGAAATAACGGCTGGTCTAACCCTTTAGTACTCAAGGCTCAAACTCGTGACCTCCCCCTGTACCGAGAGAGTGTTCGCACATCTTACCAATTGAGCTAACCCTTGGGGCTAGCATAACTATATTATTTATATAAGAGGAAAAAAAAACTTTATAATATTTATTATTATTTTTTTCAAAAAATTAAAAAATTAAAAAATCGATTAATCTCTTTTTCAATAGAAACATAAAATGATTTCTTGATATTCCATGGAATCAAATAAAAAGTTCTTACATCCTTCACTTTCTACATATACCAGATGTTTCATAAATTCAAACTTCTACAAATATATGTGACAGTACCAAGAGGAAATACAATTCATTAGGAAGGAAACACTAACTGTCAAAAGGCTATAAAAAAGGAGACTAATATATGTCCAGAGAAAATCCCAAAGCATCAGTATTTCAAGAAGTAACAATGACTAGTTAAGCAAAAAGGATAAATGAGCCTTCAAGGATAAGGTTCCTTCCACATACTCCTCAAAAATAGTGTGCCTTCAACAGAGTCCACAACTTTCTTGGACTGGGAATTAATCTCTTTAAACAAATCTATATTCATATATTATTAAATTAAATTAAATTTGGAAATTACAGTTTTGGATTTTTTATTAAAATTCCCACGAGGAAGAATTGTTATCCATCACCAGCTTACTATTCCTTGATTAAATGATTCCTAATGATGTTTAGGTGTTTATGAATGTCGCTTCCTTAGAATACAATGTTTAAAGAAACATAAGATGGTTGGTTTTTATTTTTGTGAATGTCAAAAAGTAGTCATTATTTTAGATTTTTATTGAAGAAAAAATGCAGATTTATGTTATTCTCCTTGCAATGTTTTTGGTTAGTTGCTTCAAACCTACACATAATACAAGTATTTCCCATGTCTTCCAAAAATGGCGTATTATCTTCCAAAAATTACTTAATTTCCTTTGGCTTCCTTCTCACTATTTGTTTCCTTGAATCTACCTTAGCGATTTCTCCCTCTACTTGATCATATTCTACAGTGATATCTCCTTTATTGTACATGTACCAGTATATGACATCGATTATGGTTGATATGTTGCAACTTCTTAGAACTCCACCTCACATGCATTCTCTCTAAATTTTCTTTATATCTTATAGGGTCTAAGACTCTTCATAATTAACATGTCTTTGGGATAAAAATCCTTTCTTAAATGCATCATCATCACTCTCACTTTGGGTGTAAAATTTGATGTTGTTTTCCATTATTGACGGAAAAATTCAATTCTGATGTTGGAAATTCTTATAAATTATTGAAAAATACACTTTTTTGTCCCTAACAGACGTTGAAATTCAAATGACTTTCAAGGTCATTGGAATTCTAACTTCTTAACGTTATGTACATTATTAGCAAAATAGGAAATTTAGAATGGAAATAACATAATTTAGAAAGATTTAGAATGAAAATAATTGAATTACCATATCAAGAGATAATTGTAGAGAACTAAAATTCACAAATACCAATCTCATTATTGATAAAAATAATATTCACTTGCATCTTCAAGGGGGCAAACTCTAATTGAGAAAAGCTTCATTTACAATATCCTCCACAAGACATATCATTACATTGATTCTACTTCTTTATATAGTTTCTATCCTCCTATGAACTTTCTAGTAGGAGAAACTTTCTTGTAAGCCTTTTTACAGTAGTTTCTATCTAACCTCCTAGAAACTTTCTAGTAAGCCTTCTCATAAATATTGCTTTCACACTATATCTAATTCATGGGCCGTATTTAATAGAGATGGCCTTAATATATAACAGTCTATATATCTAATTAAGGGGATTAGGATAGGACCATAGCATGTCTCCCCCCTTAAAAAACATGTCCTCAAGGATAGGGATGCGAAAATTTCTGAAGTATATATGTTGGTTCCAATGTAACATCCTTAGGCTATGTATCTTTCAACTATAATAGGACGTCTTAGATGGTGTGGTGGCAGAGACGATGCTTCTGTTTGTTGATTATGCAAGAAAAACGAAAAATGATTCTAATTTGTAGGTGGTCAGCTAGTGGGATCCTTCTTAAGTGTGTAAAGGGGGATGAAGGGCCTATTAGAGTTAATAATAGTGTACTAGGTAGGGTGTTCATTTAATGTATGGTGCATTCGCTCCATTATGTTTGTTATTATTAAATAAGTTCCCACTAGGTAGTTATCCTTGAATGAATGTAATGTGGTCTCACTAATGAAGGTTCATTAGTTAGTTGAATTTGCTTATGATTAGGGATTTCTTGCTATCTATAAATAAGGATGGGGTCCTCCATATGAATCTAGTATTGAAGTATATTGTATTGGAGTTTAGCTCAATGGGAGCTTGACCCCTCAAAGAGGTAAGTAAACAAGAACTAATCCATCCATAAAAAGACAATTGTATGATGTTGCCCTACCTTAAGGGTATTTTGATAAATGAAGTAAAAATGCATATATATATATATATATTGTTTGTGATTCAATTTTAAAGGTTAAGGATCATAACGTCAAGGAAGGCACATGCAATAAGAGTAGTAGAATTTCATCATTCATACATCATATCTTCATCAATAAAGAATGACAATTTAGAATCTATGATAGCCAACACAATTTTCTTGCACCAATGATATTACGAAAAACCATTGTTAATACTTAAATGACCTTAAGGACTTGTCAAAAACATCCCATAGAAACCATGATTAAATGTGCCTTCAATGAATCTTGATGTAGCATTATGAGCTCTTATTGATTTGTGCTTATATAAAACAATGTATAGCTATATCTACATGATTAATAACCTCAAGGGTTAGGTTAAATAGTCATGATTAAGGGAATTTTGAGGTAAAAAATGGGTCTCAAAATAAATAAAAATGTACTATTAAAATCAACTTTTAAATAACCAATCACATTCTAGAGGATGACATCTACCATAATAGTTGAGGTAGCATTGGTTGAATTAAAGATGTTTATTTGTCAAATTCTAAATGATAAATGAAAACTCATAGTTAACTGTATCAATGCTATAAATAAAGTATTCATAATGAAAAGAGTAATGATATATTACTTTTGAATATAATATAGATGTATTAAAGTACTTTTAAGATACTTACAAAGAAAAATACTCTTTATGTTTTAATATAAAATAAATTACAAATACCAAAAAAAAAATACTCTATTCAAATTCAAAACTATATATATAATAAGAATACCTAATATTTTATAAATCTATTTAAAATTAAAATTAAATATTTTCAATATATAATTTAAATATTTTATTTATAAAAAACTAACATTTATTTTAAATACTTCTATTCTTAATAGCATTTTATAATATTTATATAAACTCATTTTTTTTAATTCGAAACATTGTATGGTAGACAATCTTGTCCTTAACTCATTATTCCATAATTATTATTCTTATAATGTCTTGACGTTGATGAGTGTTCTCTATTATTATGTATTAGATTTACCTGTATATTAGATTTATGTGTATGGTGTTTATAGGAAATATATAATAAATAATTTCATATAATAGAAGACACACTATGCAACTTACTTAAAAACCATGTATACTATATTAAAATATTTTTTTAATATTACATAAAAGACATAACATTTTACTCTTTGACGTGTTTATGGATGCGTACTCTATCATAACTAAATAAAAAACATAAAATTTTACTCTTTTACGTGTGGGGGAGTTTATGGGATGGGTACTATATCTTAACTTTTTTTTCCAATTGATAATGTCTTCACTTTAATATTAAAAGCATAAGTAAAATATTACATTGGGGATGCTAAGTGCATGCTAACACATAGCGTCTAGAAAAGAGAAAGGAGGGGCAGCTACACCCCATAACTAGCTAGTAGAAAAGTCGGGACCACTCCGAGAGCAATTAGAAAAATATTAGCCGCTATGTAACAACAAGCCAAGGGCCTAGAAGGGAGAAGGAAAGGGCAGCCACTCGATACAACCAGTCCCAGGAAGGCGCGGGACGAAGGCGTTAAGAACAAGACATGAGAAATAACATTAAGACGATCCCCCAAGCCAAAAAAAGAAGAGTAAAACGACAGCATAGAAAGTATTAGGACAACTTTTATTTAAAAGGCATTCAACTACCAAGATATTTATGAATGCAATTATATATATATACGCATAGTAAGCATTATGTGAAAAATGATCCAAGGATAGTGTAAAGATGTTAAGAGAGATATAGTCTTGTTTTAAAATGTTAATAGTTAATATGGGATATGTATTAGTATTGGACATATTTGAGTCAATGACAAGAAAGTAAAGATTGGTCTATAATACATTTAAATTTAGATGAGCATTGTAGAAATGGCTACCTTTGTGAACTAAGTTATTGACAACTTTTGCGAAATTCATTATTAGTCGAGATCCTTAGTCAAATTAATTGATGAGGAATCCTTGCCGAGAATTGTTGTTATGGTAATGCTTACAAAACTGTGTGACACCCTTACTATGAAAGTTAGCAGTACAAAAAAAAAAAAATCACTTACTCAACTTGATGGACCCTACATTTGGTATGAATCAGGAACGTCCGGTTACTATAACCTAACTAAAAGCTCGTGCATGCTATATCGTGTAACACAAATTCCGAATCAAATTTACCTGCTTCGGATTTCAATTTACAATTTTTTAATTGAATATTATTTAAAGACGGTTTAGTACGTTGGGGGAGGCAGGTGCAGAGGAGATCATTTTCGATCCCGGAGGAAATAAAGTTGCAGACTTCTCTTGGGGACTAGGCATCAGTACAAACAATCAAGCCGAGTGGTTGGCGATGTATCACTCTCTTGAAATTGCTTCCACCATTAATATGGGGCATTTACAGGTTTTTGGGGATTCCAGGCACATAATACATGCTATGCAGAATGGTGCTTCCTCCAAGGGATCTAAGAGCCAAAGAATTCGAAGAACAATTAAGAATCTTGCTCTTCCCACTGACATTCTATTCTTCCATGTGCTCAGAGAATTGAACCCCATAGCAGTCAAGCTGGAAAATGTTGGAGCCACTATGAAAAAAGGGCAAGTCAATCACAATAATGTTCTAGAGCATTGTTTTATACCCTAATGACTGCATTGACAATGGGTTTAAAAATATTTTCAAGGCTATTAAGGAGTCATTTATTCTCCTATTATGGACAACAGGTTGTCCATGCTGCGGCTTGGCTGACACGCCACCCTTCTTGCGTCCCCCACATGGCCTCTACAGCTCTGAGCATTTAAGGCTCCAAGCTTATCTTGGGATTATTGAACGAAGGATGGACCGCTCTATTCCTCCTGATATCGCTCCGGCTCTCAGGCAGCTCTGCATCTCTGCACCGGACCCTGTCTCCTTATTGTGTGAAGAAGACGGTACTCCTTCCATTTCTCCCAGTTCTCTTAGCAGCATGAAAGGGGTTAGACAGGCAATCGCCATGTTAAGTCAGTTATCTTCGGAAATCAAAACCTGTCTGTGCAGAACGTATTCTGCAGTCTGCACCAACGTGCATCAAATAGAGGAGTTGGCCCTGGAAGACAGGTATATTCACTCTCGACTCTCTTACCTGGAGGCGCACATGCAGGATATGGACCGAAATATTATCGAATTGTTGGGAAAAGTGGACAGTATCAAAGAAGACATCTCTGCTTTCACGAGCAAGACTCATGGTAGTCTTGTGCAGGAAGCCCCAACTGTAAACCAGGAGAGGCTGGATGCTGCTTCGGTCCAGCTGCAGAACTTCAGTGAATGTCTATTTCTCCACTTTTTTTGGTTTTTATCTACATACTCCAGGTTCTCTTTGATCTTCACACTCTGAATGTATTTTTGCCTTCTATTATGTAACCAATTTGTAAGGGTTTATCCCAACAGCATGAATAGAATCTATAGGAAGATAAGATGCAAAGACCTTAGTGATAAAAACTCTATCAAATTCTGCAATTTTCCCCTTTCAGATGTAGAATGCTGGCTTCCAATTTTGTAATGAATGGTTGTGCACAGCCTTTATCTATATATACTTTTCCCTGTTTCTGTTAAAAAAAAAAAAGGTTTAGTACGTTGAGGTGGAAAGGTATATAGGTACAATGGATTTCAATTTACAATTTTTTTAATTGAATATAATTTAAAGAGGGTTTAGTACGTTGAGGTGGAAAGGTATATAGGTACATGTAAAAGATAATAGTATTTTAGTTAGAGAGCACGTAGTGTGGTTTTTTTAATTTTTTGTTTTTAATTATAATTTAGTTAAGATTAATATTAAAGATGTAATATATAATGATTTTTTTATTTAATTGAAGATATTTGGTTTTTTAAATTATAGATATGTAATAGAAATATAGATATATGGATTAGTTAATGTATTTTATAAACAATTTATTTTGCAAGTATATTTAAATAATGTAAATATTTATATAAATAAATGATTATTATATTTAAATAATGTTAATCTTTATAAAACTAGAAGATTATGTTTTAATTTTAATGAATATAAGTTAGATCTATATAACAATTATCCAACATATTTTATAAATATTGAAATATAAGTTAGATTTATATAATGAATAGAAATAATAATTTATTCATATAAATTTAATTTGTATTCCAAAATTTAAAATTATAAATACATGATTTTATAAACATATTTTGAAAATTGAATAATTGAGATTCCAAAATTCAAATCTAACATATTTTATTTTATTTGATAAGTACACTATTTTATAAGTACATTCATCATATTTTATTCAAAAGCAATTTATGTATTTAAAAGTACTCATACTTTTTAGTCACATCAAAGAATATTTTTTTATTGATTTTATTTGAGACATCTTTTCAATTAAACTTAAGCATAGTTACATTGGTTATAGTGTAAAAGGTGAGTTGTAAATATACCTCCCCCACAAAATTCCTAACTCATAATATTATATTATATCTCTTAGGAGGCCCATTTCAGACCTCAAAATTCCCTTAATTGAGCTAGATGTGAGTTCTCCTCCCCCAAAAGTTGGGGAAACCATGGGTTCGACTCTCTTGATCAATGAAGAGATGAACAATTCATATTCATATAATAAATATCCACCTTAAATATGCTAAATAAGAGTAATCTATAGAGGACAATAAGTATATATTAAAATGAATGATAAATGATATGATTACAATGGCCTACCTGCTGGTATATATACACATTGACGAGTCACAAGGTTAATGGGTTATGTCCATTCATTAGGACGTGACACTTCATTAATTATTTATTTAGTATTATATCTATTATTATTATTCTTTATTAATTGATATTTACATATAAATTATGTTCTTTGTATTTTCTTCCCTTTTAGAAATGCTTTCTCCTCAAAGCATATTTATGGAGAAGACTTATCTCTGTTTCTCTTTTACATAGTTATCACTCGTAACATACTCTCGTGATCTTGTGTGCTTGTAGGTGCGACACTCGACGAAACAAGATGATATGATTTATGAAGCATCGAATAAAATTCCCTCATAGGCAAGTAATGAAAGTAAAACTCCCTAATCCAGCACCATTGAAGAAAACATAGAATGCACTACCATTTCTAGTCCAGTACATTTACCCACTGGTAAAGAAAACTAACAAAAGAACCCTATGAAACATTAAAAATGTTAAAACTTCAGTTCGGATTCCTTAACACCCGGGACAAAATTAGAAATCAGAACGACATTTAAGCCGTCACATAACCCCCCCACTAAAAAGAGTATAATAGATGCAAGATACACAAAAGTTTAAACCAGTACCTGGAAGTCGAAGCACTATGCTAGTAGTTATAGTAAATCCACCCTCCAAAAAGCATTCCATGGAGCCCGAAAACCAACGTTACGTGAATACATGGATAAGGCATGAAATCTCGTAGTGGAGAATGAAGCCTTTAACCTAGAACTCTAGAATTTGTAACCTACATCTCTAGAATGTGTCCATCACCAAATCATTCTAACTGGTGAGAAAGGCTATCAAGAAGGGAAACATTGATTCCACCCACCTTTCCATTCATTTTGAAGGCCAAATTTGCCAAATGCTTAGATGCCTATGATTGTGTGACTGAACCAATATTTGTTTCGTCAATGAGCTTAAGAGTGTTGTAACCCTCATGCTTCTCCTCCATGGCGCATATCAAAATATGCAACTAACCTTTGCCTTTTCTGCACACACAATCAATGGATTTTTTGCTAAAGAACTTTGTTATCATTAAAATTCAACATGGGCAGATATTCCCAAACAAGGGGATTCAGATTCAAGCTCACTCCAACCTTTCCGCACCTTATTACCAATAAATAGAGAGAGGGATTGATGCCCTTGCGTTAAGATCAATGTTTGTAGAGACTTCGTTTGGGGTAAAATAGAAGTCACATACAAGTGTCAACTGGATATGAGTACAACACAATCATATAAATATTTCCTAAACTTTGCATGCTGTCAATGTTTCAATATTTTTTTAGACAATATTTTTTTTTTTAAATTTAGTAATATGTTCAATAATAAAAACGTCAAATATCCCAGATGTAGGTGCACAGGTGGCAGTGGGCTTGCATGCGTCTGGCAACATGGAGCCGAAGGACGATGAACCAATGTCAGAAGCTGGCTACCGATTGACGGAGGAAGGGAAGCTTCAATGTTGATCCAAGGGAGGATGACGTAGAGTACAAGGGAGTTAAGGAAGGTGGTGAAGCTGGAGACGAACCGGACTGGAACAATATCAGAAGTGGTTACGATCCAAAGGAGAATGAATGTACGGTACGTGAGTGTTAATGGAAAAGAGAAGAAGGAGAATTGGTTCGATGGTGTGCTCGAGCCTGGAAACATTAATCCATGTGCGGTCGTCTTGATGGAGGAAATTAATGGAGGTATGAAGGATAGGATCTGGGTAGATGTATACAAGGCGGATGGCAAGGCGACCCAAGCACCATGCGCTGAGGAATTAGACTGGCTTGCTAGTAAGGTGAGAAACAAGTACTTCGGCTTTGTGATAGTTTGTTGTTCTTCGATGGCTCCGCAACAAGGAATGCGGAGTCGACGGAGGAGAAGAAGAAGAGAGGAGCGTAGGGTGGTAGAGGAGGATGCTGAGAAGGATTACTTGGAGGGTGTCCCGTCGGGTATAGATGAGTCCATTCTGCTAATGGAGGAGGACGAGATGCAAAGACGAATTGAGGAGCGGGGGTATGCAGCGATGTTGGATCCATAGTGGATGCTACAGAGGATCTTGGCGAAAATTATGATGGAACAAGTCAGTTTTGGGGGCCTAGTGATGCAAATTATCGGGAAGGCCAAGGAATACTTGCTACATAATGTGGAGGACCTGGATGGAGTGATAGGGCTGGAAAAAGCCTCCTTCTCGACCTTGTCGGCTTGTAACTCGCCCCCTCAAGGACTGAACCCTCCACCAGACAGCTTGGAAAAGACTAAGTCAGAGCAGCCTCCAGCAGTGGCCAACCCATATCATTAGAAGTATCTCATGGTGATGATGTTTCGTGATTATGCTCTTTGTAATTTTGTTAATTTGCTATCGCAATCGTTCAAAACGAGTTTTGTAACGGCCATGACCTGGATTTTGATATGGGTGGGTAGTCTAGATTTCCTCTACAAAGTTTTGTATGGTTAAATAGTAATGGCCCCGAGCCGGTTTGTTTAGCCCGTAGGGAAGAATGAAATGAATGTCAGATAGTGGTTATGTTCTGGTAGGGACCTTGGGGATGGGAAAAGATGTAATGGCTAGAAGCTTACGTGGGGAGAAAATGCAGCAGGGTGATGTTTTGACCTCGTCAATGGTTCTAGGGGATAGTGGGAAGACTTGGGCTCTGCTCAGGAAAGAATCTTTTTGTAATATTATGTACATTACAACTTTATTTTAGTAATAGAATGATACTCTCTTATACATACAAAACAAAACGTCAAATCCTTAGTTATTGACCAATAGATTTTGAAAAAAATAATATTATTTATGTGACTTTATCAAACATTATATTTAGTGATGTGTTATTTTCAAACTAATTCCTTTTTTCCTTTTTTTCACAGTAGAATGTTGACGCTCCCAAGGGACATCATGTAGTATCCTAGGGATCAAATATGAGTGAGGAGGGCCATAGCCAATCATCCCAACCACCCGACCCACAATCTGTTGACTAATAATACCTTCCTTTATGATATAATTATTAACATAATTTATGTTGTCCTCTCTAAGTAATCTTTGTATATAATTTTTTCCAACTTTTTTCCACTTTAGCCAATATACTAAGCAATGACACCTTTTTAACTTCAATCAATTTTTTTACTTGAACCCTTAATAACTAAACTGAAGGTTTTCGATTAGTCCTCCTTACAAATATATCAAATATAATACCTTCTGCTTTAGCCATTAATGAATTGTGTTGTTTATGTAGTATATATATTAATTTTTTTTACCTCATTCAAAGTTTAACGACTTCTCGTAACAACATCAAGGTTGGTGTTATGAAAGGTTGGAATTTATGAACACTCGGAATTCATGTATTTCACCCATGGTGAGGAACGTCTTTTAGCCATAATTCTGGCCACCAATTAGAATGCTCTCCAATTATGTAAATTGCGGCTGAAGGCACTTTGGCAAGTATAGGTAGAGTGTGTACCATCCAATGAGAGCTAAGACAAGGCATAGCTAGCTCTGCGGTTGAAGGGTCACTAAGACAAAGAGCGACCAAGTATTATTGAAGTCGAAGGAACAAGAAGGCAGAGGTTGAGAGCAGACATAGGCGACAACAAATGAACATAAGTGTTGGGTCAGCTTTTCCCTGGATTTGTCTTAATGTATCTAAACTAGAAGGATTAGGCCGCACCCCCTTTGTAGTCATGACCATTTCCAGAATCTAACCCAATTGTAACGTGTTCACTTCAATAAAATGTTAAGACTTGACAACGCCCGAGTTTGGGTATCCACTGTACATGTGTACTTGTTCATTTGTGGTATACTGTCGTTTGACTAGCATAACTAAGTTAACATAACATCACATACAATATCAATAAGTTAAGTGCCCAAGTGTTTAGGCAAGGTTGTTGAACATGATTGGCTTAGGCAACAAGTAGCTCACATCGAAAGGTATGGGCATGCCGTGACTGATAAGGCGTAGTATGTCAAAGACTGAGCTCAAACAACTAAGTCATTGGGAAGAAATTCCAAGCAATGCCACATAACTGCAAAGGATCGAACATGCCTACAACGTGAAGCCTTGGGGTTATGACAGTTGCTATCAAACCAGAATTCAAGGACTTGGTGAAAGTTCATACCGAAGCTACCAATGAGATGTAGTAGGGAGAAGTGTCACCCATCATGAAACTTGACAGAACAAGTTTTGGTTAGGTGCACTTTTTCATTGCCACACAACAGTGAGAGGTGTTACCTATCGTTAAGCTTGACAGAACAAGTTATGGTTGGGTACACTCCCTCATTGCAAAAGTATAGGGTAGAACCAAGGAGAGTCTTGAGAGCAAACTAGTAGAGTGGGAAGACCTTGCCAGGAATAGTGTTGAAACATTGAGACATGCTCATTACTTAATTACAAGGAAAGTGCCTGAATGTGCTAGCAGACATCTGGGTGCACTTCAGCAACATGCAAGCAGTAGAAGCAATGTTGGATGGGGCATTGTGTGGCATCTTGGGGCAAAGGGGAAAACATCAAGGTGAGCACGATGGAAGACATACTTGGACAAGCAGTTGCATTGTACCCATAGGAAACACCAACCAAGTAACACTTGCATATTTTAGAGTGATGCTCTACAAGGAAGTTGGGTGCAAGTGACATCGATATAAGAGAAGGAGCCAGTCCATAGGTTGGGCGCCTTGGACAGAAACCAAGGTAGGATCCTAAACCAACTTTGCTATGTGGATATCATCTTGAACGAGAGGAAGGTGAAGGAGATGGTGGATACGAGCACCTCTCACTACTTCCTCAAGAGAGAGTTGACAAGAGAACTTGCACTTAGAGCAAAACCGAGTGAAGCTTCAATTAAGGCAATGAACTCTAAGCAACAATGGTTTATGGGATCACGACCAAGGCTCATATGCAGCTAGGTAAATGGAAAGGATGAGCCAACTTCATGATGATGAACATGGATGAATTTGAATTCATCTTTGGGAAAGACTTTCTAAGGAGGGTGAAAGCAATCCTCATGTCATTTAAGGAACAATTGGTAATCTTCAAGAGGAAAAAACCTTGTGTTGTGCACACAACATCAAGGGGTCCCAACAAAAGAGTGCGATTAGCCTATACAACAACTTTAAAGAAGGCAACCCAATGACAAGGTTTGCAGCTTTACATCACAGCATTGAAGGAAAGTGAAGAAGGGGGGATAGAGACACCTATGCCACTAGGACTTACTGACACGCTATATGAGTTTGTGGATCGCATGCCCAAGAGTTTGCAAAAAGTGCGCATGTTGATATGTGTCTTTGACCAACATTTAGAGATTGAACCAAGGGCCAAGCCCACGACAAAGGCTCCATATAGATTGTCAATATTGGAGCTGGAAGAGTTGAAGAGGCAATTGTTCCAGTTGCTTGAGGAAGGTTTCATTTGACCTTCACGATCTCCTTATGGTGCACTAGTAACAAGTTATACAACTTGACGAGAACTTTATACTCAAAACGAGAACTCTAGCCATAAAAACTCATATTTTTGCATAAAAAACACCAAAAAACAACCCAAATTCAAAAAGTGGTGCTACCGGTAGCACCACTTTTTTTTGTGGTTAAAAATATAGACATGGACCAAAACAATCCTTATTGTTGTTTACAAAAACCTTAAAATCAAGCCCTGAATTGAAAACTAATGCTACCGGTAGTACACTTTTTCAAAAAATGGCATTATTATATCAGTGTGTTATAATTTAAAATTCTATTTATTAATTATTATAATCTTAGTAACACTATATAAAACTAGCACCTAGTTAAATACAAATTATTTGACCTCTCTTTCTATATCAAAGAAACGAATTTATGATATTATTCATAATAAAACCATATATAAACCATAAAACGTGGAAGTTGTGATATTTGGGCACACAAGGGAGAAAACGCAATATACTATAAAACGAAAAATACAAAGAATGAGAACTCGAGCCATAAAAATCTAAAAAATACAAAATTTAAAATTTAAAAATAAAACTAAAAATTAAAATATATATATATATATATATAAAATTTCAATTAAAAAAAAAACGTTTGAAATTTTTTTAATAAAAATATATAAAAGTGTCCATTTATTAAAAAAAAAAAAAACATATAAAACGTTTGAATTTTAAAAAAAATTATAAAACATACACAAATTTGAATTTTAAAAAAAAAACCTAACCCTACCTAAAAACCAAACAAAACACCCTGGTTGCGGGTGCTAACATTGGGCTGGTTGCGGAAGGCAACGCCATTCACCCACCTGGCAGTGTGGTTCACCCACTTGGCAGCGGATCTCAGTAGGCACCCTTCCCCTGGCAGCGTCTCTAAGAATGCATCCTTCCCTTGGCAAGTTGGCTTTCACGCGAGCAACTATGTTAAATTGGATGACGCATTGGTGGTTGGCATTAAAGTCAGTCTGGTTGTCAATGTCCTTTCTCCATTATTGTTACCGCCTATTCATTATGCTCGCTCGTGTGATGCCTCAATGCTCCCTCTCTAAGGTTCTTGAAATGAGGTATCAACATTTCATCACCTTCACCTGTTATCCTCTGCATGTTCCTACTGTTGAAAGCTCTGCTCCATCTCTCTCCTCCTGCGAGCTCGTTTATTACGCCATGACTCGTCTGCGTGGTACCTCTAGGCATGGTGCTTGTCACGGCGTCGATCGGATTGCTACCTCCCCGGAGAAGGACAAGAAATCCATCAGCGACTACGATGACAAGGTCACAGCTCCTGTTCGAAGGTTGGTAGATGATTGGGAAGTTAACCGAGTCTCTAACATTATCGCCTCTGGAAACCAAGGTAATCAAATAAATTATTATTGGTTAATGAAGAACATGTTGGATACCCTAGTTGAAGAAATGCTAGCGAATTGGAACATGGCCAAGGTCACTATCATGGACACCAGGACTCACATGGTCCACCTAGATGAAATGCTCGCAGCCCTGGAATCCAGCGTGGTGTGAGGTAAGTAATCATTCTTCAACAAAGCCACTCCTCACTGCGATTCTGGTCTTGACGCTCCTGGTATCAACAATGAGGGCTCGGATGGTAAGGAAAGTATTCATCCAGAGGGTGTCGCCACTACAACAGGAGCCCATGCTTCGAGTACCACTCTACATGAGTCGCTTGGTGTTGTTGCTATGGAGGTCTCTGTTCTTGTCCCGGGCTCCACCTCTGGGTCAGCCTCTCATGCTAGTGTCGTCTTACATGGGGCCCCTCCCCTTGAAGCCTCATTCCCTATTCCTACAACTATCGACTCTCTACACTACAAAAGGATCCGTAAATCCGACGGCGAAGCTGCTACTCCTCGCAAGACTGATCCTCTGCCTCCCAAACTCCTAGTTTAGAGTTGGGATGAGGATTTCTTTGGTAGCTGCCCCATAATTAAAGACAAGCCCAACCCCCAAAATGCAGAAGCAAACACTTAGGGCTACTGTGGCAAACCCCATCTCCTTTTTGCAGCGGTTAGCATATTAGGTTTCCTTGTTTTGGCTTAATAGTTTACTATTATGCACTGGTTTGTTTTTCTGAGCAGTACTAGTCTTATGTTTTTAATGGTCGTTTGTAATTATGTTGATGACTCTCAACCCATATGTGGGCAAGTCTACAAGGGCCCTATTTTGAATTTCCTGCTCTACGAGAGACTACAAAATGTTCTCAAAACTACAGATTCTCCTGTGTATGTAATATTTTTTTTACTCTAATATAATTTCTCTCTGTAGTTTACAAAAAAAATAAACCAAACAAAACACAAAAAGAAACAAAATTTAAAAAATATATAAAACTTGAATTAAAAAAAAAAAAAACCTAACCCTCGTCCCCCCTTCCTCCCTCCTCACCCCTCCCATCCCCTCCCCTCCCCCTCACAGTCCCCACCCTCCCTTCGCCCATCCCCCCTATCCCACCTCTCCTCCCTCCCATCCCCCATCCACTCCTTGCTCTGCTCAAGCGCTGCCTCTTCCGCAGCGACGTGATTCTGAGAATTGCGGTTGGTCGTCCGCTCCTTGATCCACCCAAGCGTCGTCCCTTCTGCGGCAGCACAATTCTGAGAATCACGGTCGGCCGAAGGGTGGAGGTGTGGGCAACGGGTGGGGGGCGGGGAGGGGGAGGGGAAGTGGAGAGAGGGAGGGGTCCGCTCCTTGCTTCGCCCAAGTGTCACCTCTTTCACGGCGACACGATTCCGAGAATAGTGTCTGGGCAAAGGGTGGAGGTGTGGGCAGCAGGCTGGGGCGGGGAGGGGGGGGGGCGAAGGGGGGTGAGGGGAGGGGGATAGGGGGAGGGGAGGGAGGAGAAGGGGAGGCGAAGGGGGGAGAGGAGAGGTGGGATAGGGGTACGGGGGAGGGGAGTGAGGGGAGGGAGGGGGCGTGGGGGGTGGAGAAAGGGGGAGGCGAGGGGAGGCGGAGGAGGGAGGAAGGGGGGACGAGGGTTAGGTTGTTTTTTTTAATTTAAAATTTTATTTATTTTGTTTTTTATTTGGCTCTTAAGTTTTTTATTTTTTATTTTATTTTATTTTTTTAATTGTAAATTGCAATTTGTTTTTGTTTTTAATTTTGTTATAAATTTTTATTTTTATTTTAATTTGGTTTTAAAGTTTTTGTTATAAATTCTTAATTTTTTTAAGTTTTTTTTAGTGTTTTTTGCAAGTTTTTTAATCTTTAAAATCTTAAGTTTTATAATTAAAATAATTGAAAATGAGTTTAAAATGGTTTAAAATGTTTTTATTTTCTAATTTTTTTACAAATTTGCCTATATAAATTACTTATTTAAGATAAAAGTTCAGAGAAAAAAACTTCCATAATATATATATATATATTCTATCTAGCTTCTAAAAGGATAAAAATTTTGAAAAATTATATATTTTTTCATTATAACTAGCTACTAAGTGACTTGAAGGTACTCAAAGATTTTGATGCCACTAAGTCACTTGTTGAAAAAGAACAGGTCATGTTGTTGGTCAAAGAAGTGACAGGCAACCTTTTGCGAACTGAAGCTCAAATTGGTGTTGACACCTATGTTAAAGTTGCCTAATTTTGAGAGGGAGTTTGAGGTATAGACAGATGCCTTTGACTTTGTGATCGATGGGGTTTTAACACAAAATGGGCACCCAGTAGCATATGAGAGTAGGAAGCTCTAAGACAACGAACAGAGGTACCCCAAGCACAAGAAGGAGATGATTGTAGTGGTGCATTACCTATAGGCATGGAGACACTACCTACTGGGCAGGCCTTTCATGGTGAAAACAAGCAATGTCACAACCGACGACTTCAGAATGCAACCCAAGTTGTCTTTGAAGCAGGCTCACTGGCAGGACTTCTTGACAGCGTTTGACATGACAGTGAAGTATCAATTGTGCAAGTTGAACAATGTTTCCAACACACTAAGTTGCAAGGTTCAATTTCTTGGGGATGAGGGCGATCCTTAACGATGATGACGAAAGGTCAATTGCATGTTTGGGCAGATTTACAAGAGCATATTAAGGTAGCATTGGATGTCAACTCGACTGCCTTGAACCTCATGAAGCACGCAAGGGAAGACAAGGCAATGAGGTTTTCGATAAAGAAGGGGATGTTGTATTTTGGTGGGTCCCTCTATGTGCCAAAAAGTACTAACCTACATATGAAGTTGTGTAAGGAGTGTTGTGACTCTCTTTGGGCTAGGCACCCAGAAATGTAGTGAACACTTGCATTTTTGGAGATAGGTTACTACCAGGAGCAAATGAAGAGGGATGTTGAAGAGTATGTGCAGACTCGTGTGATTTTCCAACAAGACAAGATCGACACCAAGATGATGGCAGGTCCCACTTCAACCCTTTCTTGTGTTGGAGATATCGTGGACAAACATCTCATTGGACATCACTCAACTGTCGATGACACAAGGCTACAATGGTATATTTGTTGTGGTGGGCAATTTTTCCAAGCATGCAACCTTTATACCTATAAAGGTGCCTTGTTTGGTAGAGGACGTCGCAAGTATGTTTTTCAAGCATGTTGTGAAGTTGTGGGGGTTGTCATTGAACATTGTTTTAGACAAGGACACAAGGTTCATCTAGTGCTTTCGAACAAAACTGTTCAAGCTTGTTGGGATTAAGTTGTTAATGAGCTCAAGTCACAACCCACAAATCAACGAGCAAACAGAGTAAATCAACTGTTTGTTGGAGAATTACTCAAGGCGCTTTGTGCAGGTAGATCAAACAAATTAGTTGTAGCTATTGGACTAAATGTAATTTTGTTAAAACTTGCAAAAGAGGTCAACCACGGGATTCAATATGTTTGAGTTAGCCACTGGACAACAGTCGGTGACGCCACACACCATGATGGAAGGTTTCTATGGGAGCAATCCATCAACACTTCAGTTTGTGAAAGAATGGCAGGATTGGTTGGAAAGAACATGGGTTCAGTTAAACAAGGCAACCAAAAAGATGAAACATTGGGCAGACCAAGGTAGAAGAGATGTGGAGTTCCAAGTGGGTGACAAGGTCTTACTCAGGCTAAGTAAGGAGTAGTTCAAACCGTCGACAGACATGCGTTACGCATTGTTGCGACGATATGAAGGCCTCTTCGAGATTCTTGAGAAGATAGGGGAAGTCATGTACAAGTTGAAGCTTCCCAAACATCTAAGCACCTTCCACTCGATGTTTCGTGTTAGTTAGTTGTGGGCATGCAAATTTGACAAAGAAGATCCTAGCAAGGCATGACCATGAAGGGAACCCGCTATGATTGTAGACCGACTGAAACACAAAGTGGAGAAGGTGTTGGCTCACTGAGTGGTTCAACGTTGCAAAAACCGAAGGTAGGAGTACTTCGTCCATTGGAAGGACTCACTTGATGAGGAGGACGACTGCAAGAGAATGGAGTCTTTATGGCAATACGAAGACAAGGTTTGGGAGTTCGAGCAAAGGACACTCAATGCTCTTATGCAACAATTGATCATATGTTGTCAAGACGACAACAGGTTGAGTGGGGGAGGATGTAATGTCCTCACCCTTTGACAAGCATAAACACCTTGCCAATGGTAAAGGGCATGCTTAGCTTACCGATGGGCTCGTTCACTTAGATAACTTCATGGACAAAGGGGCATGGGTGCACACATTACAAGTGGGTAGATCATCAACAAACGATGCATGCAACAAAGGCATGACCAAGTAGAAGTGTCAACATCAACCAAGAAATGAAGTATCGTGGCCACTTTGCTACCAAGGGTCCTCCATGGATAGGTGATGACAAAGTGCACCCACATACAAAGGAGTTGAATGAGTTGCATGTGACCACTTGGTGAAGTCGACTTCGACAAGGCACGCCAGCAAGTATAAGTAGAGGGTGTGTGGAAGAGGCAAAGACATCCAATGAGAGCTAAGACAAGGTATAGCTAGCTTTGCAATTGAAGGGTCGTCGAAGCAAAGAGCGACCAAGTGTTGTGGAAGTCGAAGGTATAGGCAAGCTGACATCGAGAGCAAATAGAGGCAACAACAAATGAACATAAGTGTTGGACAGACTTTGACCTAGGTTTGTCTTGTTGTATTTCGGGTAGAAAGCTTAGGCCACAACATGTTTGTAACAAAGGTTACAACCATTGCCCGAACCTCACCCAGTTGTAACTTGTTCACTTCAATAACATACTAAGACTTGCTAATACTTGAGTTTGGGTAACCACTATACATGTTGTGTATGTTTATTCCTTTGTGTTATATTGTTGTTTGGCTAGCATAACTAGGCTAACATAACATCACATAAAATCTTAATAAGTTAAGCTCCCACATGTCCGAGCAAGGATGCTAGGCATGATTGGCTCGGGCAATAAGTAACTCACAATGAAAGGTATGCACATGTCATGAATGAGGAGGTGTAGTCTACCGAAGAGTAAGCTCAAACAACCAAGTCATTGGGAACACATTTTAGGCAATGACACATAACTGCCAAGGGTCAAGCATGCCTACAATGCAAAGCCGTGGGGTTGTGACACAAGGCCTCTTCACCTTAGATTTATGGACCATGGTCAAGTTCCAAAGCATCAATAGATATCAGGCAGGTGGAAGGCCAAGAAAATCAAAATAAAAGCAAGTGGAAGATGGGCTAACACTAGACTCGTAAATGGGCAATGTAGGGGAGAGGAGCCAATGGTGGAGCGGGAAAACCAGTAGTTGAGATAGGGTGATCAATAGTGGACATAGTAATGGTGTTGGTTGACCTCAATTTTGAAAAAACTATCTACTATAAGTGGTTCATAAAAGCACTTTATGTACAAGTAATTCTCAATATTTTTATGTTTTTAAAATTATTTATAAAAAAACAATTGAACTACATTTTGAAATAAAATGAATATTTGAAATTGGAAAATCATTTTAAGTCACATCTACTTTAAGTCACATCAATGTTCAAGCATTGGTCCCAATCAAAAATACACTAAGGCACACTAAGACTAGACAACTTGGAACTTTGTGGCTGACATGGCATCATTTTGGATTCGTCACACCTTAAGACCAATATGGTTAGATAGAGAACACGACAAAGTATATGTGATAAAAATTTGGAGGAAAAACAAGCTCGAGAACATGGAGAATTTAGCTGCACCACTACAGGTAAAAAAAACGCTCACTCACTGGCATCCCTCCCCTAAGTGTTTATTGATGCATGATTGTCATCATTTAGACTCTCAACCCATGGATCATCATAGTAATCAATGCCTCCGTGTACCAATCCATATCAAACTCTCATGTTTGAAGACTATAGATTGATTAGAAAACCCTAGCCACATCTTACGAAAACCCTAACTTCATCTTCCAAAAGATTATTTATCTACTTCACTATCATAATGTTACTTTAGATTTATTTAAGGCATTCAAAAATGATTAAAGATTTTTTAAGAAATTAATACCCATTAGTTAACTTTTTATAATGTATTATTAAACATAATCAATTATAATTAATAAACCATGAGCAAAAACTTCAAAATATTTACAATGTATTATTAAATATAATACACAAATTAAACAAAGAACTCTTGTAGAGTTTAGAGACAAAGAGTTATTGATGCATAATTTTGTACTTGTTGAATAATTTTATTAAATATTTATTGCAATTTATTTTAGTTAATAAAAAAATGGAATGTATGAGTGAAGCTTTTGTTCTATGTTCTATGTTAATAAGATGGATAGGAAATGAAATTTAATCTAAGAGATATCAATATATTATTTATTTAAAAAATAATATATATATACTAATTAGATGTTATTTAAAATGGAACAGGTGTTAATTTGAATGCCACGCTGATGAAATCATTTGAAAAGCATGTAGTGCAGAGTGCTCTCTACCGTCTTCTGAAAATATATATATTCTGAGATCTCTTCCAATGGCTATGAAATATCTTGGGACTGAGATCACTCAGTCTAATTCAAGGATCACCATTGAATAATCCAAATATGATCTAGATCTCCTTTCACAATTTCAAATGGCTAATTTGCAAACCTGTTGAGACTCCATTTCTCTCTAGCATCAAACCCAAGGCTACATATTCTTCACCTTTGGTTGACAGCACACAATACAGACCACAGGTTGGTTGTTACCTTACACAAGGCCCAACATCTCTTATGCTGTTGGCGTCTTTTTCAGATTTAAGCAGGAACCGCACAAGTTGCACTGGAAGGCAGCTAAGTGGATTCTTCGTTACATTCTAGGAAAACATGGGTTTGGGATACATTATGCAACAGGTTGCGACTTTGATTTAGTGGGGTACATAGATTCTGACTGGGTAGGCAATGCTACAAATCACAAATCCACTTCAGATTGCCTCGTCTCCCTTGGCTCTGATCCTATTTGTTGGTCGAGCAAAATACTCATCCATTCCTTTATCTACCAGAGGCAGAGTATAAGGAGCTATCAATACAACTATTGAAGCCATCTGGCTTCATGAAATTATCTTCAAGTTTGGTATTCAGTTCTACAGGCCATCTGTCATTTTTTTGAAACAATCAAAGTACCATTCAAATCTCACGATATCTCGTTCACAGACAACAAACCAAACACACAGATTCATATGCATTTCATTCAAGAGCTTATTCATGTACAAATCATTGATCTCAAATACCGTCCAACTACGAAGCAAATTGTCAACATCTTCACGAAACATTTTACAAAGGGCAAGTTCGTTCATTTGCGAACACTATTGGGGGTGTGAGACACTTCTACTTCAGAGTTGGCTACATAATCTTCTCTTCTATCCTTTTAAGGGAAGTTCCCACTGGGTTTTCCCTTCATCATTCTTCGAGGGGAGTTTTTTGAATATCGATACCTAACATAGCTACACATTTGCCAAGCCACATTTTCTATCACATACCCACCTAAGTTGCGGTCAAGGGGGGGCACTGGTACATATGGTGCATGTGCCTTCCTTACATCAGCACAATGTTGTTGTTTTAGGTTGTTTTGGAGCTTTTATGCACTTCTAGCAATTAAGCTTACTTGGATGCTTTTCCTCCCTACTTTATGGAGCAATTTGTAGCATGCTCTTCCATGGCTTTCTTTCCTGAATCTCTCTAGTAGGCACTTGTATTTGTATTGCTTAGACCAATAGTGTTTGGCTGATCAGTCAGTTAATGAGCATAGCTATACTTTTTTTATAGCAGTCTGGTTTTACTTCTTGCATCTACGTTCTTTTTTTAGACTCTTGATCTTAGGTGGTTCCCTAGCCACTGCGTTACACATCCACAACCAAAGGCAATATTATTTCTGCAGTTCGGTTACTCAGCAGAATCTCACAATCAATTCCTTAGAATGCCTTGTAAATAATTAGAGAAATGGTTCGATGACTTTAAATCATTTAAACTTACAAGTGAATCAGGTTCAGGGCATTTTTCTCTATCAGAATCTAAGCTAGGAGTGAAACTAGCTAAAAGTAAAACCAAGTTGAAAATAGATAAGACTAGAAAGACATTATTCAATATGGATACACACATCAATGTAAGTCCAAACCATTAGATACCAAATAGAAGGCCCCTCATTTTTTTCAGTTTTTTACTTGATTTTTCCAATTTTTGGGCATGATTGGGTACAGGTGGGACCTGGTTTGGTAAGGGCCACTCCTAATCTGAACCCTCCAAACTGGTCATACTGTCTAGTTCAGGACAAAAGCAGCCTACTGATCCTGTTAGGCAAACGCTTTAGCCCCTCTCCAGTGTGAACTGGTCCAGACCGGCTGTTTCCAGTCCAGTCCAGTACAGCCAATTCTGATAACGCTGACTTCTTTAGTTAGAATGGCACTTATCAGTGAAATAAATTAGCAGGTAAGATCCCTCGTATTCACTATTTAGCAATATAGAGGGGGTTGTGACTTTGAGTACAAGGATATCAGAAAGAGAATTTCTGATCTTCTTTGCTTATATTGCGCAATTCAATTAATTTCAAGTAAACTCCCAACTAATTGAGCCTGTGCCAAGAATCTCAACAATTTTAATAAAAGAAATACGTCTGATAAAGCCCAAACACGAAAACTAATTGCCCCGCCCAATATGTACTTTTCTCCTCCAGGGTCGATGGGAAGGAAAAATGCTTTGCTTCTGTGTTAACTGAAGTTGCAATAGAATCCTTTCATGTATTACATTTCTTTGACAATACAGATATGACAACCTCAAATATGTGGAGGAAAAACTTGGAAGCATGAAAAAAATAATCAATCTGAGGTTTCCCTGTTGTAGAAACAACTTTAACCATAGCTGTATCTATCCAACAGTCTCCAAGCAAAGTACACCATTTCTCCTTCAGCAGAGCTCATAATGCAGAGAGTTCAACTTCTTGGGTGGCAGGGCGGTAAGCTACAAAGGTACCATCATTTGCAAAAGAACCAGGATTGAAGCAAGTGACCCCTGTGTACTTGAATACTTTCTGGTCAGACTTATCTGCTAATACTATCTGCTAAGAGAAAAATCAATGTGTTAGAAGTTCACATCAATTCTATAAGAAAATTGACACTGGAGAAATATCATTTCAATACGTATTTCAGAAAGAAATGGGACTGAACTGCACTATGCTGATTTTGTGGCCATGTATACAAACCATCGGCTTATAAGTACCCAACATTTTCTAGCATCATCCTTCTTATACTTAAAATGTTTGGATCTTAAAGGAATTGATAAAGGCAGGCAGACAACTGTACTTACATGCAATTAGGCATGCTGTACAAATATTGAATGCATTAGCAACAGAAAAATGCCTTCTAAAGCTGCATATTGATCTCCATAGCACACACATGCAATCTAACGTGAAGCACACAGAAAACATTTAAACGAATGCTTGGTAGCTTGCCAATTTTCTCTAGAACAAGACCAAAGCCTTAAAGCCAGTTCGTTTGCACACCAAACTAGGACAATAATAAGATACTTTACCTAGTAAAACAACCATCATATCTCAAAAGTTATCCTATCAGATAATACAAGTCACATTGCAAAACATTAGAAGAAAACATAACCATATACAACTAAGTTACACACCAGCATGTCTTTCTTAAGATTTGGCCACTATTTGTGGGGGAAAAGCAATCCATATGCAAGTCGATGACAAGTGGCACTCATTTTCCTCTATCTCAGTGCACTAGCAAGTTTGTTTTTGTATAGTAAAAATATCTTTAGTTCCCATCCATTCAGTTATCTATGGAGTTTAGAGAAAGCAATGTACCGTGTGTGGTGTGGGGTACAAACGCAAACAATGGTCATAATTCCAGATAATAGGTTGCACCGTGAGAGGCAATGGGCAAAGATGACTTTGATGAGTTACTGTGGCGATCAACTGCTAGTCAAACATGACAAGCCACAAAAAAGCAGTAAGATTCTGTGTTTATTGAACTAAATTAAGAAATGGACATTTAATATTTATAAAGAAAAAGAAGCATACATGTTCAAAAGGCTCATTTGTTTCCTCTGATGAAGGAGGGATTAAACAGGATCGACGCATCCGATATAACATATCTTGCCGGAACAGGACAATCTCTTGAGTGTAAAATTTAATCCTGGCCATAAATCAAGGTTGGAATTGTCATTTAAATCATCTATCACATATAAAACATACCGATTCATATTTTTCCCTGCTCAACTTAATAAGAAAAAGTGAACTGAATTACCTGCAAGGGTTGCTGGAGAAGATAGCATTTGGAACATGCTTAGTAACCTCTTCAGAAAAGTACTTTGGCAAGGAACACCTGGGGAGCACATTTGCTGGACCTACGGACAAGAAATATTGCTTTGCTAAACCACTAGAATTGCTCAAGTATAAAACAAGATTGGTGGACAAAAAAAGGAGAGCAGAAAAGATTTCAAACTGAAAATCTAAATAAAAAATTGAAGTCTTGCAACAACTTATATGCATAGATAAAAAGTACGAGAGGAAAACCTAATAGAAGAAAAGAAAATGCAAGTCTTCAGCTAATCATATATTCCAAGCTAAGAACGTGTAAAATTTTAAGATGATCTTTCATACCATGTAGTTTATGAAACATGGAGAGAAATCAACATAAAAATTATGTCGTATTAATCTAAAAAGTTGAGTAGACAATGTAAGTCTTCAGATGACTATATGGAAAGCATGCACTCCTGCAAAATCCTCATGCCTTACCAGCATCATCAGGACCTGGTATAAATAAAAACCGGCTTCCTTCTTTCAAGCGGGGATGTTCCGCAATAATTGATCCAAGCTTACCAAATTGTGTTCTGATGAAAATATCAGTATTTGTTGTACAATCAGTTTCTATAAATTCTATTTATTTACCAGAAAAAACTTCTTCCTTGAATTTCACATATATGAATTGACTTCAGTAGCAATCCAACGATACCTTGCGCTTCAACATTTTAAAGCACAGGCACTCACCGCAGGTCCGGAAAAGCATGGAAAGCAAGATTGCATGGTCGAGAGCAAAAGTTGCCCATGAGAACAAACAAAGAAGGTACAATTTCCACTGACTCGTATCCATTCAAAACTGTAGTTAGCTTTTCCATGGTCTTTTCTACAGTGAACCATCAATCCATCAGCTTTCTCTGACTTTCAAAATAATTTGGATTTTGGTTGAAACATCC
Organism: Larix kaempferi; assembly: GCA_027924585.1. Classification (NCBI taxonomy): domain Eukaryota; kingdom Viridiplantae; phylum Streptophyta; class Pinopsida; order Pinales; family Pinaceae; genus Larix; species Larix kaempferi. The sequence continues at coordinate 12,877,306 of BSBM01000018.1, read as the reverse complement.
TTGAGGTGAAAAGGGATTACCTCTGCGTTGTCGACCCAAACATCGGAAAGAATGACAAACATGTCATTCAATGCCTTCTGTTCCAGATCAGCGAATCTGATCTACATGCAGTCAAAGAAATAAATAGCAGCTTGAACTCTAAATGAACAATTATTTACTAGTTTCAATTAGTTTAATTTCAATGCAAGAATAAATAAGCCCATCTAAGTAACCAAAATATTTAGCTGCTTGTTTGTCAGCAAATTCAAAAAGGATACAGTTTCCTCTGCTGTTAGACTCCCACTCCCAAAGAAATCAAGACCTGCTGTTACTGAAAGAGATACATCCCGATTCTCTAATGGTGGAAAACCACATGTATAAACCTACAATCCATACGAAGAAAAATATATGATTGCTGATTAGTTTCTAATAGCAGTAATTTCTTGTTCCTAGACTAAAAAATTTAATATACTTGCAGCTAACAGATAGAAAAGAAAGTTAGAATTTATTGCCATGCACATATAGCCAAATTAGTCAATGGGGTAGGTGAAAATTAGCGAGGGAGGCAAAAGAGACGGAATATGGCTAAATTTTTCATCCGCGTATGTCAGCATTTCAAGAATGAAACGAAATGTTGAAGAATGTAACTTCGGAAGATATTCTTATTGTATTATTGTTGTACTTCCTTCGGAAAATATTCATATTGTATTTGATCATGAAATAACCCTAAATAGACAAGTCGGCCCCACAGAAATCAGTGGGAAAAACTGCCCCAAACAAGGGGCAGAACTGCCCCAGTGATGTCGGCCCAGTTAGGTAAAAAGGTCACCTTGTGATTAGTATAAATAGGTGAGGCGCCTAGCTCATTTGGACATGTCACCCACTCAAGCAAGTTCGCATGAGTAGAGAGAGAAGAAGAAGTTCACTTGGAAAAAAGAGTAGCTGCATTGAAGACATCTTGTTCTTGGGTTTTCTATCTTATCTTATTCTCCGCATCTTTGTGTGAAAGAGGCTTTGCTCTTGATTGACATTGTACTTGTTGACGAATCTATATTAAAGAAGTTCTGCTGGGTTTTCTGCCCCAAGAGGGTTTCCCAGGATAAATTGTTGTGTACTCTTGTTTATGTTGTACTTGTCTATCTTTCAGTAATCCTATTGTATATGGTTATTGTGATATAATGCAAATTGTTTAAAGATCTAACATAACCATAATTGAAATATTAAAATTCTAACATGGTATCAAAGCTAGCCTGAAAGAAGACTTTGTGCAACTGAAACTGTCGAAAGTGAAAACTAGGGTTTCCCGTTCTGAAAGCTTTTCACCTAAGTCACCGGACACGTCATTTTAGGGCCAAGTGTCCCGTGGGGACGTGTTGGCGCGGACACGGCTCCCCCACGTGGGGGATGTTACCAGCTAAGTTGTACTTAGTTGGACTATCAAGTGAGCGGGCAAAGTTGAACATGTTACATGTTCATTTTCGATGATTTGATGTCCGCCGGGGCTTTAAAAGGGCCGTCTTTTTTAATTTTTTTCCACATGTCCATGGCCCTGTGGGGTTTGTAATAAAATGTACTAGCATGGTGTTTTGTAAAGCACTTGGTTCACTAGGACTTTTTGGCTAAGTCAGGTATTCCAAGGAGTTTTTTCACCTATTAATTATGTCTCGCATTAGTGCATAACATAATTTTTTGGGTTTTTCTCCTGCTCCTCCAAAGCTGGAATGCCTGGGGAGGTTAACGGGCCTTAGGGGATTGTTAAAGTCCATGGGTCAATGTATATGAACATGCTAGACATTGTTTTTGAGTCATATGGACATGTGCTAAGTCCCCCTAGGTAGTTTTTTAATTTTTGGCAAAAAGTATTTTTTCCGTAAATGAGCATTTTTTTAATGGTTTCATTAAAAAATATTGTAAATGGCATAAAAATGTCATCTAGGGGTCTTTTTTGCCTTAGGGGTGCTCGTTTTCTAACTCAGAGCACCCCCTTAACCCCTAAACCCACTTTTTTAATGTTTGGGTGTTTAATTTTTCACTTATGCTAAAAAAAACCAAAAAAGTCAAAAAAGCCATAAAAAAAATTTTAAAAAAAGTGAAAAATGACTTAAAAAATATTTCCAATTTTGGAGGAGTTAGAGGTCTGAAATATTTCAGCTATGTTTTAGGAGTTGTAAGAGTTGATTTTGGAAAGATTCCGGGCAGCTATATTAGTGGGATTACTTCCCCATTTAAGGGGGACATATTTCCCAAAATTGGGCACCTTCAATCATGGAATTTGCAGCTATGTTTATGGGCTGTCACATGGCTGATTTTTAGTTGATTTGGGGCTGATTTTGGCAGCCCATTACATGGGAGTGGGCAGCCCCATTTGCTCCACGAATTATGCCACTCACTCCACCCATTCCTCCTCAACTTGGGCACCCCCTCTCCTTGAGTTTTTCTATATAAGCAAGTTCACTCTCATTGTTTTCTCATGAGAAGGTGGAACCTCTGCTCTTATCATTATAATATCTTTGCATTTGTTTATGAATAAAAGGCTTTGGAGGCAATTCTATGTGTGGATTCTCATGGTGTGGATGATCATGTTCTATTTTTACATATGAGGTAATCTGTGTCTTTACATGTTTATTCATGCTTGTTTATTGATCAATCACTAGCTTTTGAAGGAGATGTTGAGCTTAGTAAGATAAAGATAGTGTAATCTATTTCATTATTTTTACCGTTGGTTATCATAGAGTGCTTAGAGTTCAATGTCATTTTTGTTTAAATGCTTGAATCTAGTTCTCTATTTTAGTCTACACTAGTGCATTTGATCTTGCTTGTGTGAGTTGTCTTTTGTGTCTGCAGGTTGCTGATCCGAAGAGTTGGTGGAGCTTGCTTGCATCCATTGGTCTTCGAAATTGATTCAAAGAGAACTAGTCCCATTGATCCCTACGGTGGAGGACTCCATAGCCCAAATTCAAGACATTTCTTCTTCTTCTCATCAACATAAAAAATCTTCAAATCTTTCATGGTTACTTTGGTTTGCATATTTCAGACCTCATTCTTGTTTAAAAAATCATAAGTAGGTCTGATTTTTGTTTTAGATCTTAAGCTCATCTTTAAGTAAAATCTTTATCTAGATCTAGTTGATGCATGCTTCTTGTTTAAGTGTACTTTTCCGAATATTTTAAGGGCTTAAGCAAGTAGTATATTTGGCTGAACTTCATGTGTATTTGTCTGATTTAAAGAGCTAATAATTTGCAGCCCTTAAAAGCTTGCAAAGATCCCAAGTAAAACAAGCCCCATCGCTTGTTTTACTTGGTTAAATTTTGTCATTTTAACTAGTTTTAACACTTAGTTTTTTCTGGGTTTTTTAGGAGGTGTTCCAAAGACACTCTTAAAGTGTTTTTGGGCATCTTATACTGATGTTTACTTGCTGGTTTGCAGCAAAAAACGAACAGGTAGGAGGAGGTGCTACCAAAATTTCAAAGATCCAGGCAATCCGGAGCATCTAGTTCGAAAATTTATTGAACCGGTCACTTTTTCTCTTCTATTTTGTAAGCCACTAAGTCGATTTAAGTCTGGGGCATTTCTATCATGTTGTAACTAAAGCATCAAACGAGAGCAAATGGGCTAAACCAAGCGCCCACACCCCAACCCCCCAGGGGGAAAAACTGTGTCGACTCAAATTTCGTGGTTTGCATTTTTTTAGTTTAGATTTCTTTTTCTGCAACAAATAAAATCAAACTAGGATTAAAATCAACCTTGTTGATCTGTTCCACTGGCGAACCACAAGTTCACTCAAAACGTAGTCTTATCATTTTTTTTACAAACTCAAAACGCCCCCCTTGCTTTCCCGAAGTAGGGTTTCTATACAAGGGCTTGCCCAAGTACGTGCCTGAAAAGAGACTCCTGGGGTTTAAAAAAGATTAAATTTTGGTTCATAAAAATTTTCTAAAAAATACCAAGGTCTTCTCCCGTATGCTCTATGGCCAACTTGCAGCTCAGTCTGATCCAGTTGGTACACATCAGAAAGGGGGAGATGACTAGTAATAGGAGCTAACACCGCCCCAAATAAAAAACCCTTTATGTGAAAATCCGGCACATCACGAACATTTTGTTGTCGTGGGGAAATTTCTCAGAAAGCTTGGGACAAAACTGAGTAGTGACCTCTTGGAAACCGTTAGGCTTGCCCTCGTTGGTACAGCATTTGAACACCTCCTTGAGACTCCGATTCAACCCAAGCCTGAGAGGGAAGCCACGCATCAAAATTCCGGACATGTTCCCCTGTACTTTGCGTATATTGGGAACCCACCTGCCATAATAAAAAGATCACTTTCACATTAATCTTAAAATACACCAAGAACATTCGCACTACATTTACTTTTCTGCTCATGCATTTATTTGACTCCGTTACAAGGCACTGATCTATATTAATGTTATTTCATGCTATTATGATGCAAATGAATGATAATGATAATGAATGAGAGCAAATGATGTATTGATAAATGATTGCTTTGCTTTACAAAAGTATATGCTGCTTTGTCTTGGTTATAAAAAATATTTTTCTAACTCCTAGATTAGACACCTTAGTTTTGTTTTCATTCTTAGGGTCCACCCCCCTTAGCTTCGCTAGGAAAGCCTAGACGGAAGAGTCAAGTCCCAAGTGACAGCACTTGACTCTGACTTGCCCCCAAGTCCACGCCAGCAGCTTGAAGACTTCTGCTGCGTTTTCCCCAAGTGTGGAACCAGGCGGCAACAGGGGACACGACTTTTTTCGTGTCCTGATTTCGGGACACTCGTGTCTTGTCTCTGCACACCGTGTCCTGATTTCAGGACACTTCCGCGCGGCAATTGTGAACCCGTGGGCCCATAAAAGTCGATTTTTGTTTTTTTTTTTTGCCATTGGTGAATTGAAGGGAGAGTGAGGGAGAGCTAGAGAAAGCCCAGACTTGGTTTTTTTGCAGGTGAAGGAGTTTCAAGTTTGTTTTCTTGCAGGTAAATGTTCTAGTTTCTAAATTTTAGTGGATCTATATGTCTATTTTTAAATTTTAATATATTTTAAAAATATATATATATGTATATAAAACATGTCCTTCGTGTCCTGATTCCGGGGCTCACCGTGTCCTGTGGGGACACTCATGTCTCGTGTCCTCGTGTCAGGTGACTTAGCTTTTCACCATAGATTGGCTTGAAAAGGAGGACAAATCAATTCACCCTTGAGGGCGCATTTTTCTGTGAAGGAAGATTCTAGATCTGAGAATTTTGAATTTTGACCCATTCACTGCTGCTCGGAAAAACCAAGGCATCAGATTTTTTAAATTTATGTCCACAAATTTGGTTGAAGGAAGGGTTTGCTCAACTCGCCTTAGGGAGGCGCATCTTTCTCTCAATTCACATTTACAAGATTCCGAAGTTGGAAAATTAGGGTTTCTCTAACAAACCCTAGGTCAACTAATAAGCAGATTTCAGAAGGCATTAAAGCAAGCACTTGGTTCGAGCATCTCTATTGGTAAGCACTATTATCTTTATTTCCATTTGAGGTTCTCATTTTATCAAGATGACAAACAATACCAAGCTTGATGACAAACTTGAAGGAGTTGAGAACTTCCGGGCATTGAAGTATAGAGTGCTTCTCATATTAGAAGAGAATGATTTGGAAAACTATGCCAAGGAAGAAATTGTAGAACCAGAGGGAGATGAAGACAGGGCTAAACACAAGAAGAATATGGTTAGGGCCAAAAGGACCATTGCTGACCCCATCAAGGATCACTTGATTCCCCATGTTTCATCCATGAAGACTCCCAAGGACATGTTTGATGCATTGAAGAGACTACATGAAGGAAAGAACATTAATAGTAAGATGACCTTGGGAACTCAACTGAAGGGTGTGAAGATGCAAAACTCAGAAAGTATCCAATCCTATTTCACAAGGGTCTCCCAAATCAAAGAACAGCTAAAAGCTATTGGAGACAAGGTTGAAGAAGCATAATTGGTGATGACTACATTGAATGGTCTCCCAAGATCATGGGAATCATTAATTCAAGGAATTTGTTCTAGAAGGAGGCTCACCAAATTCAGTAGGCTATGGGAGAATCATACACAAGAGGAAGCCAGAATTGAAGTTGTTACCAACTTATTTGTACCATAGTTGGATTATCTGAAGAGCCACCATGTGACAAACATGATGAGTGTTTGTGTTCCAGTGTATCAGATGATCCATTTTTTGTGCCTAGCCAATTTTGGCTAGTCACCTTGTTGTTTGTCTTGAAATGACCATGCCCCGCGGGGTTTTTGTAATAAAAGTGTGTTAGTAGGGTTTGAGTGACTCGATCACCCATGACTTGGTTATGCAACTAAGGTATTCCAGGGAGTTTTTTACCTTGATCAATTATACTTTGCCTTCAGCCGAGATATAATTGACAAGGTTTTCTCCCGCTTCCTCCAAAGCTGGAATGCCTGATTTTGAAAATTTTAGCCTTGGGGGGTTATTAAACTCCAACTGATGTATATAAGCCTACTAGACACCATGTATGTCTTAGATGGTCATTTTATAGAGTCCTCGTCCAATAAAAACACTGTCCAAAAAAATTTTACCGGACACGTTGGATGAGTTTTTATTATTTTTTAATTATTTTTCCAAATATTTAATTGGAAAAACCTAATTTGTAATATGTCAGTCATCCGGGGGTGTTTTTCAGTGATTGGAGGCTCAATTCCTAAGCCAAAAATCACACTTAGGCCCCGGACACCTTTATCCTAAGTTTCGGATCGTCATTTGGCCAATTAATTAACAAATCCTCAAAAAATCAATAAAAGAGGATTATTAATTAATTAAATGAAAAAATTAATAATTGGAGAAAATCCAATTCTCTCCAAAATAATCCAAATTGGATTATTTCAATGGCTAAATGACATGGCACCAGGCATTAATTATCATTCCAGTCATCCCCAAGAGGATTCAGCTAACTATCCAATCAGCACAAGTCAAACTCCAATGATGAATTCGCCCTCCTTCAAGAGAAATCACGAATTGGGCATGTGGCACTTGGTAAGTGGGTGGTTGAGTTACATTAATGATAAGGTGGGCGCCCTCCTAAATTTGTGCAACCACCAGGGCTTGGCTCCCTTACAATTCGAGTTAGCATTCATTACCACTCATGCTTGATCTCTCATAATGGCTCACGCATATCTCCTAGGGTTCACGTGTTTTACACTTGGCAACTCCATATTTGATGGGTGATATCTCCAAAGCTTGAGTGGGGGGCGCCTTGCCTAGGTGGAGGCCACCTCCCCATCTCTCAACAACCAACTAGCTCGAGTTATGTGATGTGTCTCACTCCAAGCTACGAATCAGATGGATTAGATTGGAATTTCGATTTTGTATCAAGTGCTATGGGCTCTCTTTCAAGCCAATTCGACTTAGGTTATTGGTCTCTTGTTTTGTTATTTAAGAGAGGTCTTTTTTCTCTCTTCTCATGGAGAATTGGGCATAGAAACTCTGCTAAAATTGTAATCAGTCTTTCATTGAATAAAGCTTTTTGACTTTGGAGGTCTATGTGATTGTTTCTTCATTGGTGGATGTGTCTATTATGAGGTGATATCTTTCCTTGCTTTCCTTCCAAATTGTTTCCTATGTGTTGGATCAAATTACTAGCTTTAGAGGTCTATTGTTAGAACATGAGATTTTCCATTTGCAGTTGTCAAGTTGGATTATTATGCAAAGTTTGTTGTAATCTAGATGAATACAAGTACTCAGTTATATGAAGTATTGATCTTGATTTAATATTCCTAGCATACTAGTTATTTTGTTTGATCTCACTGGGGCTCAAGTTGATTGTCTTAACAGATATTGCCATTTGGAGAAGGGTGTGAGCTAAGTTGCATCGATCTCATCTCCATCATCATAAGAACCTTCTAACATTGTTGTCTTTCAAGATCTACAGAGTTGGGCTTGTTCGAAGAAGAAAAACACAAGGAGATCTTACTCTAAAGCTCCATCTTCAAATTCGAATCTATTTCTCTTCTTGGTTACTTGGTTACTTTTTTGAGTAGTGGATCTTCAAGTTTATCATTCCCACACTCTTTCTATGTCTTCTTACATGTAAGTTTTGCCTTGAAAAAGTAGCTTGGGATTTGATCCCAAGTGCCACATCATTTTGTGGTCCCCACTAGCATCCTTGCGTGCATCCAACTAGCTGGAAGGTTTTCGAGACTAGTGTTCCAGTGGTCACCTTGTTCCAAGGTTGATCCCACCTTGTTTGTTTGCTTCTTGGTTTTTTGCTTGCTTTGGCCTTGTCTTCTCCTTGTTTCTTTGTCTTTGTCCTCCCTAGTTTTGTCCTACTTGGTTTGCTTGTCCCATTGCTAGCCTCGTTTCCCTCCTTTAGCCTTTCACTACTTTCGTTTTGAGCTTTCAAGCCTCCCTTAGCCTTTCATTTTCCCTAGCCTTTTCCATCTAGTCTAGTTTCGTCCTACCTCCTCTAAGCCTTCAACCCTCTCGTTTTTTTATCTTCTCTCCCTCTCCTTTTGCTCTCATTTTCATAGCTTCGTTTTCCTTCAAGCCTCATTTGTTAGCCTCTCTTCCACTCGTTCTAGTCTCCCTCATCTTTTCCTTTTCCCCCACTTCTTCCCTCTCGTCTCCCTACCTCCTTCTCGTTTTCTTCTCTTCTTCATTGCCTTCTTCTATCCCTCCCTTCTTGCTTTAGTTTTTGCTAGTGTTTATTTCTTCCATCACTTAGATCTAATTTCAAATAAAGTTTGCATTTTTAGATCTCATTTTTATTAGTTTGTTAGCTTGCATCTCATCTTAGATCTAGGATTTGCATCATATTTTTTGTAAAAGTTTGATTTACATTAGTGAAAGGTTAGCTAGTTTCCATTTTTTGTTTCTAGATCTTAGTTTCTTTTGATTTTTGCTAATGCTAATGGGTCCTTGAAGTTGATCTATTGTGATAGGTACATTTGAAGAAGAACCAAGAAGAGGAAGAAGAACAAAACAAGAGATAAACAAGAAGATCCAAAACCAAGGAGATGTTAATCATGAAGACTTAAACTCACTCTCCTTTTGTAAAAGCTCTTAAGAGCTTCATATTATTCTTCTAGTTATTCATTTCAAAGTCCTTCCAAGGGTTAAATTCCTAAGGCACTTGTACTTGATTAATAAAATAAGGCTAAGTGGGATAAGGCCTCCCATTTTTTGTGTTTCTTCCCCATTTGGGGAAGAGTGTTGTCTTTGTTAACTTAGGTCTTTGTCATTTTTGATAAGTAGATTAGATTAACTTTTCCATCTTTTGCATTTAGAGATATATTGCTAGATTAGTTTCATTCTGTTTTAGAACACTAATTGTTAGTCTAGATTCCTTTTTATAAAGTGAAAATTATTTGCTAGTTCCATTTTTTGTTTCATTATTTTTTGAGCTATCATTGTGTTCCTTGCTTCAATCTGCTTGACTTTTAAAAAGAACCAAAGACTCTTGAACTTGTCATAATACAAATCGAGCACTCTCAGTCGGAGAGCATAAGCACTGCATTTTCCTTGCATTCAGCATATAGATTAGTTAAAGTCTCTTGAACATTCGTCATAAGACGAAATCAAGAGCATCCTCTGTCGGAGAGTTTTATTGTGTGCTTTAAGTTAAAAAACTTCAACTTCACATTTCCCCTCTTAAAATTTATTTCGTTGCTTTCCATCACTAAGTATGCTCTGCCGACCCTAAAAAGTTGGATTCGTACTCAGAACAATGATTGGATTTGTTAATCTTACAAGTGATAACCATAATAAATCTTCGCCCCCATAAACCAACGAACCGGCGTTGTTTCGAGAAATACTCAGGTAGTGGGGAAATTCCTACTGGTGGCGCCGAAAATCATCGTTGTCATAGAGTTCTAGCTTGTTGGTTAAATCCACTGGACACCTAGCCTAGAATCCTGGACGGTCCGTCAGGTCACCAAGGGGAGCCACTGAAGGTATATTTTTCCGGTTGGACTTCATCCTTGCTTTCTTAGCCTTAATAATCAAGATCACTAAAACTCATAAAATCAACCAAGATAATTTGCAAAACGTTCTCACAAACAATCATTTTGAGACTTGTATCTTCAGCATCCCCAAGCACTACACATTTTGACTCCATTTGGCACTGGTCAATTTGAACTTTCGTGTTCTAATTAATCTGGGCCATTTGTCCATTGGGAATATGTTTAAGTTATTATTTATCTGTGTATGCCATTTTATTGTACAAGTCTTGATTATATTGTTTATCTACAATCTTGTATCTGCAACGTGGATTGCTCTTATCTTGTGTTTATCTCATTCATTACAAAAACTGTGATCTCATTAAAAAACTCCTAAACAACACCCATCCGCATCCACAACCATTAAAACACTTAAAACACAGAGCCATAGAAAAACTCTTTATAGGGACTACCCTCCTTGGCTTCGTTAGGAGTTTGCCTAAACGGAGGAGCTGGGATTCAGGTGACAGTACCTGACTCATTGCTTGCCCCCAAGGCCACACCTTCCCCACTTGTAGTGAGGGAACAGCTTTCGAAATATTTTTGCTGTTGGTCTGCATCTCAGCGGACAACAGATGCCAGAGAAGAGAAGATGGGTGAAGATGACAATCAAGCCTTAGCCGCTCATACAAAGAAGGAAAGAGCAAGAAAGAAGAACACTCTCACAAGAAGCCTAGAAGATTTCAAAAGAATCATGGACCTCATAAGGACAACTCAAATTATAGATGTTACATTTGTGATGAAAAAAGGACACCTTGCAAGAGATTGCCTCAAAAACAAAGGCAACAACGAGAAAGGAAAGAAGAAAAGAAGAGGCATCATGCTCATGCTACAGAAGATGATGAACCAATTAAGAAGAGAGCAAGGGAAGACTCCTCAAGTAATGAAGAATATGTCTTGATTTCAGCACTCACAAGGTAAAACTTACAATAGTAATTAGAGAGCAAAAGGGAGGTTTGTACAAATTAAAAGGCCAACCAAATCAAACATTGCTTCATGACACTATGGAACTGTTATCACATCCATAGTAGTCGAGGCTACCATGTCTTCAAACCAGTTTTCAGTACTTTTTCGAGCTAGTCCTTTTGCTATGAGATGCATGAGATTAGTAGTTGGTGAGCAGTTCTTTGATGATCACTCATATTTTCAGTGGACCCAAAGCATACACTTTCATCCTTATGCCATGACTGAGCCTCATCACCCTAGATTTGATGACTGTGCCTATGGTTTTGTTCCAGTTGCTTTTCAATGGTTCAGATGGTGGATACAGGTATATGACCCAGCAAGTATATGGTTGTGCATTAGATATCTATATTGTGGTCTTTTACTTATCTTGATAGCTTGACTAGGTATAGAGTGGTCATGATCTAGCGATGTCTTTATGTTGTTCTTGCTGATTTTTTGGAGTAGAAGTAATCTAGTTGCTTTAAACTAGAAATTCTTGTGTATACTTGTTGGCCATGCCCTCTTAGTAGTATGGACTTGGTCATTTCCCCATTATGGTTTGCTAGTCATGGCATCATCTGTCACTTTCCCCATCCATTCTTTATCATTCATTTTTGGTTATATCCCGACTTACACCTTAGCTAGTGATATTGAAGACTTCCCCCACCTATGCGTCTATGTTGGATAGACTCCTTGTTGTTATGTGTTTTGGCTCTGAGTTGTGCAATAGAACTTGTTGAAGCCTTGACCCTTCTGGCCAAGAGAACCCGATGGTGTTGGATCCTGAGCTTAGGTGAGTTGGGATTCTAAAGCCTTGACCTCTCTGGTCAGTTGCCCCCGATGTTTGGTCCTGATTGTGGATGATCCCCTCTAGTTGCCTGAGTTGTGTCAGCTAAAACTTGAAGCAAATTGGACTACCATCATTACATGCATTTATATGATCCATTGTTATATCTTCTGGAATGCAAGCCCATGGTAAAAATAAAATAAATTGTGCTTGTAAGCACAACAAAAGGCCTATGAAATGAAATGAGAAAAGCCTAAAAAGCAGTGGCTAAAAAAATGCTAGATCTAAAGACTGTTGGCCATATTATTTGAAATGTAATGATTATATCCTCACGGAGCCTGCGAGTTGGGATGTGAGATGGAGTAAGGGACAGCTAATTCTAAGTGTCCCCTCGAACCTCAGAGTTACGATTGAATGTGCACCTAGTCACAGTGGTTCTAGAAAAGATCCTTACGGAGCTTGATTTTAGCTTGGATGTGAGTTGTAGACATTTGTTAAAGTTGAATGGGCACTCCTCAAAAAACTTATTCCATTTGTGAGACACCTCCATTCCCTATGAGATTTCTATCCAACATATGTTTAGGTGGTCTTTGTTATCAGCTAAGTTGCACTTAGATGATTTCAAGTGAACCTGTGAAGATGGAACAAGTTTACTTGTTCACAATCAGAAGTCCTAGTTGGCCACCTTGGCCCATTGTTTTTTTAATGAAGTCACATGTCCATGCCCTGCGGGGAGATTGTAAAAATGTCATAGCATGATGGTTTTTGTAAAGGACTCAGCTTTCCTAGGACTTAGTTATCAATCTGACTAGCCCAGAGTGTTTTTTCCCTTGTCAATTATATGTTGTTGAATAAACGACTTATAATTTTTGAGTTTTTCACTCATACCTCCAAAGTTGGGGTGGTTGGCATGATTTCTCGGTCTTAGGAGGTTATTAGAGTTCAAGTGTCGATATATATTACCATTCTAGATATTAAAATTGAGTCGTATGGACATGTACTAGGTCCCCCTAGGTTTTTTTTAATTTCCGAATAAAATAATTTTTTCCGTAAAATTAGACCATTTTTAATGGTTTAATTGGAAAATTTCAAATTGTAGTAAAAGTGTGGTCTGGAGGCGGTTTTTGGCGTGGGGATGCTCATTTTCACACTCAGAGCGTCCTCTTTACCCTAAGACCCACTTTTCCTATGTTTCGGGTGACTACGTCGTCTCGTAGAGCATTTTTTCCTAAAGATGCGACAAATTGGCAAATAAATGCTAAAAAAATACAAAATGACCCAAAACTAAAATAAAAAAAATATAATAAAAAAATCATTTGGCATGTGCCAAATGAGTTGGCATGCCATATCACATGAAAGGTGACCTCATGAAAGAGTTAAAGCACATTTGTTAAAAGGTCAAATCAAGAAGATATTGCTTGAGGGAGTTTTGGGATGTGCCATCTCTCTCTTCACGCACATGTGTTGGGCGCTTTCCATTGGAAGGGAGGAGATCCCAAGGTAAAGGGGGCGCACCTCTTGTGAGGTGGCGTCTCCCTCATGAAGTAGAACTCCCCCTCTATCCTACATCAAAGGGATTTATCCCTTATTCTCTAAAGATTGACGCCGTCATGAGGATTGCTATATAAGTAGGCTCTCTTCCTCCTTGAAGCTAGTTGGAGTTGTGGAGAAGAGTAGTCTTGCTAGTTGTAATCGTCTTATGCTTTGCATTGTTGGAATAAAGAGTTCAAGCTTTGGAGGCCCATTGGTGTAGTGTCTTGTTTTGGATGATCATGGCCATGCATGTTTGAGGTAACTTGTATTTGATTTAAATTTTTCTTGCAACTTTGTATGGTGAATCTAGCTTTGGTAGGATTGTTCTCAATCAATCAGAAGAAATCATTTAATAAGTTTATGTCTTGGTTCCTTTTGCTCATATATGTTGAAGAATATAGATCTAGCATATTAATAAGTTTATTATTATGCTTCTAGTTTTTCTCATGCATGTGTAACTAGATCTCACAATTTTTTGTTGCAAGTATCTTTCGAAATAGCTGCAGGTAATCGCGGATTGGAGTTTGAAAAAGCGTGTTCTCCCTCTTTCCAAGTTCTCTTTCATGTGGTTTAGTCCAATTGCTTTCCACCAAAAGCTTCTACAAGAGCTCCTTTCGGCATCAAGATGACTTCACCTTCTCTTTCTCCTCTTAAAGCAATATTTTATCCTTGGTTACTTGCTAGACTTGTAGATCTATGCTTCAATTTTCAATTACTAAGTAGATTTGATTTATGAGTTTAGTTTGTGCTTAGATCTAAAATCCTTTCGAAGTTTTATCATAAAAAGTAGATCTAGCTAGGAAGCTATTTCATTTTGCAAGTTCTTTCAAAGTACAAACTTTTAGCTTGCATGTTAAATAGATTCTTTTGGGTTCAATAGATAAATCTAGCAAAAGTTAAAGTGCTTCATTGGCTGCCCTCAAAAGCAATCCAAGATCCTCAAAAGGACTTGTCCTTTTGATTTATTTTCATTCAATTTTTACAAGTAGACTAGCCTAGAGTTTTTCCATATTTTTGTAGTTGCCCAAATCACTTTTAAAAGTGATTTTGGGCATTTTCTAACACTAATTAGTTTGCTGTCATGTTTTACTTTTTAGCAAGTTTGGTATTTTTTGGTCAAAAAATTCAAGTTTGGGCCATTCTGGAGCTTCTCGGGGCATCCCAGCTTCATCTAGCATTTAGCCTTAGCATTTTTGTAAGCCTTTGGATCTAGATCTGTAAAAATCCAAGGCATTTTCTTTAAAAAGTTTATTGTAAATCAAAAAATAAAAAGAAGAGCAAGTGGGCTACCGAGCACGCACACCCCATCCCCCCTGGGGGGATTCGCAATTTTTTTATGGCGTGATTTTTTCTAACAAGTTTTATTTTCTATTTAAACACAAACACACACACACACAACAGGCAGTATACTTTCAAATTTAAAACATCATAAATATTGTTTTAATTGTTTCAATTTTTGCTTCAAAGTAATAAATTTGGAGTTGCTTTCCTGAAGTATGCTCCCGCCATCACATAAAGAGCTTTGCCTAAGTACGTGATTGGATGATCAAAAAAGAGACTCTTTGCCTGTAGTAATTAGCATAACACTTTACTTTAGTTATTTAACTTTTGCAATCAAACGGAATAAACATTTAGTTTCCAACTCAAAGTATGCTCTTTCCCCTTGTGGGCATTTGCTTGGTCTTGTGGGAAATCAGAAAGAGTTGCAACTACTCCTTAATTTTTCACATGTAATAAAAACACGTACTAATAAAATCAACAACCCTGAACATAGTGAAAATCCAGCACTCATACATTAATTATTGTGTGGGGAAATTTCTCAAGAGAAACGGGAACTACTGGGAGGCGACCTCAGGGAACAGTTAGGCTACACCCTTGTTGGTATAGTGTTGAACACCGCCCTCGAGACTCCATTCCATCCCACATGTCTTCATGAGGAGACAATTTTAGTTAATTTCTGGACATTACTTGTACCTCACGATATATATTGGGCACCCCTTCTCTCGTAATCAAGTCTCATCCTATAATAAACTAAAACTAATCAAGAAGAACTTGCAAAACATCTACAATACAACACTTTATCTTTCGACTCCACTTTGGCACTGGTCATATTTTACAATAATTCAATCTTGGATTCAAATCTTATGTGTTACATGATTATGTTGTGTTGTTAATCTTAAATTATATTTTGCAAGTAAATTTTTGCTTTCAATCAATCAATTTCAAACTCCTAAACAACTCACCCATTCAAACCTAAACTGCTTAATCAGCCTTAGTAACTCTTAGGGACTACCCCCATTGGCTTCGTTAGGAGTTATGCCTAAACGGAGGAGTTGAGTGACAGTATCTCAACTCGAAACTTGCCCCCAAGGAACGCACCCAAGCAACTTGAAGATTTATGTTGTGATAACCCCTCAGATGCGTGTTCCGGCGGCAACAGTCTTCCTTATTCCCTTTAACTGAGATGTCACAGTGTTGAGGTTGTAAAGTCATTCCCTTACCCTAGCCTTGTTTCTTTCACCCTCACCCATTCCTAGCAAAATGGCCACGTCCATAAATGAGTATACACTTGAAGGTCTTCTTTTGAGTAATTGGTTGCTTTGATCCAGACTTACATTTTATGGTTTTGTGTATAATCGCTAATAGAATGCCACTTTGTACTTTAGTTTTGCTATTAAAATATTTAAAGGAGCATATCTCATCCATTTGTACTTGCAGCATCAATCAGTTCTAGCCTGGGTCATTATTTTGATCAGTTTTGACCTTGTCAACCCAGTTTGACCAAGTCAACCGCAGGTACTAGGATGAGTTGGACCGATGATGTTCGAGATTGATTGTTCGTGGTCCTATGGTGCCCATTAGATGGTTTCAAGCATCAGACAGAGGTTTCATATGATGGTTTGTTTAATTTTTATTATCAGCATTTACAAACCATTATTTTTATTGTCTAGGCATGGTTGAGCTTATGGATGATTATCCTGATGGTCACATGATGTATGAGTACTCATCCTTAGTTGATTTGGACCTTCTGAGTTCATTGGGACACTCAGTTATTAGTTTCAGGCACTTACAGATGAGGATATGGCCAGTTTATCACTTTATAGCATATTGCCATATAAAAATGGTATGTTCAACTCTTTTTGAGATCATTTGAGTTCTCCTAGGGCGCTACAGAAGGGGCATAGGGTCCAACCACTTGTTATTACCATATTACCTTACCCCCAAACATTTTGGTGAAGTCAATTTGGTTCCCGGAGCACCTAGCAGAGAGTTACATGCATTTTAATCTTTTACAGGTGATATTCCGGCAGATAAAAAATGAAGAAATGGCTACCAAGGAAATCGATTTGGCTAAATAAGGCAATGAAATGGCATGAGGTTTGATCAGAGACTTGTTATGATGCATCCCACACCTTCTGGCACAGTCAAGAGCTTTAGTGGGGTCCACACGTCCTCTCAATCACATTATGAGGGCGTCTTATTATGTATTGGAGACAAAACGTCCTAGTGACTTTAGTCACTCATTGATATATTATGTATTTAATAGTGTTCCACGGGGACACGTCCCGCAGGGTCGGGGACGCGTTTCCTGCGTCCCGGGGACTCCTGACGAAACGTTTCCCCCCTCCCATGCCCCTGAGAATATTGTTTTTTATGTTTTTCCATTATTTTCACTTTTTACAATCCCTATTTAGTCCTACTTAGAAAATAAATCAATATATTTAGTATTTACATTTGAGAATCATGAATATACATCAAATGAATATTATTTTTGGTATTTTATTTTATTTTTATAATTTTAGGGACGTCCCACTTGAATTTCCCTAAAATTTGGTGGTGGTCTCCACGCGTCCCGAATGTGCGTTTCCCAGCTCCCGCGTCCCCGCGTCCTAGAAACTTGGGGGAACATTGGTCTTTAATGTATATTGGGGCATTAGTCTAGTGAAGATGTATTATCTCCTAGACCCCCCAACACGTGTTATGTCAAGTTCCTAGTCACACTTATGTTATATGTACCCCCTACGGCGTCATTAAGGGAACACGTCCCCCTTATTTGAGTGATCCATGTATTGTATTGTTTGGCTCATCTTAGTCGTTGATTATTATTGTTGTATCTTTTGATCTCAACCACTCATTTAGAAAGTGGTCAGGGTTTTGGTCTCTCTCATTCCTATTTAAAGGAGAGACCCCCCTCATTGTAAAGACAACTTTTGGCTCTGGATTTCTGGCAATAAAGAATTATTTTGGGAAAAATCTTGTGCCTTTGTTATAGATTGTTCTTGTGCTTGATTGTAGCTCTGATAGCCTGTCACATCCTTGTTGTTTGATGAGATATCTATGCTAGACGTTTTGGCTTAGTGTGTGCTATGTAGTAGAGCGACTTCACTGGAGGATTTCGTGGGGTTTCTCCAGGTCTCTTCAGTGGCTGAGTAAAATAATCAGGGAGTAATTTATATTGTATCTTTGATCAATGTTGACGTTTTTCATTCTTCTTGCACCATTTACTTTCTCTTTCTGAAATCAATTCTCATTGAGATTGTCATCTGCAGGAATGAGGGCGCACTAGCTATTGGAGGCAAATCGATTTCATCTTGGAGACTGTCAAATCAAGTTCGAATTGCTTCAAGGGGATTGGAACATCATTGCACTTGGCATCTGCAAGTCACAGGAGGTAAGTACCATTGTTTTTCTTGATTTATTTATCTATTCCATTAGTCTGCTGCTATTTCTACTACAAACCCTAAACTACTAAAAATATATAAAAATCCTCTAGCTCAAACAACTTCAAATCGTGGCGAACAATTTCTGAGTTTTTCCTTTTAGGCCTAGCCCAAAGTGGGTTTACTGGGGAGTCACCCTCAGTGGACTTCATCTTGCCCAATTCCCTAGGCACTGATCTCTCTCCCTTGCACCCTCTCTAAGTTTTCCCTTTTTCTGGTTGTTTGATGCCCGATCTTTGCTTGTGAACCTTGATACTGTCAGATCTATCACCAAGCAGTGCTAGAAAGCTCTTACCTTCTTAGATCTACTTCCTTGGACCATTTCCCAATAATATAAGTTCACATTTCACAAGGCAGTGAAATGTGATCATTGATCCTAGCACTTGTATCCTAGATCCATTCTAATTTGAGAGTTACTATAATCATATCAATCTAATCTAATATCTTAACTTCCTTAAGCCTCTTCGGTGACTCTTTCCCTTAGATCTAGGGTTCCAACCTTCACCCTACGTATTATAGTTTATAGTCTGATCTGGTGATTGGATTAGATCTCTCCTATCGAGAGTAGATCAGGTCTCCCCTTTGCTATATGGAGATTGGATAGCATAAAGTGAAGAGTGCCTCGATTGACGTGACAACCAATCCATCTGGGGATCGAGGCCCTCTTAGATCACCTCTTTAGTTGCCTTTCTCCTCTATCGTCCTGTATAGAATCATCTTTTGGGGCAACTACAAGTTGTGTGATAACCGAAACCAAGTGAACCATGGCACATAAGGTTTGCATATATATACACTACAAGGCTTTACCAATCGTAAGCAAAATGGTGAGTGGTCTACCTAAGATCCAGACAGAACATGATAGTGTATGTGAAGACTTTGTTTCCAAGCAAAAGGAGATCTTGAATCCAGTACATGAGGACCAAGGATGAAGACTTCAAAAAGTTCCAGACTAGACGAAGAAGAAGATCAAGGTCTTCAGAATCAGATGATGGAGCAGAGTACGCTTCCAAAAACTCTAGTGGCTTCTGCAAGGAGGCAAAAACTAAGAGGGAGCCTACAAAACACACGAAAGATAAGTATTTATTGTCATTTGAATTCCTTAGTATTTTAAATAATATTGGTCATAACAGCTACATGTAGATCTGCGATACAGTTTTTCTTTATGCATTTATATATGACTAAGATTTACTAGTAGTAGGCTCGTGTAGTGCATGCTATGAGTAAGTGGCCTATAGTGCTACACAAAATCCCATGAGCCCTTGATGGAGCTAGTCTAGGATGAAACCTCTTTGCTAACATGTTGAGAGCAGTGCACGCTCTTAATAGTATGTTTTGGTAGAGATGGAAGGCATCTAGATAGTTACCGTGTGTATACGAGATATGGATGTGTGTTGTGTTGACGCACTGGCTAAGAGGTATTAGTTACATGACTGTGTACACTATGCATAAGAAGTTGTCATTACATGGAATGTTACTAATCATATGACTAAATTTGACTTGTAGGAAAAATCGTGTGCTATGACTTACAAGAGAAGGATGATAAGACTTGTTCAAGTGATGATTGTTCAACAATGACCTTCAAGTGGATTTACAAAATCAAGCATACTACAGAAGTAGAGGGCAAGGTTCATGATTTCTCTCAGAAAGAGGGAGTCGATTATGACGAAACGTGTGCTCCTATAGCAAGAGACACTTCAGTTAGAGCTATACTTGTGATAGCTATAGTGATGAAGTGGAAGGTACACCAAATGGAGGTGAAAACAACTTTCATGAATGGTGTAGTAGAAGAGGAAGTGTATGTGAAGCAGCCACTAGGATTTGAGACACATGACAGACAGACACATGTGTGCAAATTGAAGAAGGCCTTGTACGGTTTGAAACAGGCACCCAGCACATGGTATGACAAGATTGATAGTTTTCTAACGAGCTTGGGCTTTACTAAGAGTAAAGCAAATTCCAATCTTTACTTCAAGGTTGAGGATGGAAAACCAGTGATACTACTTTTGTATGTAGATGACCTGTTCCTGACAAGTGACGAGAAGCTCATTGCAGAAACGAAGAACTTGCCACAGAATTTGAGATGAAAGACCTGGGTATGATGCACTACTTCTTAGGTCTTGAGGTGTGGTAGAATCCCGAAGAGATTTTCCTTAGCCAAGGGAAATATGCAATAGAGATCTTGAAGAGATTCGGGATGATGGATTGTGTTGTCCACTAAGTTGTACTTAGTTGGATTTCATGTGAACCTCAAAAGACTTTGACAAATAGTTTGTTCATTGCCAGAGTTCAAAAGTTCAACAAGCCAATTTTGGCCCTTTTGTAAAAATTGCATGTCCATACCCCCACGGGGGAATTGTAATAAGTTGGTCTAGCATGGTCTTTTTTGTAACAGACTTGTTTTACCTTAGGTTTAGCTATCAATGTGGTACTCTAGAGTGTTTTTTCCTTAGGAATTATGCATTGCGCTTTAGTGACATATAATTTTTGAGTTTTTCACTCACACTTCCAAAGCTGGAGTATCCGCCTGGTGGTTAAACCTTGGGTGGTTATTAAAGTCTAAGTGTCTATGTATTTTTACATGCTAGCCATCAATAATGAGTCATATAGACATGCACTAGGTTTCCCTAGGTTTTATTTTATTTTTTAGACATAAAAAATTTCTATGCAAACGGGCAATTTTGTAATGTTTTAATTAAAAAAGTTGAAAATCTCATGGAAAATGGGTTAGGAGGTGAAACTCACTATGGGGGTGCTTGTTTTCTAACCCGGAGCACCCATATTACCCCTAAACCCACTTTTCCTAAGTTCTAAGTGATTATTTTTCACTTAATAAATATTCTCTCCAAAATAATAAAAGAGAATTATTTAATTCAAAAAAATAAAGATATGAGAAAAATCCAATTCCTAAATTAGGGGAATTTGGTCTCATTGAAGAGGCAATTGAGTTGGCAATCATCTCTAAGACAAATATCAATCAAATTTTGGTGATTTGGGTTGAGATCTCATCAAAGGTGAGTTGTCCTCTCTTGGAGGATGTGCCGTCTCCACATGGGCGACTTCTCCTTTATGTGGTAGCAAGTTAAAGGTGGGAGGAAATTACTATGGATGAGAGGCACCCCTCTTATGAGATGGTTGGCATCTCATCACACATCACACCATTCAAGCGTTTGATTAAGGAGAAATCAACTCCCCCATTCTAGAGATGCCCCCCCCCCCCTCTTCTTCTTTTGGTGATTTGGGTTGAGATCATATCTAAGGCAAATATCAATCAAATTGGTGATTTGGGTTGAGATCTCATCAAAGGTGAGTTGTCCTCTCTTGGAGGATGCGCCCTCTCCACATGGGTGACTTCCCCTTTATGTGACAACAAGTTAAAGGTGGGAGGAAATTACTATGGATGAGAGGCGCCCCTCTTATGAGGTGGCTGGCATCTCATCACACATCACACCATTCAAGCCTTTGATTAAGGAGAAATCAACTCCCCCATTCTAGAGATGCGCCCCTACTCTTGGATGCCACCCCCCCCTCTTCTTCTTCTTTTCCTATATAATGCAGGGGGTCTTGCTCCATCTTTGGCATGGATGCATAGAACCTCTGCCTATTGTACTATTGATGCTATTTTGAATACAATTTGGAGACTTTGGAGGTCAACCCTGATGACCAAGATTGTCATTGATGAAAACACATTAATGACAAAGTATTGATGACATGACAAAGAATGAAGACATGGCAATGGACAAAGATTTGGCATCTTGGGCATGGCATTTTGGGCATTGGAGCCATTGGGCATGGCATCTTGGGCATTGGAGCCATTGGAACACCTAATGGGCCAAATGACCCTTTCTGTGGTCATTGTGGAGGACCTTGACATTATAATGATGACCCCATTGCTTGTGGTAACTTAAACCATGAAGAATTTATGGTCATGTCTTGCACATAGAAACTTGATGGGGCTTGGAACTCTTGATGTATGGTGATGAAGAATTGATGTGTATAAAGCCCATAGAGATGTGGGGTGCCCCCATTCTCTTGCATAAGAAAGTTTTGGAAACCACCTATAATGTGGTTTGAAGCCCACAAGCTTGCCACCTTGACATGCCCATGGATCCTTGTCCTTAAGCCCATAAGCTTTGTAAAGCTCTCCAAGAAGTTGGCCTATCTGGTATTGATAAAAGCTTGAAGCCCTTGCTTGACATATTTTAAAAAATATATATATGTATAAACAAGAGGAAGGCCAGCCCAATGTCTAATTACATTTTAATTAATCTTTATCCTTATTTTTAACAAGTCGGCTCAACTATAAGTTAATAATAAATAAATAAAATGATAAATTGTTTTTATCAAAAATAAGACAGGTCGGCCAGCCCTTAAAAATACCCTCAACGACCTATATAAATACACTTTTATAAACTTCATTTTAGCAGGGAATTTTGCATGAGCTCTAAGGAAATTCGTGGAGATGGACAGCACTGATTTTCGGATACTGTAGCAGGGAACTACAGTGGACAGAAATTTTTAAAGTTTACCTTTCATCTTTTTTTGGGGGGGGCAGCCACTGATTAGTTCTTTTTGGAAGTTTTTTTTATGCCTTGAGAGCTCTGATTTTTGGATAGCACTGAGTAAAATTTCGAGTACAGTAAGAAGACTGAGGGAGACACAGTGGAGGACAAAATTGCTCTGGTTTTCGGGCTTCAGTGAGGTGGTCTAGGTGGACTGAGGCAAAATGCATTGGTCTGAGGCAAGTTTTCAGAGTAGTTACACAGTGATGTTACAGTAATTTGGAAGCATTGCAATCAAGTGAGATTGGTGAAGATATCCTACAGCAAAACAACACCAAATGTAATTGGACATGAGTATCACTTATATGAGCAGATTGGCTAGTTGTTTGATATGACAGCCATTGACTTAACAGAGATACTTGATAGTGCTAGCAGATTTACTTGACAGTGAACCTTGAGCTGGATATTGGTGAGTGGATTGAGTGGCAGCTACTTGATTCGTTTGGGCTGAAGATAAGAAGTCAGATTGACATATGACAGTTGATTATGACAGGGTAATCATGAAGTGATTAGTTGAATTATTTGACAAGTGATGTGTATGAGTAATACTATGGTGTATGCATAATGATGACATACATACACAATAATATGCATTTATACATTTAAAGACAGTGATCACATGTGTATCACAATGATAGCTACAGCAGAAGCAACTTGACAGTGACTTGAGGCAAGTTTTCAGAGTAGTTACACAGTGATGTTACAGTAATTTGGAAGCATTGCAATCAAGTGAGATTGGTGAAGATATCCTACAGCAAAACAACACCAAATGTAATTGGACATGAGTATCACTTATATGAGCAGATTGGCTAGTTGTTTGATATGACAGCCATTGACTTAACAGAGATACTTGATAGTGCTAGCAGATTTACTTGACAGTGAACCTTGAGCTGGATATTGGTGAGTGGATTGAGTGGCAGCTATTTGATTCGTTTGGGCTGAAGATAAGAAGTCAGATTGACATATGACAGTTGATTATGACAGGGTAATCATGAAGTGATTAGTTGAATTATTTGACAAGTGATGTGTATGAGTAATACTGTGGTGTATGCATAATGATGACATACATACACAATAATATGCATTTATACATTTAAAGACAGTGATCACATGTGTATCACAATGATAGCTACAGCAGAAGCAACTTGACAGTGACTTGATTGACATGACTGGGTTAAATTGATGAAATGTGATGTGACAGTATGTATATGTAATACAAGCTGGGTCTTGTAATAGTTTTCTTAGTTGGATCTAAGAAAAGACCAAGCCGAGTCTTGGAATAGAAGTTGGTGCTTCTCAATCAGTTGTAGCTGATGACACCTAACGGTTGTAGCCGATTGAATCAAATATAAAAAGTTTACAAAGATTATCTTGTGATGTGTCTCTTTTGATTTATGTTGATGACATGTTTAATTGATGTACTTAGTAGCTTAATGTGAATGATAAACTTGGGTTAAGTTATGAAGTAAAATTGTTTAAAGTGCTACCACACTGATTCACCCCCTCTCTCAGTGTGCCATTGTGTCTAACAATTGGTATCAGAGCAGGCCTTCATCACAAGCCTAGCAAGCTTGAAGGAGATCCGTGGACACAAAATGGAGGGACCAGCACAATTCAACAACGAAGTTCCAGTCTTTGAAATATCATATTATTTTGGTTGGAGAAGTAATATGAAAGCCTACTTGAAAAAGTTTGGTGTTTGAGAAATTGTGGTTAACCCACCTGTCCAGCCCAACAAGAAGACAAAGGTAGCAGCTGAGAAAGACAATATATTGCCTTGAAGTTTCTAATGGATGGACTCTCAAGCCCTATCAATGAAAGTGTAAGAGAATACACCTCTGCCAAAGATCTTTGGTTCAAGCTGGAAGGTGAGTACCAAAGGAAAAATCAAGACACAAAAAAGGAAACAGAAATCAAGTCTTATGAAGATGAGAAGCAAGAAGAAAAGGAGGGACAAGCTTCAGATGTCAGTAAAGGTAAGGACTCTTCTGTTGGTGATAATTCTGAATGTGATGATATTGAAATTCTACTTACAAGAGATGAAAAGGAAGATTTGTTGAAAGCCAATAATACATTTGCATGTACCCTATTGGATATTGATCTCAAATTCAATCTGAGGATTAAGAAGAAGATTTTGGGGTCATTTAAAAATTACCAAAAGGAGACAAAGGCATTGCTCATGAGATTGAAAGTCAAGAACAAAGATTTACAAGATAAGCTAGAAGATCAAGATGATGAAGTTAAAAGATTGAAGACTGAATTAGCAAAAGAACAAGAAGAGACTAGTGAAGACCCTAAAGAACCTGAAGAAACAAGAAGGGCCAATATTGATTTGAAGACTCAGTTCGAGGAAGCCAAAAGAATAGAAGAAATCATGAAGCTTCAGTTGGAAGAAAAAGAAGAGACAAACCAAAAACTTGAGATGGAAGTTGTTGATCTCAGAAAGAAAATTGAAAAGTCAAATGCTCATGTGAAGTTCAAAAAAAGTTCAATCATCTTCGATGAGATATTGAATTGTCAAAGGTCCCCATTTGACACATCTGGTCTAGGATACAAGAAGGAAGAAGAAAAATTTGAAGGTGGCACTTGGTCCCCCAAGACTCCTGAAGTAGAATCCACATCCTTCAAAGGTGAAAGCAAAGCTCTTCAGCAAGAACCTGCACAACATAAAGAAGATTTCAGAAAATCAAGAATGCATCAAGAAGTTGGTCCCACTCCTCAAAGCAAATTCTTCAGAAGAGAGACAACTGCAAGTTGGAACCAAACATCCAAGTATGAATATAGTTTCAATGGTTACTGTTATTCATGTAATGGTTTTGGTTACAAGGCTATGGATTGTACATGCCATGAAAGAAGAAATGTTGGAAGTCGTGGAGACACAATTAGATGTCGGACATGTAATCGAGTTGGACATATTGCTGCTACCTGTCACACATTGAGATGCTACACTTGTAGTGGCTTCGGTCACAAAGCCCAAGATTGTGCAAGTCCAAAAAGACAACCCATGAGAAGTACTT
The DNA here is from genome assembly GCA_027924585.1 of Larix kaempferi. Taxonomy (NCBI): domain Eukaryota; kingdom Viridiplantae; phylum Streptophyta; class Pinopsida; order Pinales; family Pinaceae; genus Larix; species Larix kaempferi. Next base: position 12,851,775 of record BSBM01000018.1, on the reverse strand, counting down.
CATACACATCAGCAAGGAGAACAAATGAATCTTGGAAGAAGAATAATAGAGAAAGAATTGAAGACCAGAGGACAAATGTTGAAAGTCAAGGACATTCTCAGGTATGGATGAAAAAGAACGTTGTGTTAAATGTAAATGAGGTTGATCCATGCACAAATGGTGGCTGCCATATGGCAAGCCAAACTTGAGGTCTGTTAAAGACCTTAAGTACACCTTGAGTTCATTATTGGAGGATGGACTCAAAGGGTAAATGATGACTGCTCCAAGGATGTAACAGGTCCAAGGATTGTGGCATGTTGATAGGGGGAGTATGGTTAGCTAATGATGCAAGGCAACATGTTCAAGGCATCCAAAGAAAATACAAAATTTTTGCTGAAGGCATCCTTCAAGCATTCGAATTGAAGTCATCAACTCAAGAAATTTCTCAAGATTGCAACAAAGATTAAGCTTAAAAGAATGAGAGTCTAGCTTTTACAGAGCTGTTTGATGGCTTAATGGAGCATCCAATGAACTGCAGAAGTCTTGAAGGCACAACATGATGACTGATGAACAGTGTGTTTCCATTGAAGATGTCATGATGATGTCTTAGGAAGAACAAAGCCCCTGAAGCCATGAAGAAGATTAAAAGAAAGGAAAATGGCAGCTACAAGACATTGACTGTGATTTAGTTTGGATGTTGATTAAGGAAAGCCCTGGCATGAAGATCTGTTCATAGTCACTGAGATAGAATAGAATGGCAGAAGAATTATCAATGAAAAACAATATGAATTTGATAACTATGAAAGCAAGGTCAGAGCATGTATATGAATATTGCAGATAGAGAAGAGCTAAATCAAGGAAACAAGGACTGTGTAAAAGGCAATTTGAGGACGGAGTGTAAAGGACTGTTTTGACATCTGTATAAGACATAATTGAAGCATTTGTTGAGACTACATTCAGCCTAGCAATTCTGTACAAAGTCTGATATAAACTGATATGTTTGGTAATAGCCAGCAATACATTCATGATGAGAGATGATGATATGTCATCATTACCTTTGTTAAGTTGTGGAACAATTTGCAGTGAGAAGATAAGGTGCAGATTCAACATCAAAATCCTCTTGGGTTTCCGAACGCAGACTCAAGCCTATTAAATGATATATCAGTCCTAATCAAGCTCAGAATATTTTAGCAGCCTAGGAGTATTGTTGAAAAAGAGCACGTGGACCTTGAAATGGAGGACTCATAATGGTAGCTATGAAGGCATCTAAAGATATCTTATTTATTTCAGACTGCCATTATCCAGTATTTTTTTTGTCCACTGATTATATAGCTTATCTATTGTTAAAGACACCCATAGTGAAGACGAATTTTAAAAAGTTACTACAAGTCTGATTGATGAATTCGAGGTGATCATCCCAGTAAGAACAACTCTATAAAGTCTATATGAAAGGGGGAGTAAATTTTTCGATGGTATGAAGCAATAATATGTCTATTTTCGTGGACAGTAATCAGCTCCTGTGGCAGCCTTCCAAGATTATTAAAGCCTTTGAAGAATTATTGTGAAGAGCTGACTTTTGAAGCATCATTCGAACCACAGATCAGAAGTTCTTTTTGAAATTGAACAGGATATGCAATGACTGGATCAGAACTAGTGCAAACCCTTATTTGAACCATTTTGCACTCGATAGTGGACAAAGAAGCTTTTATCAAGATCAGTGGCAGCAGATAATGAATGCAAATTTGACAGTGACAACTCAGATAGGGGGAGCAGCCATTAATATTTATACAATGAACGATGAAAATAATCATCTCAGGGAGAGCAATCAGCTCAGCATGATGTCAAGCAGCATTCAAGTATAAATTTTTGGGCATTGTGAAGTTTTTGTTGGCTAGGTAGTTGACCCTTTGTCATTAATGTCAAAAGGGGAGAAAAATGAGAAGAGAAGGTTGCCATCAATGACAAAGGGGAAGATTGATGACCAAGGTTGTCATTGATGAAAACACATTAATGACAAAGTATTGATGACATGACAAAGAATGAAGACATGGCAATGGAAAAAGATTTGGCATCTTGGGCATGGCATTTTGGGCATTGGAGCCATTGGGCATGGCATCTTGGGCATTGGAGCCATTGGAACACCTAATGGGCCAAATGACCCTTTCTGTGGTCATTTGTGTATGATGTGGCTCATAGGTATGTGGAGGACCTTGACATTATAATGATGACCCCATTGCTTGTGGTAACTTAAACCATGAAGAATTTATGGTCATGTCTTGCACATAGAAACTTGAAACTTGATGGGGCTTGGAACTCTTGATGTATGGTGATGAAGAATTGATGTGAATAAAGCCCATAGAGATGTGGGGTACCCCCATTCTCTTGCATAAGAAAGTTTTGGAACCCACCTATAATGTGTTTTGAAGCCCACAAGCTTGCCACCTTGACATGCCCATGGATCCTTGTCCTTAAGCCCATAAGCTTTGTAAAGCTCTCCAAGAAGTTGGCCTAGCTGGTATTGATAAAAGCTTGAAGCCCTTGCTTGACATATTTAAAAAATATATATATATATATATAATATTTACCAAGTATGCCTATGCTTCTAGCATCAATAAGAGATAACTGATCAGGTACTTGTAGCTGGCGATATGCACTTTGTTTCCATATAATCGTATTACTTTCTTGCAGAATAATTTGCTAAAACCAGGATTAAATTAAAGGAAATGCTGCATATAATTCTACAAGCAAATGCTGTTGAAGCTTAAGAGTTTTAAATAGTAAACAAACAAAAAACAGCCAAAGCTTAGAAACATAGAAGTTAGGTAACGTTTCAATAAAGTAAATTGGTATGCAACTAAACAAGAACTCACTATCAGGGCCACCTGTATGAAAACTGCATCCTAACATATAAGAGCACAAACAAGAAGGTGCCATCAAACCTGGAAAACTCCATTTGGCTGTAGCTCTCCTTCTGCAATGATTATCGTGTTTTCCACAAAGAATCCTGTTGTAATCTTGTGTCACATGTCAAGAAGAATATCAACCAGTGTCAAGATCTAAAACCATTCTAAATTCTTAACCGAGTGCACTACTTTCTAACCATTGTATTTTTTAACTTCAACGACCTAACAGTCCAACATATACCTGCTGTACATCTGAACATGCATTTGAATGACAACAAAGATGTACAGCACAAAAAATAAACAAACAAAAAAATTGATTGAAAAATATGTCATATTAGCAAGTAGATATTTAACAAAGCTGAAAATTAAAAGCAGAAGGGAATATACAGCGTAGTCTTATATTCTCTTTCACAATGTTAGCAAAGAAGAAATAAAATCAGAATAAGCTAGGGCATCTAATTCTTAAGCATCCTTAATCAAAAGTTAACCTTTAGTAGAAAACTGAATACATAAGTCTTCCCACTGAGAGTAATAAAAGATTGGACTGAACTGACCTAATCAGAAAAAACATACTTGCACCATAACTTCCAAATGGTAAATAATGCAATGATTCTTAGGCAAAACCAAATGCCTGTCAAGAGATAAAGTATTATGAATCGGGAGTCGCCAAGCAACACTGCTTGCCAATGAAGCTATCCCTGAAGACCGAGTGCTGATCCTGAACATAGTTCCAGCAACTTCTAACAAACATGCAATGCCATAAGATGTGCTTCACTGTCTCTGGTCGGCTGCAAACAAGGCAAAGGCCATTTGTCAACCCGCTTTTGGACAAGCAAGTTTTAGATGGCAGACCCTGGTAGACAACAAGCGAAGCAAAAATCCAGTATTTATAACTGAGGCAAAGGCTAAAGCAACCAAAAACTGTGCAGCCAATGAATCCATCGATCCTCCAGATCACAAGAGAGCCATCTGGCATTCAATACAGAAGACAAAGGATGCTTCTGATGCAGGAGAGAGTAAAGCTTTTTAGTGTCATGCTGCTGAATCTATTTCCCAAATATCTGTCCCCAATCCCACCAACAATGCCCCTGCATATCGGTATTCAACTTGTACAGCTCTTAAGAAGGAATCAGCCCCGAGATATCTTTGATAGCCAACTTGTTAAATGACATCAAGGCCTTCTCAAAAGCTAGCAATCTCCAATCCATCCAGTCCCTGGTCTCAAAATCCCAAAGATCCCTCCAAAAATGTTTTTAGTGCTTAGACTACATGCCTAAAATCTTGGGTACACTAGAATAATTTGACCCTGATCAAACCAACTCCAGATAGGAAGCCAAGCCAAATCACATCCCACATGGTTATTGAAGAAGTTCTACCTGACTAAATGGGCAACAAAAAGCTAGCCCCACCCCATGCTCCAACAAATGAAGAATCCAAAATTCTTAAAGAGTTGCAGGGAAGAGAGGATATCACCTACAAGTTGCAGCTCTTTCCTTGGCTTGTTGTTTATCAGGGGATCCCATCCAAATCCAGGTGGCTAAGAGTGGCCTTTCAGATGGCCTCTAACCAATGTGCCAGCAGCCAAAGACCATCAAGCATATCTTCTAGGAATGTCAGTTTGCCAATCATTGTTGGAGTTTACAAGGATCAGCATTCTGCACTTTTCCAGAGCAGGATTCATTGGCAAACTGTTTTGTTTGGGGATGATCATTTTGTCGTGCGTGACACTTTTGCTGGTCTCTTGCATTATCTCGATGCTTTTTGTGCTTTGGAAGCTCAGGTGTAAATTGTGTTTGATCAAGAAGTTAGTTCTTTGTCTGCATTTACTTCTTTGTGAAAAGATGAGCTACGTCACCAGCTTTTTGCCAGAGTATTGTTGATCAAAGACACCAAGTAGTGAGAGCAAAGCTAAAGGCACATTGGACATTATTCATTCCGACATTTGTGGACCTATATCTACCACTTCATTAAGCGGGTATGTTTATTATGCTTCTTTTATTGATGATTACTCCTGCAAAACATGGATTTATTTTCTAAAGAATAAGGATGAAGTTTTGAAAAGTTTAAAGAGTTGAAGGCTCTTGTAGAAAACCTCTCTGAAAAGTAGATCGAGATACTAAGGACAGATAATGGAGGGGAATACACTTCAGGCGATTTCAAAGATTTATGTAAACAAGCAGAGATTAAGAGGGAGCTCATTGTTCCCTATAATCCACAACAGAATGGTGTAGTTGAATCTCAGGTCACCGAGAATCTCACAAATCCACCACAAGAACAAAATGCCCTTAAAGATTCACCATTAATTCAACTAGGGCGCACTTTTCTATCCAAATAGAAATTCCAAATATTTTTTGAGATGTGAGTTTTTGTAATATCTAGGGTTTTTCCAATATTAATTATTATACTTTTTGGGACTTTTATAATAATATACAAGAGAATTTTGATGAAAAATATGAAGAGAAGGGGTTATGACCTTAGTCCTCAACCCTAGGGCAATTAGAGATCAAGGTCAGTGTCTCCATTCAATTTGGCTATTCAAGATTTACCAACTAGGGCAATGGCTAGTAACCCAATACTAGGTCGAAGTAGCCAAACCCTAATTAGAGCAAACAATGAATCCCAAGGCCCCACTATGGAAAGCTCCTTCAAGAGGAAAGTCTCCTCAAACAAAGTTGGCAAGATGCCAATAAAACCCTAATTTACCTTGCTCAAGGTGCAAAAGCAATGTCAAACAAGAAAATGGAGAGATCTTACCAACATCAACTAAGAAAGAGAACAACAGATACTTCTTAAGTCCTTCCTTAGCCACGAGTCATTACAACTATTCTTAGGATCAACCTTGCAAGATAACAAAAACCCTAGAAAATCCACCATTTAACTTTTATCACACATAAAACTTGCCAAAGAGAGAGGTGTGCATCACTCTAGAAGCTCCATATACCAAGATAAAGAGAAGAAAGTACATAATTAGAATCCTTATCTTGTTATAAATGAATGCTAGGAGCCTTTATTTATATGAGGCTTCCTAGAGTTTTCTAACTTTAGAGCCTACCTCACTAAAAAGTAAAATAACTAAAAGTTAGGGTTTGTCACCCACATGTCAGGGACTAAACCACAAAAGACTAAAAAAAATGATAAAATATGTAATTGGCTTCATCCGATGAAGTGATGAGTCGGGGGAGGACGTCATGCCCCAATTAACCCTAACATTGTAGAAGATCCCTCAACGCCCTCCCCTTTAGCAAGGCAAATCTCTCTAGAAGATGATGATGTCATGATGAAGTGCACACATGTGAACCAAGGTCCAAGTGGGCATAAAAGGCTTGTGCTAAATCGAGTATGACAACCCTTACAAGCACAAGCACATTCTACATAGCACAAACATGAGTGTGGCTAGGAGCATCTAAGCCATGTGTCCTATTGGGTCCATCCCAAAAAGCACCAGACACCAACCCAGGGCACAAATGGCCCGACATGACAGAGGACTTCCGCCCATCAAGGGGCAATCAACAATGCCACTAAGTCAGCACTTCTTCGAATGAAAACCAAAAGGACCTGCCGTGAATAGACCATGGGTCTTGAACCCAGCAAACCACCACTTTTACATAAACAAGCCCAAACTTGGCCTTTTACAATGGCTAAAAACCCCTTCACTCTAGTAAATCCTGGCAAACATGCTACGGACGATCTAGGGTGTAACAAGATATTAGACAAAAAAGGAGTTGACAAGGGCCAAACAAGTGTGCTCTATGTAAAGAAAATGAAGTGTCTATTTATCATTTGCTTTTGTCATGCAGTTATACTAAACAAGTCTGGAAGGAAGTAGAGGATATCATAGGCATAAAGGATTTTTGGAGAGGAGATTCAGTTGAAGAAGGATTGAAGAAATGGTCTGCGAACAGATCACTAAAAGATAACAAGGCTTTACCACTTATCATTGCTTGGGTTGGGGTGTGTGGCTTGCGAGGAATGCGAGTCTTCTTGAAGATAAACCTGTTCCAGCTATACAGTGTGCCACTCAAGGGATAAGCATCTTAAAAAACTTTAAACAAACTAAGAATGAAAGGGCTACAAGACAAGTTGTTGAAGAGGATACTGACACTTCAGGGGCCTGGGCTTATTTTGATGGAACATCTAAGGAACAAACTCAGATAAGTGGTGTAGTTGGGGACCTTTTTATTAAAGATACTCGCTCATTAAGATTCAAAGCAGGATTGGGGAGGGGAACAAAAAACTATGCAGAGTTTAGGGCATTAAAGCTCATTATGATTCTTGCAGCTAAGAAAGGAGTGTCAAAGATTCAAATCTTCAGTGACTCCTTGTTGGTCATAAATTGGTTGAAGCCTTAAATATTATGTAGAATCCAGTTTCAGGCCTACATTTGAGGAGATAAAAATTGTACAGGTTCTTCTCATTACTATCTCTTTTCATCATGTCTACAGAGAAAGGAACGTGCAAATTGATTCTCTATCAAAGGCTGGACTACATCCAGTTCCTGGTTGCTGTCATATCAAGGAGGAGGCAAATGGACAGGCCTCAGAATATTTTCATACTCCTTTCCTCCGATCTTCATATTTAATTATGTGGACTTGTTCCAGAAATATGTGACTTGATATATAACATCCATGTAACCTACGAGGAACTGTTCTTATTACTGTTATTATAGGACTTTGGGACCAGTTTTGAACTTGTTGGAACATACTGTGATATGTTGAGTAGGAACTGTTTTGGAAATTATTTTGGAGAGGACTCAGTTGCTTGAGACTTTTTAATTGAAGGTCAAAGCAGTGAGATTTCAGTCAGTAGATCTAGAATATTTCTTTTGAAGTACTGATGAATAGGAATTATATTGGATTCCCTTAAAGCGGAATATCAGAAATGCTGTTTGCAATGTGAAAATGTAATTTTGTTCTTTTTAGAAGTAAATTTACGATTTTTTCCGCAAATAAAAAAACACAAATAATTGGAGAGCATAATAGATGTCACATGTATTCATGCAAGTATATAATGCTTGGAGAGCTCTTAAATAGACTTTTGGATGGGAGAGAGTATTTTTACATTCACATGCAAGACTGCTGCCTTATTTAGAATAGAATACCAAGGCTCTCCCCTTTATATTTGAATTATCTTTTAAGCAAATCCCATTTTTCAGTGTCTCTTTGGTTTTTTGTTATGTTGCCCACTTTTAACCTAGTAAGTAAAACAGTTCAATTTCAACTTTTATTTCCTTTCCTAAACCTGCAAAACTATAACCAAATACATATCATTCAAGGATATTGCTTGCGATAAATCAATCGGAATAGCTGCAGTAAGGTCTTCTAAGAAAAAATTTCCATCTTCCAACTGCGATATCACGCCCATGATCCACCTTTTCCCCGCACATCCTATGAGCGATTGAACAGTTATCATCTGCATCCAGTTCCACCAAAAAAGAAAGCAAAAAGTCATGAGTCATGACATCTGACATACTCTTTTGTGGAGAACTAATGCATGGTAAAAGTGATGCAAGATTGAAAGATCAAAGTGTTTTATTCAGTAATTGTAGTTTGAGTCATAACCTCGGTCAGAATAAGAAGCAATTAGGATTGCATGTTTAGAAAAACAGATCAATTATAGCAAGATACAGAGATTGCATAATAAACAAGAAAATATCTTCCAACTGAAATAAAGGATAGGCCAAAAGCAAATTATTTTATTGGCAGTAACACAAAAAAGAACCGAGGAATTTAAATATCATATCACCTTGCCCTTAAGAATGATAGTAAAATGAAAATAAGTAATAAGCTGCCATGAAGAGCATACCTCACAACTACCAGAGCGAGTTTCTTCAGCATCAAATACAGGTCGAGCAAAATGCCTATCTCTAGAGAGCCTCTGCTGCAATAATTGAAGCCTGTCACGATACAGAACTGCTTTTGCTGATGCCTCGCCATGGATTGGCAACTTGCCAGTAAACCTGCATATTATTGGTTAGTTTAGTGCTAGGCTAACAAAATGAGCAACAGAAAATAAGTCTAGTATATTTAATAAGTGGAAATTTTTACACCTTTCATTTTTTGAAAAAAACAGGAAATATACTAAGGGGATTCCTTGTCCCACAAACAAGGGGGTCTCATAGACCAATTTGGTGTCTGACTTGGCCATGACCTTGAAATTAGATTATTATTATTATTATTATTATTATTATTATTAACATGCTGTAGAATAAATCAAAATGAGTTAACATTTGTAAACCTCAACAGAGATCGATTGCTCCATTCATATCATCAAGACAAGTGATTCTGGTTCCCTGAATAAATAGGGGACATGCATTATAAATCGATACAGCAAAGAATTGTAGCTTAACATTTGAAATTACAAAATAAAACACTTTCCAAAAGGTATAAGTAACCACATGTGTGTTGAGACCATGGCCGAAACTTCCATTAAGAAACCAACACAAGAGCCCTTGAGAATCACAAGTCAAGACAACAATTATTAAACCACTTATTGAGGATTTTTTCTCTTGGCACTAATTAAACAAAGAATACTTGGCCCTTCTTGAGGGACAGTGCTTCAGACACAATTTTCAGGACATCTCATCCAAGATGTCTCATGAACACTCTCATCCGAACCACGGTCCGCTATGGCTTAGAGGTTTAGGGACCTTGCCTACTAGACTCTAATTGGGCTTTAGCAGAGAAAGTGAAAATCCACCTCCATCGCATCATTAGATGCAAACAAACGGTAGCTTGGCCCATTATACTTGTAGAGTTCAGTATCATAGAGTTTGGTGCTCAACCCTTGGCTTGAGACTATGTTCAACCTTGTCTCACTCTTACACAACCTTCGGAGGTTCACTGACTTGGCGAAAGGGAAAGATCGGTACCCGTATTTGACCTATCTCTAATCAGATTCCATTGCCTCGACTAGCCCTTCAAGCCACACTAGTTGTTGGTATGCAAGGGTTGAGGATCTTTTGGCATCTGTTGGTATTGCGATGAATCGACTTCATCCATTTAGGTATTCTCTGGACACGCCTGGCCACCTCTTACCTACCAGGCAAGAGTTGAATAGAATCACCTAAGATGACACTTGTAGACAATTCGTGCGGGTCACCTGGATCAATCCTCAAGGTGGGTTACATCCAAAGATGACCGTTTATGCTACGCATTTCATGGATCTGAGGGACGGCCTCATTATTCAACCCCATTACACACTCTACCATGGGTACACGCTCTTTGTATTCTTTTTAGAGTGGGTTCTCATCATCTCAAGGTGGTGGCAGATCAACAGATTGACCGATCCGACAGGATCTGCCAGGTATCTCACCCTCGAGAGGTTGAGACCAAGGGGCACTTCATCTTTCGATGCCCTATCTACTAGGAGATTCGCGAGCAGCTCCATTGTCCTTCTAGGGAGCTTCTTCTCACAAAGCTTCAGAATCCTACCAATTTCTTCAGATACCCTAATCAAAAATGCCTGGCCATGTACTTGCAGGAAGCCCTCTGGCTTTGCTCCTTAATCCTCCAGCGATATTCGCAGCACTGAGTCAACTTTAAGGCATGATATTAAGATATTAGAATATAAAAAGAGTTTCATAGAGCTGGTTATAGTGGTCTACTTGCAGGAAGCCCTCTGGCTTTGCTCCTTAATCCTCCAGCGATATTCGCAGCACTGAGTCAACTTTAAGGCATAATATTGACATATTAGAATATAAAAAGAGTTTCATAGAGCTGGTTATAGTGGGTCTAATTGATTTTATTTTTTCACTTTTTGGCAAAATAACTATAGCAATTTTGCCCCTTTAATCCTTAAAAAAATATGCATGGTTATTAACACTACCATATTTGAATGATGAGCATAATAGAAATAAGACTAAGGAATTATTTTCTGAAATTCTATGGCCATGCACGAATATTGTTGCACTACCTGTAGCCCAGGAAAAGAGGTTTGACGAAACCATGGGCCAACCATAATTTCTGTGATTATTTATCTATCACTCCGTGTGTGCATGTATTTACGGGGGATTCCTCCCCGCTTTATAACATCAGATCAATCGAGCGATATACATTAGTTGAGGTGTGCTAGCACTTGCCATGATATCTGGTATCTCCTGTGTTTGTTTTGGGTTCTACTTTCGGGTTTTAACTTTAATTCTGGGATCGATATCAAAGCTACACCAGATCGCTGCATTTAATCTCCCTAATGATTTCAATGTTGGTTGAATCGACCATAAATTCTGAACTTGGCAGAGTGTGCAGGAACATTTTTAAATCTACATTCACTGGATGAAACCTAATTTGAACACGGCCAACACTAAAATACCAAACGCTAGAGCAAGAATGCATAATTGAGATCACTAATGTTTAACAGTGGTGACTCAACAGCTAGATACCTATAAACTTGTACTCAATGCGTAATCGCCATTTCAAATCTCAGAAAGGCCGTGACTGCCGACTAAGTTCCACATGTGCTGCTGGCCACCTCTGAGTAGGATAATGACAATTGGGGGCCTTTGGTTGTTGATGGACTTCCACAGATAACCGAGTGGCGTAAGCACAGAGACTGTCACCAGGACCCCGCAGCTGCGGCAGCCTGTGCTTATTACAATGATTATGCTTTCTCACGGTGCAAAACCTGGGGCAGACATTGATTTTTGGGATGGCCTTCTGCAGTTGTTTGCCCTTGCGCCACTGACTTCTGTAGTTACTACAAAATCTGGGTGGAGATTTTGTATCTTCAATGCCCCCCATCAATTTTGATTTTTGAGGGTTTGAAGTGGATAGGTATCTATGTCTCTTTATAACAGCAAGGCCATTTTTTTACTGCGATCCGAATCTTTTTGGTAAAATGCTTACTGTACATAATGTTACGCTGATTGGAAAATAAGAAGCAATCTTTTTAAATAAAGTCCAGGAAGGAGCATCTTCTTACTCATAAAACATTTTACGAATCGGATCGTAGGAGAACTTGGAGACAAGGAAGACATCAATGATGCGCAGTCCAGACTGGCTGTAGTTATTAGTTGCTGCGTCTATGGTACTGTCCGTAGCAGTTCCTGTAAGTGGGCTTAGGATTTGCTCCACCGCTTCTTTATCTAACACGGTAGTTTTCACTGTGAAGAACATGCAAACGCAAAGCACACTGTAAATATCCATGAAAAGCTACTGATATGTAAACTTTGATGGGTTTTAAGGATTAGGATTCAGAAATGTTATCCTCACTCGAGAAAAGGATGGATTTTGGGTTTCAACTGAACCAAAAATAGGACACACAAACACAGAGCACACTGTAAATGTCCATGAAATGCTACGGTTAAATAATAATGGATGGACTTAGGGTTTAGAGTTTAGTCATACAAGAGGCTCTGTCAATTTCATCGAGAACGAGCTCGAGAGCCTCGTCTTCTGCGTCTGTGAAGTCGTTAATGAACTCTGTAACGGCCTTCAGGGCACCGACAGTGAGAGTTAAGCCCTTGAGCTTGAATTTCTTCTGAACATTTTTAAGGGACTGAGACCCCATTATCTTTTGCTGCTGCTTCTTCTCTACTGAAATGTGATGGCCTCCAGCGCCAGAGTTCGAAGCATGTATTCACGAAGCATTAAGCAATTTGTATTGGTATTTCCTCTGAACCCCCATGATCAGAATGGCGGGAAAGTTTGGGATTGTGTATAATTCTTTTAATTCTATCAATGCCCAAGAACCTTCGATTGATTAGTTTTATTTATGTTATAAATATTATTAAATAAGAAATATAAATCGATGTATCCCTCTCCAAATTGGTAACCGTTTTTGCATAGTTATTAGTCCGTACCGGAGTATTGTTAGTATGCCGTGGATGTTGTATCCATTATTTGCAAAAGAGACTTTAGGATAATTGAAGTTAATTAAACAAGAAAAAAAAGCTGCAAAGCAGCTAATTCCCTGTCAATAAGAAAATAATGTTATTTTGGATTACACATATCAATAGGTGGGACATAAATCCATAGCCCTGCACCGTGCTAAAGCTCAAACTTCCCATTGATCACCAACATAGCCTCACCCAACCTCACATGTTATGTTGTTATACAATGGCCTCGCAAAAAAGAAAAAGATAACATTGTCTACTAATTGGAATCATCTGTGATGCTTTATATGAGCATGCTAATTTGCTCTATCGCATTGATTATAACAATTATAATGAGATGTGTATATGCATCAAGTTACTATTCGAAAATGGATGTACAAGAGAACTTTATATAAACCAACATAGATCCATCTTAAAAGGGGATTTACCAAGCACCAAATCTTTCAAGGTGCAAACCTCTTTTTATAGTGCAAAGGTTCTTACTGTGTAGTTTTAAATGTTTTAAATCTAATATTTTTTATAATATTCATTATTTTATATAATTTTTTTTTTTTTAAAGGACACATGTCAATTCCAAGATGAGCACTGAAGGAGTTACACATCCCCCTACTAGGCTATAGAATGGGCCTCTTGCACGCAATAAGTTGCTCAAAGAGCATAGAAATAAAAGAGAAGTGCACAAGCACAAAGCCATGCATACTATTAATGATCACGTAATATGAATCAATCTTTAATATCGAATCATGAGCGATCATGTAAGGTTACTCAGATTTAAAGGATTTTTACTTTACTCAAAATTAGTAAAGCTAGGATTCCTAAAAAAAAAGTAGGAATGTCATCGTGGTTGTATTTGATTATTGCAATTTAACTCAGTCTTTAAATATAGTTAATAAGAGAAATTGGTCAAAATATGAAGATAGATCTCCCTCGTACTTGTACATAGCGTATACACCTACCAGTTGGGATCAATGACCTTTTAACCATGATAACATGAAAAATTTAAATACAGTTGGCAGGATCTTCAACTATCACAATTAAATGGTGTGAAGTATACATAATTTAATTTAAATTTCTCGTATACAATTTAGAATTTTAAAGTAATTGTGAAGTTTTTGTATGTGTTTTAAGGAATAGACTGGTAGGATAATTTATTTTGGGAAAGAAAGAAGTGACATCTGAATATGCTTTCTCTTTTATCTCGGATGGTGACATGTGAGTAACTTTTGAGAAGAAAGATTCATGTTGTTGGAAAGTGGGCATTGCATTAACTTTCAAAACAAATATATGATCTTCACATGGGGTGGGACAAGAACCGCGTAGTATAAAAGACAACCAAAACGCCCCGCTTTTCCGACGGTTTTGGGTCCAAAACAAGTTAAAATTTTGGTTGGAAATTGTTATTTTCGCATTTTTGTAATTTCAGCAATTGGGATGGCCGGCTCTACTAATTGCCGAATTTTAAAACTACCTAGATCGCCGAAATTGCGATTTGAGCATGCCAAATTGCGATTTTGGCAAAAATTGCTCTGTCGGATTCCGACGAGTTTGGGGCGTTTTGGTTAGCCCTTATACGACAGGAACTGAATGCTCCCAAGCCTTAACAATTTACTTTCCGACGGGAAAGTGGAAAAACATTGTCCACCATCTGAATTCACTTACTTTCCGTTGGGCCCATCCATCTGTATTCATTTATTCATTTTCTTAATGTTCCAAATGTGAAATGAAAGACTTGGAAATTACGCTTAAATTTTAATTTATTAAGATATCCATAAATGGCTCTAGCAATTTATATATCTTCAATGGCTTGCTCTGAGTTCTGCGTTTTGTGTGAGACTTATAGCAATATCTATCTGCAATAGCTTGCTCTGTCTTTTGAACTTTGTGTGAGATAGCAGTTTGGAAATCCTTCACAGTAGTGGATGGTATCTTGATTTTTAGCTCCTTTGTATGCAAATTTTGTGTTACTATTGCTTGAGAGTCAAAGTGTTGTAATTCTGAGATTTTTTTAAGATATGTGTGAGGACTGTTTTTTAAGATATATCCATGTGTTTGGATTGTTTTTCTTATGTTATAAAGAGATTGCATAACATATTATGTAATTCTGTATGTCGAGCGGAGTTATGGAGAAAATGTCTAATCGGGGCTTCGTCTCTAGATTTATTGGTGTGAGCATACACATGACAATCCAACACATACTTCAGCACATCCACATCACCAAGCGCTACAACAAAGAGTTAGCAGTTCTGGAAAATCTGATAATGAGCATCGAACATACCGTGATGCACATCAAGCAAAATCGATTGGCATTCAAAACCAACAAAGTTAAAGATACTAATTCAGCTGTCAACGGATGGCTTAATGAGTTGGATGATCGCCTCCTTGAAGCATCAGAAATGGTGCAATGTTGCTCAATATCAAAGTCCCACGTTAATCTTCCTGCTCGTCATAAGAAGATCTTTAGTTTGACTAAAGTTATTAGAGAGCATTTAAAATCGTCTCCTTTACTTGTCTGAATTCCAGAGGGCCAAGTGGGAGATACTCAGAAGGTCCTAGAGGGACTTGGGAAGACTAAGGACAGCCTAGAACCTTTGGCTTCTTTTGCAATGACTTCCCAAGCAGCGAGGAAGAACTTGATAGTGGGACAAAATCAAGCCTTTCAAAGTCTGCAGAACTTGGTGATAGATAATGTAGAGGCTAAGAACATTGATTTACTTGGAAAATCTGGATCTGGAAAAACTCTGCATCTCTGGACACTCTACAACAGCCAATAGGTACGCTATCATTTTAGGGACGGGAAGTTAATAATCCTCCAACAAATCAATTTGCGATTGGTTTCCAGTTTGAAGTTGCGAGCTTCCTAAATCTTTCGGAATTTTGACAAATCTTGAGCGCATTGATCTGAATGTGGCTCGCGCTCTACAAACGCTTCCAAATTCTTCTATACATTTACCTCATCTCACCTTGCTCTCTGACCCGTGACCAGTGTGTAGAGAGAAAACCACGGAGCTTTCTTGCTTCCGGTAGAGCCTGTAACGTCCAATGTACCAAGTTGTACTGCTACCAAGCTTTTGAATTCATAATATTGATAATTATAAAATAAAATTTTAATGTTTCTGACATGTGTTAATTATATGTCAAATTCATGAATTTTCTTTTTTTTTAAATAATTTTTATATCAAAAAATAAAAAACCTCCTGGAGAGATTTATGTCAAATCTAAAGTGTACTTCATCAATAAAAAAATTGGATTTTCTTTTTTCAAAAAATAGAAATATATTTTCAAAATTTAAAAAATTCAGTTTAATAACTATTTTTTTTAAGCATCACAAAACTTTACAAAAACAAAATAAACAGTTAAGAATTAATACAAGTAAAAAAACTTTGACTTTTGAATGAAAAGTATATCCCTGCATTGGCACATGGAATAAATATAATTATTAGAACAATAATAATATTTGTTTACATTTGTTTAGAAAATTGAGAAGGAAAAAAACGTGTGACAACAGCATCCACATTCTTGAATATTGTTGGTTTCAATTACATTGTGGCGTGTGTTGAAGGTGGCCATATATCATTGCTCCTCATCTATCGCCATGATCTCCTACCTCCTACCTCTAGGATTTCTCGAGTTTGGCTTGGTAGTCTTAAATCTTAAGAGCAGGTTCTTCAATCTACTTAAAATCTCTTTACAATTTTAGAGGTTCATTTGCTTAAAATCCATCAACGAGATCGTTGAGTTGAGGACACATTTTTGGTCGCCATCCACGACAATGTATCCATCTCCTCCTCCTATTGAGAGCAAGCAAGGGAGGGTTTAACTTGCTTCTTTTTCCTCTTCAATGGAACCAGAAGCCAAAGTTGAAACAATAAATGTTGCAAACCTTGACTCTAGGGCAACAAGAAGGAGCAAAGTATGATTTACAATGGAGAAGACACGATTGTTGCTTAAGGTTGCCTATAGACATCATAAAGGTTACATTATTCTCAATGTTACTAGTTTGTAGTTATTTTAAGTGACTCGTTTTTTATGCCATTACATGCATATTGTTCTGAATGTTGATTTTCTTTATGTTTGTTGCATACATAGTTCTCATGCAAGATTTCACACTTTCAACTGAATGTGGCTATGAATCTTTCTTGAGAAATTTCAAGGAGACAGTTTGAAGTCAAGAAAAACTTAACATTCTAGAGTGATTATGTGGTTCTTTGTTTTGTTAGCAGTAAATATTTTTAAGGTAAAATTTTATGAAAACGCAAACCTCTTGTGTGACTTGTCGGTTTGATTGCAGTGTCTCTAAATTCTTCTATTGTATAAGAAGCAATGGACTTTAATTTGATTTATAAGGTATGCATGTTATGATCCATGCCAATTCCTATGTTGCATTTGAAGGAATACACGATCCTGTGTTTTCAAACCTTCTCTATAAATTTTGAAATTATTGAAGGTGTGGAACCAAGATGTGGTGTATGTACTTTATGAAATTAGTAAAGAAAGGTAATGTGTTCTAATTTTTTAGTATTGTAATGGCTTAGAATAGTGGGAACTACGAAACAAGGTTCTATGACCATGGATTCTCTCCTTGTAGTGTTCCTTAACCCTTAAGTTTAAAACACAAACTAGGTATAAAAAGATTGTAATGTAGAAAACCATATGCATGAAACTATTGAAATGTAATAATGCATATGATACCCTTGTAGTATGATAATCAAAGAGAAAAAACAATGTTCACTTGCCTCTCAAGGTGGGGCGACCTTTCACTTCGACGGAGCTTCAAATACAACAATACCTCACAAAACATTCCTTCGCCTCCTATAAGTTCTTAATTAGATTCTCAATAACGAATGTGGTCGCATCATTAATGAGTACCAACTACCTAGTGGTCCTTATTTAATAAACAAGACCATTTTACAAATTATTATCCACTGTTATCTAATGAGCCGTTATTAGAGGAAGATGGTTGTATACATTGATTGACTCACTCCTAAGTAGTCTAAAGTAGGGAGGTTAGGGTAGGACCCTAACGTACCCTCCCCCTTTAAGAGCAACATTGTCCTCAACGCTAAAGGTGAAGGAATTGTTGCTTAATTGTTGTTGGTTCCCATGTGACATCTTCTAGTTGCATATATTTCCAATGGATTGGTACTTCTCGAACTGTGCATTGGAGCAATTGATGCTCTTTGGTATCCAATATTGCTTCTGGTTGGAGCCAAATAGAACCTTCTTCATCAAGTCTGGTAATTTGGTTTGCACTTTGCAATTTAATCCCATGACCTTCTTGAGACAAGGCACATGAAAGACCAAACGAATTCTTGGAGTGGTTTGGAAGAGCAAGTTTGTAGGCCACCTTTGGATAATTTTATAGGGTCCATACAACTTTCATGTTAGTTTATGGTGGAGTTTGTCTTTGAGTAATGTTTGTTTGCTTGTAAGGTTGAAGGCGAAGAAACACTTGATCCCCTCCTGCAAAAGAATGCTATAACAAATTTTGGTTAGCTTATTTTCATTATATTTTGATTCATAACCAAATTGTCCTTAAGTATGTGGAGAATGGCTTCTCGTGCATAAAGTGTGTTATCCATTGCAAGAACCTTGAAGGTGCTTAATAAATAGGAATCCACTAATAAGGGTAAACCATGATAATTGGTATTACACCACCATTCTTCAAGGGGAAACCATCATGCTCATTGGTGTAGCGTTTCAGAGGCAAATCGTTGAAAATAAGCTTCTAAGCACTTATTAACCACTTATGTCTGACCATTTGTTCAGGGTGATATGATGTTCTTAAGTTCAACTAGGTGCCCTAAAGTTTAAGTAGACCCTGCCAAAAGTTTCTAGTGGATACAGGGTCTCGATTTCAGACAATGGAAGTAGACATGTTTTGTAACTTACAAATCTGATCCATGAAATTTTTTTCGACTGATCAGGGGTTAAAAGGGTTTAACAAGGCACAAAAATGAGCATACATGGAAAGGTGACCGACCACCACTGTGGTGATGGATATTCCCAAATTCCAAGGCAAATCTAGAGAGGACCCATTTAACCACATTATGTCTTTTCACCTTCGGTGTTCATCGAATAACATCATAGATTATTCGATTTGGTTACGATTATTTCAATGTACCCTCACCGGTGTTACCTTAAAGTGGTATATGGAAAAACCTTCTAGGACACACCCCAACTTTGTGTCATTAGCATCTACCTTTCTCATATTCTTCCAATTACCATTCCGATACAATGAAGGAGTAGAAATTCTTTTGTCGTGTCATTAAAACACGACTACCTACATCTTTAATCATATACATGAGTGGTGTAGAAGAATGAGCCTTTTTTAAATCAATCTAGATTATTGTCTTTTCCTTGATTGGTTTTTAATGTCTCCCCTCCTCTTTATAGCTAATCAAATGTTGCCTCTGGAAGTTTGCAAAGTGAAGAAGAAGCTCTCATGAAGGCCCAGTAGTACAATATGATTTATGCTCCATTAAGGTACTTGTATTAGATTATCCCAGATGCCCCATGAACTAACTCCTCACACAGACATCAGTCAGTGACATCTCATTCCATCGATGAGATGATTGGCTCAGTTACGACCACATCACATCCATACAACCAAGTGCCACCCTCAAATGGCAGTGGTATGTATGGTCAATCATATGGAAGTGAGCACCCCATGTATGGTTTACCTTCTCATGGGCCATCCCCTATACATTAAGATCAGTCACGGTTATCTTCCCATGCATAAAAAAGTACCTCATACTCAATTCCTAGCAATCGTTCCCATGCCCATGGACTGTCGTGTAGTGGAACTACTTGTAGTAGTGCTTCTAGCACATATGTGGTCCCACCTGCCATTAACACATATTACCCATTTCCAGGGCTGTCGCCACCCGTGTGAGTTTATGTGTCTCAACCTCAACCCAACCCTTTCCTGCAAGGGCAAGTTTATGGGAATCAAAACACGCCCAATAACTAGCAGGTACATGCTCATTACAATCCACAAACTACCCATAATAAGAAGAAGAAAGGGAAGAACTAGAGGAATAACCAAAACCTTGAGGTTGGGGGAAACCAACCTAATATACCTACGGATATTGTTGGCAGTCAAAACCCCATAAATCAAGACCCTAATAAACCTACTAAGCAAGGTAAAAATCCTTCATTGAGGAATAACCATCCTTGTTCTTTTTGTGGGGTCTATGGGAAATATACTCATCATTTCTCACATCTTACCCGAGCACATCAACTATGGGAAGCAACTAATCAACGAGACATTGCTAATATCTTTTAAGTCCCATCTAACAGTGATCTTCCACCTCCTCCCACCACTCAACTAATGGTGTTGCAAAACCCCTTTTGACATCAAGGATTAGTAGCAACTCATCCGATGGTGCCTTGTTCACATCAATTATCTACTTCCACTCCCCCAAGAGACCCTTCCTTCCTAAACATTTTTTTGACATATGTAGATGTTAACCTTCAATCCCATCATAACCGGTATGGTTTCCCTCTTGAACCTATAACAATGATAAGGAAAAAGACATGTCTTTAACTGATGGACTGCTTCATATTTCTTGACCCATTATAGACCCTACCCCAAAGATACCCATTGTACCTTTGCATCAAACGATGCATAACCTAAATGCATTGGCAACTCACAATTATACTACCGTGGATGAATTCGCTTAGTTCCCCACTACCATGTCTACTTAAGCATACTTGCATAATTATCTATCGTATCACGTCCCTATTTTATGCTTTAGGCACAATCAATCTGTCATATGCTTGGTCAATCTCTCTTGATTTGGACCAAGTTGAACCTATCTTCCTTCTTCATCAACGTTCAGGTCCATGTTATGTATAAGAATCTAATCATCCATCGATTTATTATTGACGAAGGGGCATCGACACATGCCATGTCTACCCATATCTGGAAGAAATTGGGATCACCCAAGTTACATTGTTGTTGAGTCACCAAATTACCATCTTTTCATATCCTGTTCCCTTTATTTTTAATCCCATCCTACTTACCCGTAACCTTGCTTGATTATATCTTAATGTTTATGTGGGATTTTAGGTTTAAAGGTCTTCCAATGCATTTCTTTTAGTATTTTATGTGGATTTATGATTAAACATTGGAAACAGAACATATCCTCGGTTATCTTTGAGAATTGGGTTAGTTTGTTGGTTGTTACATGAACAGGCGAAATCCTATTACTGGCAATTCATGTAAATGGAAATTCCGCTAACTATGTAGTTTTGGTCTACTCCAAATTTGTGGGTCAAATTCGACTTTCCTCTTCAACCATGGAAGAATTGCTATAGATTTGGGATCATCATTCAAATATCTTGGATAGAGAAGAATCTTGGTGTTTTGGAAGATATTTATTAGCAAAGATCTTGGAGTTATCTTTGACTTGTTATTTTTCAGCAAATGGTTGTAACCAGATGAGAAATTAGTGGATCTTAATTTATTATTTGTTATTTTAGCTTCGAAGCAAATTCATGTATAAAAGAGAGTGCCTTCTCCACTCCATGGGAGGACTCTTAGAGCAATAATCTGGTTTATGATGGAATAAATCATATTTTGTGAGATCTTGTTTTTCTATAGGTTGTAGTTTTGTAATTCATGTAGTTTGCAATTAGAATAATTTAATTATATTATAGATTAGCATTGACTCTCCATTCTATATAGAGTATGACCTGCTTCAGAAGGATGGGGAGATGATTAATGTAGATCATCTTTTAGTTTTTATTCATGAGTGTGGTTCCTTTTCACAATGATTATTTTCTTTTATGCAAGTGTGTTTCCTTTTATCAAATATTGCTAGCAACGAGAGCCGTAGTCATGGAAATCATGTAATGAAACAACCTGGTGACAACAAGGTCCCTACCCAATAACATGATCAGTACCAGGTACATGATCATTGCCAGGAATGATTGAGCTTTTTTTTTTATGAAGTGTGGTGTGTTTCATTTATTTTCATGCAGTTGATTTCACAAGTTTGAGCATAAGTAGATTAGGCATTAAACATTTTAAGTAGATCATACTACAAATGATAAAATCTTGCATATATTGTGTCTAGCATTTCACAAGTTTACAGAATATGGATTGATAATTAAATGTAACATGGTTTAGGCATATAAATCAACTAACAATTGTCCCAGATGTTGTTCCATGTATATGATGACCATCCTTTCCAACCATAAGGAATTTTAACCAATGTCCCCATAGAACTAGTTGGAAAAACCATCTTGATAGACATTGGAGTTGTAAAAGCCCATTTAGACTACAATATTGAACCTCCTCAACCTTAGTTATATGTATGCTATAAAGGTTGTTGCTTCTACCATGTTCATCTCATGATGTTACGACATAAAGATAAAGTTGCGATGCTTGATCAACTTGCATAGCATGACCCCAAATCTATCGTTAATTGTGTCAATGTCTTGGAAGCCAATGAAGGTAACCTTTTTATGCCTTCTTCTAGAGCTGATCCTAGTGTCTTTCAAGGCAATTCCTTGTTGGGTACTTTCTCTAGACTACCACCTAATATTCCTAATAAAGGAACCTTCTGTATTTGCACCATAATATTTGAAAATGCTTCATCACATTGAACTAATCAACCTACATCTTCCTCTGCAATAGGCAGAAAACGAGCAAGCTCACCTATATGTTGAATTTTGTCCATTTGTCCTCCTTTAGGAATTGTCGAAACCCTGTGATGGATACACTTAACCTTCTAGGGCTTGCTTTAAGTCTCCAAGTTTGGTACCTTACACCCCCAACCACACCTCTAACCCCACAATTAGTTTTAACTCATGTTCAACCAGTTGATAATTCCAGTGTTCTATCTCTTGTTGCAAAACAAGAATCTAATACCCCTTCCTAGCAATTTCTACTTGTAACGTTGGGGGCAAGAGTAAAAAAATTGGGGGCACCATACCTTCAGGCTTGGCCATGACCACTACACCCAAGAAGGTCAAAATGTATGCCTTGTGCTATATGCAATATCTTTGTTCATGCCACCCACAAGTGCCAGGAACTCCCATTATTACATATCCATATCCACATTAAGAATATAGACATTCATAAGTGACATCCTATTTTCTAGATAACCCTTCCTAGCACCACCAAGCATCGATCAAGACGTTGCATACCAATCATATGTGTTCCTTATGTGGCATTTATGGTCACTATTCACACCATTATTCGAAATTCAACAAAATTTGAACAACCATAGCCGAATTATGCTTGAAATCAATGGAACCATAGTCACAGTCATCGAAGTAATACTGCCACCTAAAACACGAAGTGAAGGATCTGCATCCATTTACTACATTTCCTCCTCAAGTGGCTTATTCTCTTTGGCATCATGTTCATCCATGTCACTTGCTACAATGACGAATTTGCATGATTTTTCTTTGTTAGGGTTCTACCCTAACCCCCCTACTTTATCAATGTATAAGTCCATAAGGCCCACTAGTTAGTTAGTGGGTAGTGCCTTAAAGTAAAAGGGCCTTCCTTATTGACTAAAGATCCCTAAGTGAGTGACCCTCATTAATAATGGGACCACAAGTACTTAGAATTTTGACTATTGAAACACTATATGCAGAGTACTAAGATATGTAATGTTTAGTCAAGATTCGTCATTGTATTTGGAGCTTTACTCTTGGAAGTTGCCCACTTGAAGAGGAAAGTGAACATAGTTATCTGTTTATCTATTCTCTCTTATATTTTCTATTTTTTCCTTGAATTTATAGGTTTAAGCATATTACAAGTGGCATCAAGGCTCTTTCTTGGGCTAAAGGGGAGGAATTTTCTAGGGTTTGGCTCTTTCCATCAAGTCATCCTAACATTTTATCTCCATTTTTTTGTGCCATTTCAAGATCTTAAATTCACAAGGTACAACAAAGACATATGGAGGTAAATTGGATCCAAATTTTAGCTTTTGCATCATTGTAATTTTGGAGATACATGTCGTGAAAGTTAAGGGAATTTTGTAAGATTTAAACTCGTGCAGAGAAGCAAAGCATACAAATTCTTTTAAGAAAAATAGAGATTACACCACAACATTCACACATACGAATTTCCCTAGAAACCCTTAACCGCAACCATGCAATAGATTGGCTTCTCCTCATTACAGATTGAGATCCAAAAACTTGACAGCATGTTGCTTGTTGCTCTCCTTCATTGACCACCTGCATCTCTCCCTCTCCTCGTGTTGCTCAACCTGTGGCTAGTCCAAAGCTCCATTTCCAAGCACTGCCCTCTTAGCACCATGCACTAGAAACCTTGCTCACACGCCGATCACTATGCACCTTCACGAAAATCATACCACCGGTTCATGACACTTCCTGAATTCAAACACGCGAGCTATATTCACACATGGAGAATGGGTTGACTTCCTTCTCGGATAATGTCAAAAGCAACATAATGGGATCAAAGCATAGGTGGAGTCTCCTCTCTGTGGCTTCTCAACAAAGACAACAACTAAAAAATGCATTGGTCTCTTACATCAAAGCAACGATTGTTTTCTCTCATAGACGACACGCCCTTACCTCATATCTCAAAAAATAATTACAGTATGGGCATTTTCTTCAAGTCAAAGACAACACACCCTCACCTGAGCTCTGAGACCAGATGTAATTTTTAAACCTTTGTAGAGAAACAAAGCATACAAATTCTTTTAAGAAAAATAGAGATTACACCACAACATTCACACATAATACATAGAGATTTACCATGGAAACCCTTAACCGTGACCATGCGGAAAATTGGCTTCTCCTCATTATAGATCGAGATCCAAAAACTTAACAGCTTATTGCTTGTCGCTCTCCTACACGAGTTGCTCGTGTCGCTCCCTCTCCTCATGCTACTCAACTTGTGGCCAGGCTAGAGCTCCACTTACAAGCACTTCCCTCTCAGCACCATGCACATGTAACCTTGCTCTCACACCGAGCACTGCGCACCTTCAAACCTTCATGCAAATATCACACCACCAATTCATGACACTTCCTGGATTCAAACGCGCAAGGTGTATTCACACATGGATGATGGGTTGAATTCCTTCTCAGTAAATCTTAAACCAACACAATGAAGATCTTCATTTTCATTGGCCAAAACTGTTCAACCGGGCCAAGTGAGCTTACCTAATCACCTCCATACCACTTTACAATGGAGTATATTAAGCCTTTTTATAGGATTCATTACATGCAAACCATTGGCATACAAAATCAGGGGCCATCAATATCATGTGCCCGAAACCATGTGTTGTGACCTAAACCTTTTGCTCATTCTCGAGACAAGGTTAACCCTAAAAAAAAATTCCTAAGGTTTGGCTCTTTCAAATGACTCATCTTTGAATTTCTGCTCCAATTTTTTTTCTATGTTGTTTTAGTATCTGAAATTCGCAGGGTAATGCAAAAATATACGGAGGTAACTTGTGTCAAAATTTCAATTTTGGGTCACTAAACTTTTGGAAATAAACTATGTGAAAGTTAAGGAAAGTTTTGCTAGGGTTTGGCTCTTTCCAATGAATCATCTTGGCATTTTCGCTGGAACTTTTTTATGTGAAGTTTTGAGGTCTAAAATTCATAGAGTACAAAAAATACATAGGGAAGTAACTTGTTTCCAAGTGTATCTTATTCATTTGTACCCTTTTAGAGATACATTATATGGAAGTTAGGCAATTTGAATGGCCCCAAAACAAGCCTTAAATAGGTGACATGGGTAAAATTGTTATATTTGAACTTCTAAAACTCTAAATTGAGTGCCACCAATTGTATTAAAAATAAGACACACCTGAGTACTTTTGGTGAGAATTTCATATTTGGATCTAAAAAAATGGACTTGTGGCAGGCCGTATAAGTTCACCCTTTTGAGAAAGCCAAAATCAACATGTCTTGTGAAATTAAACTATTTTTTGCTTGGCACATCAGAATTCAGTAAAGCCTATGGCACTGTAGAGTATACACATAAAACTATTGTAAAGATAAATTTTAGACACGAAGGTGCATAAATTTTAGAGTTACAAAAGCCTCTAGACTATCTCCAAATTAGGGTTTACAGGGAGTTGTGCTTATTTCTAAATTTTACACCGAAACCCTACCTCAAAAAGTAAGTTATTTTCCAATAATTGCAAAGCTCTTTCTGGGGTTAACAAGCTCAATTTTTATAATTTTCTTTAAATACATGTTCTAGCATATTTAAATAACACAAATATCTTTCATTCAATGGGTAAACCTGCTGTTGGGGAAGCATACAAACAAAACATACAAGGTTACTTAAGCCACATTATTGTGTAGCTTTGTAACCTTTATTGGTATCCCTTCGAGTAGTACCATGTCAAACAACACCTTTATATGGACTTTCACCTCCACGTACCCTCAAGTATATCGAATGTCCCATAGGTGTACTTGGAACTAGCCTTAGATAAACCAATTGATCGTCTTGTTTCTATAGTAATCCGAGAACAACACTCATGGAGATCACTCTCTAGTACACGGGTAGTTGAGTAGTAAGGCTAAGGGCATGGTCTAGCTTCCTTAGTTAGTTCCCTGAGATATTGGGACAAGTACTAATGTTGGACCCGCATGTATATTAGAGATCTATAGCTCTTGACACTATGTTCTCCTTAGGACTTGACAAATCCCACCCATGGTGGAACCCTATAAACCACCTCACACCAACACTCCAAACAATATGATCACCCACTATATTGCCAACATGTTGGAAAATATGGAATCTCAATACACAAATCTTAATGACCAGATTCAACACCTTTAGCAGACCATTGATAGTCGGGATCAGACATGGGATAGGAAGTTGGAGACAAAACTATACCAATGGGATAAGATATTGGATGAGAAGTTGGCACATTTGATAGTTAGTTCCATACATGCAAAATAACATGTGAATGCACAACATAGTGAGCCACACCAGGAAGAAACTTCTCACTTGGGACTATTTAGACACAAGCAAACCCCTTTGGGTCCTCGTAGCGATAAACCACCCTCTATGAATAATAACACATGGAACTACTTTCCTAAAGTAGACTTGAACATGTTTGATAGTTCTAACCCATTAAGATGGGTCACTCAAATGGAACATTACTTTTCCCTTCATGGTATTACTGATGACATGTTGAAACTTAAGGTGGGGGCCTTGTATTTGGATCCAAAACGATGGCAATGGTAGGAGTGGAATGAAAAGTCCTAACAATGCTATGTTGCTTGGAATCAATTTGCTCAAGTTCTTCATGAACATTATAAGCAAGATCCTCACTATTTAGGGTGGCTTACCAAGTTACGCCAAACAAGCTCAGTTAGAGACTTTATCTTAGCCTTTGAGCAATTATCCATAAGTACAAAGAACTTAATTGACTCTTTCTATAAATAATGTTTCATTAGTGGCCTCAAGGACATAATAGGTAAACAATCAACACAAGCACCGAATAAGCACCAAATAATTGAAATTAATAAGAGAGAAAGCTCTGACAATCTTGAGCACCCACACATCACATTTCATCTTCATTTCATGTCACAATGACACAATAATGTGCATATGATGTTTCAACAACATACCCTAAAAGGGTCTCCTTAACCTATATTATATAACTAGAGGTATAGATAGATAACATCCCATAACGCATGTGGGATAAATAGTTTTCCACCTTTCTTATATATAAAGAGTGACAATAAGAGATTTTACTTCGTTTTATAACATAGAGAGTTATGAAGTACTTTATGCCTTTTTTATAGATATAACCGACAACACCACACTAGTCATCATTGCATATTCCAACGTGTTACTATATAATATGCTTTCATGGGTCGATCTACTAAGCATGTACGAACATATGGGATATTTGTTGTGTATGAAATATTTTGATTTATCACACTTCTATGTATGCTCAATTGTGCTTGAATGTTGTAATGGTGTCTTTACACATCACTTCTCTCTTGGAATGCTAGCTCTCTATCTACCTAATTCCTTAGTTCGCCAACAAATGATCCATAAATGATGGGCCTATGGCCCATCCATCTCATCAATATAGATCTCTTTGAATTTAAAAAAGTAGAAGTCTTTGCAATTTTGTCAATGTTGAATACAAGCTTCTTGTTCTATGCAATATGTATTTTCATATTTGGGTTTTTGAGGTTAATTTGTTACTTGTATTGCCAAGCCCAAGCCTCAAACAAAGACATAAGCAACCTATTTTTAATGGACAATAGTTAAATAAAATATATTGTTGACAAGATACAAACACCTTGTTTGTAATGGCCAATAGTTAAATAAAATATATTGTTAAAATAAACAAAGAATAGCATAATGGTTCTACTTGTTGGCTTCAAGGATTTATTAATATTAATGCTTATTAAATAACAAAATAAAGAGATCACTCCAAATTTGTTTAATGGCTGGAAGTATACTTAGTTATTTACATGTGAGTAAACCATGCTTTCTTTAGCTGAAATCGAAATTTGTTTATTGAAATGGTTATCTCAACCACACAACACATGAAAGTAACACATTCAATGTAAGGACTTAAATTAAATCCTCCTCCTCAACACTGTTTCTCATCACAAGAGTCTGGTTGATCATTGTATGTTAGGAAAATGTACATCTTTGGAATTAATCAATGGTTGTTATAGAATCCATTTTCCACCGCTAGACACTAGAAATGATAGAACACCTTTGTGGATATTTGTGCCATTATAAGTGCTTGCACAACTTGAGAGAGTATGGTTGCAAGTGAATTTCCCAATGTTTAACAAATTCTAAATACAAAAATTAGTTAAGGGAGAGTGTGGCTAGTGTAATGCGATCATCCATAGTCTAAGTCAATCATATTCCAACTTGCTTTGTCTAATATTGATTCAACAACTCAATATAATGAATGCATTTCATTTAATAACTATGTAAAACCAAAATATTTATAAAATAAGGTTTCCAATCATACATCATAAAAGTATAAATTTACTATGGAAAACCAATTGAGAAAACAAACACTCAATCAGATATTATTAATGCTCAACAAATTATTACACAAGATCATTGTATAGTTATACACCATCAATATACATTTCATCTACTTTTATAGTCAAAGAGACAATATTCACTCTTCATAAAGAGGCTTTGTTCTTTAAGTTGCAAACAAATTTCTTCTACTCAAGTCCATAGAATACTTTTTCTATTCCCCTTATTTTTCCCTTATCATCTCTCCATCTCTCTTAAGTCATAGGACAATGTAGGAAAGTCATTATACTAAAACAATAATAAAACATTGATCACACTACTGGTATGGATGCAATATTGATTCATATTGAATTGAGAACAATGAAAAAAACATGAACTATTGTAGAAGTAATACAAACATGGTATTGAAGCACAATATCATACTTAAAAACAAAGTATATTTAGTGAAAATAGTATAATGTACATGGTAATCATCATTTTTCCGGCTTTCACAGTCTCAATGAATGTCTCTCCATATGGAACGGTACGTTGTTGTCGGTGAACCGTCGTCCAATCCCTTCATGATTTCGTATTTAAGTAGTATGCAGTCTCTATCCCATGCATGCATTCAAAGGCAACACTGCACCATTGAAGTAATTGTTTGCAGGTGAATATAACAGACGATTCTGGGAATACAATAGATATGGATATGAAGGTAACAGACAATTCTGGGAATAATAATGTGACAGACTGCGTGATTTGTACGCTGGAAATGACGACAAGTGGGGTGGAAATGCTGCCCTGCGGTCACACCTTCCATGGCCATTGCATCAGGAAGTGGTTATCTTTTCAACTCAACAGTATAACAAACGTTGCAGCGTCCCCGCTCTGCAGAAACGAGCTCAAACCACAGGAGCTTCAACGGATGAAAATATCGCGCCTAGAACAAAAAGAAGAAGAAAAAGGCGATTTACAAATTCCAGCCATATATCCAGTTTTGCTTTCATGGGCTTGCACACTGATTTGTGCTTACGCAGTGTTTTATAATAGATAATTTCGCAGCCACATTTCTCTCTCAACGACAGTCTCTGCTGGTTTTGCATTCACGTGGATAACGTATTTTTAAAACATATTTATAAATAAGTAAAATTAGCATTAAAGGTGTTTATACCTGCTTTTTAGAAATATTGTAATGTATTAGTTATTTATAATCTAAAGTTAAAAATTGAAGCCATATATATTAATTATTATTAATAGTTGTTGTAATGTAAGCTATTAACTTGTAGTGATTCTTAATACAGTAGAGGTGAATGACTAACCACTTTGATAATCAATAGGTTGATAGAAACATTTCGACACTTTGTAATTAACATAAATCTCACAAACAAAGTCACTAAAATGACAACTAATGAGCTGGCATTATACTTCAAATTAGAAAACATGCTTAATACATCTTGAACTCTTAAGTGGTAGAACATATCAATTCTTAAAAATCATGGATCATGGATGTAGAGAGTATAAGTAAAATTTGGGCTACTTGAACTATATACATTAAAGATAATTCAAGTTATATGCCACTAACTTATAGTGATTGGTATAAGTAAAATTTGGGCTACTTGAACTATATACACTAAAGATAATTCAAGTTATATGTCACTAACTTATAGTGATTGGTAATATAACATAGGTGAATGACTAATGACATTGATAACCAATGGGTTGATAGAAACATTCCAACATTCTGTCACTAACACAAATCTCACTAACAAAGTCACTAGAATGACAATTAATGAGTTGGGCACTATGCTATTATAAGTAGAATAGAGTAGGTGTATACGGGTACATAAATCTCATATTCATATGTGTATAAATGTTTTTACCTCTATGGAAAAAAAAGAGTACATTTTACATATATGAATATGTCAAATGAAAATATGAGTAGTCCCAAGCAAGGCAAAGAGAAGAAACATTAAGATATTAAGTAAGAACCATGATAAAAGTGACATGAAGTTTTTTTAAATATAAAATAACATTTGAAAATTAATTTCTCATATATAATTCTTTTAAAAATACGAGCCGTCCTCCAAGCGGGCCCGCCATGACGTCGTGTGTCATCTTAACTTCCATTCACGTACCATCGACTTTCCATTTGAATTCAATTTTTGTCATTTCTTATCGTGCGAAATAGGTAGCACGTCATTGGTATATTGTTGGCTATTTAGTTTTGAACGTGTTTTCACCGACAATAAAGATTCTCTGCTAGAGGTCTAAGGTAAAGCATGTGGGCCCCGCAAATCCGTGTCGACCCACGTGAAACCGTCAGCTTTGTACTTGGGTTTGCAAGATAAAATATTAGTATTAATATTTGAACGATCCTCACACAATACGACTAGACGAAGGACAAGACAGATGTTAAATAATTGTTTTTTTGTTTTTTTTTTTAATTTTTTAATTATTATTATTTTTTTCTTGTTTTCTGACAATTTCACATCCCAGGGATAAATTGTCAATTTATTAGTTTTAGCCAATAATAAAATAAGAATTTTGATTTCAAATATTAAAAAAATAATTTTTAATTTCAAAATATTAAATTTAATATAAAATTATTTCCAAACATTTGAAAATAGTATAGTTCTTTTTGCAAAAAGTAAAAATAATTGAAAATAAAAAATTCTAACCGATTGCTAATTGGAATTCCAAGAAGTATTATAAATAATAAAGTTAAGATATATATCGTAGGGAAAATGATATACTTTGAAAGATTCTTCATTATTTGGGTGTAGTTTTTTTTGCGTGGCAAAAACTTATATAAATAAAATACAAACATATAATAAGTATATAATAAGTGTAGATAGATATTGAAACTGATATAATTACAAACATATAATAAGTCTTGATAAACGGTTTTAGAGAATCCAAGAATCATGAATACACATTATATGTACAAGAGTTGGTTTATAATTGTGATTTTTTTTGTTTTCAATTTTATGGAAACTAATAATGTTTTTCCAATGTATAGGAACTAATTATACCACCATTTTACTTTTAAAAACATATTTTATTATTTATAATCATCTCATTATGAAACTACACTTATAACTATGAAGTTCAATTTAAAGATTTTAATGGTGGCCCTCATCTAAAGATGATAATGGTTATTATCTCTTTAAAGAGTTACAAGTATTTGATATATTAACAAAGCCTCTAGCTAAGGGGAAGTTCAATATGTTGAGGAAGATGCTTGGTTTGCTGAGCAACACCATCCTTAAAGGAGTGCTAGAATTTTGTCTAGTTACTTTGAGTTGGGCAATAGTAGAGATGGCATAGTTGGAGAGGGAGGGTGCAATTTGGATGATCATTTTCATGAGGGTAGTTTAGTTTAAGAACCCTCTTTACCATTTTTGTTTCTCTAGAGTTATTATATTCCATGATAGGCACACTTGCCTAGGTGGGTGTTTTGATACTGAAGTAGTGAGGTGCTTTAGTGCTAGTGGTAACACTTGCTAAGCACATTACTATTGAGAGGAAGAAGTTAAGGGGCATTTCAATGTGATGTTTAACACCTCTTTTCTATTTTCTTGGGTTGATTTGATGGTTGGAAATTACAAGTATATATATGCTAGAGTAATCTTTGTAGAAGGATAGTTTTAGCTCCAACAAGGGGATGTTAGGGTTGAGGTGAAATCCTCTCTTCATCTTGTTGTAATAATTTTATTTATAAAAGGATATTTATTGTTGTAAAGCCTTGTTTGAGGTCATTTACTTTATTTTGAGGGCTACCCTAGCTAGGTCTAATGTTAAGAGTGGTATGTTTGGTCCCTTATTATCTTTGGGTGAAATTACACTTGAATGTAGATGTATTATTGATTGTTCATTCTATAAATAACACTTCTAACTATCAAGCCTAATTTATTTATGGTTCCGTGTGTGGTTTTCATTTAATTATTCATGGATACACATCCTTATTACTTGATTGACTTTCTACTTGTTGTGAGCAACATCTTTAGAATGGCCTTACTTTAATTTTTTACATATTGAAGTAAATACACATGAATGGTTAGAACATGTTTATAATAGCCTAACCATGCCTCTTTCTATTCAAGTTTGAACCCCCTTGATTGTTGATCCTAACTCCATCACACATTGGATATGCATTGTTCTTGGAAATTGACTATCCATGAAATCTAAAGAACATCTTGAACATTCTTTCATAGGGATTTCCCTCGTTTGCCAAAGGATATTCAACCTAAAGTGAGAAGAAGTATTGCTACGATGACAATGGGAAACCTTCCTAATATCATATAGTGTTACACTTTGTTCAACAACTTGAAAAACTTCAAGTTCAAGTATAGGAGGTAACAAATTGGCATCGTTTTACGGGAAACAATCAAGTTCCTAAGATTCAATAGTCTCCCTATAATGATTTGATGAAGGCATTTCTTCGAAAATATTTTCTCATGTAGTGACTCCACAAAGGAATGGAGCCATGCTCTGGGAATATTTTAAAATGACTTGCTAGTTGTAGAGGTGAGGACATCCAACACAACTTGGAGGTGCTTGGAGACTCACTTCGTGACTCCATGATATCGAAATTAAGTATGATGGCGGTTTGTATTGAAATTTCATGTTAGTTTTCCATTTTAAAGACTTAGGAGTGAATAAAAATGGTATCGATAATAAAAAAAATTGGATTCCAAAGATTTTTATCCATTAGATTTCTCGAGTATCATAGGTTACCCAAGTGATCTTGTTTATTCATATTGGGATGACCATATTACAATGTTTCATGGAGATCACATTGATGAACATTGATCCTTAAGTGAGAATTGTGGTAGAATAATTTGTGCAAAGAGGGATTTAAAAGGGATGTTAAAGTGAATTTATGGGAATTATGTGCATTTTTTCAAGACATACTCTACATATTTGGAGGTATGTTTGATCATTGCAACATTTGAGATGAGGCCCTCTTTGTTTGAGGCATGTTCTATGTATTTGGAGGAGAGTCCTTTGCATGAGGAAGTACCATGTGGCATATTTGACATGGTCCAAGCCACTAAACAAAGAATAAGTTCATACTCTAAAGGGTTTGAACAATGATAAGTGGTAAACAAACATATGCAATGGTCCCAAGACAAATATGACCTTTAAGCTGAGAAAAACTAAATTACAACATTAGTATTGCATTCCTTGCATGCTAGAACATGAGACCTAAGGTTTGGAGAGCTTTCACAAGGCATTTTTAGGGTTTAAGAGGCCATAAAGCACCGTAAACAAGGTTTGGTCAAGTGCAACCTAGGTTGAAGGGAATGCATTATGAACTGAAATATTAATTTCACCTCTTTAAATCCTGTATAGGGGAAGCCCTAATTTTAGATAGAAAACGATATAATAAAAGGACAAATATATTTGGTAGATGCATGGTTGGAAGTGCGGGAGATCCCCTCCAATCTTAATTGAAGATCTAATCAGAGGAATGATTTAAGGGGCATTTTAATATCAGGTTATTCATGTTTTTCCCAATTTCTTAAGTTGATTTGATGGCTGGAAATTACTAGAAATTTGTTGGAATAACCTTTGTAGAAGGATAATTTTGTCTTCGAGAAGAGGATGTTGGGGTTGAGATGAAACCTTCAATTTGTATTCTTTTAATCATTGTATTTATTTTTGTAAGGTATTGTTTAGGGTTGTTCACTATATTTTGAGGGTTGTTATAACTAAGGTTTGAAGATTAAGAGTGGCATATTCAAACCCTCCTGATTTTGGGGGTGAAATCAGACTCGAATGATGCTACATTGTTGGTTGTTCATTATGAAAAGAAGGATTGCTACTCTTATCTACATTATTTTCCTTTAATTATTCATGCTTGCATGTTACTACTAGCTTGATTTTTTACTTGGTGCGAAGAGCATCTTGGAAGGGCTCTTATTTGGTTTTTTGCATATTGAAGTAAATCCATGTGATTAGTTAGATCACATTTATAAAAACCTATCCATGCCTCTATCCATACAAGTTTGAACCCTCTTTATTTTTTTTGTTGACTCCATCACCCATCACATGGGCTTTGGCATTGGAAATGCACCATCCATTAAATTTTGAATAAGGTCTTAAATGTTATTTTCTAAGGTTTCTATGAAAATCCTGACAGCAGATCTAAGAGTTGATGTATACCTCACAAGACATAATTTAGGAATAAGATTAAGAGTGGTCAATGTAGTAAAATGAGCAATAGAATAATAATACAGTAGAACTCGGATAGAAGCAGAATAACTTCACACACACTAATTCATTAATCACAATATGGACAAATAAGTAGTACAATGCATGAGGATTCGAATGCCAAGGTGGCAATTCGAATTAGCCTTCATGGAGTGATCAAAAGATCACTAGAGTGTCATTGGAGCACAACTAGAAGTCTATCTCATCATCGGTGGAGTCATCAATGCACAAGTAATTGTCAACCATCAGTCAAACTGAGTCTAATTGAGTGTGGTAGGTGTGACTGAGTGTAATTGGCACATGGAGGCATTAACCGAATGAAGGAGGCGCAGTGGAGGGTGCATGAGGAGCTAATTGGAGTCAGAATGGGCAGTCTAGTCTCACTGGAGGTCCATCGGAGTGATACAGTTAATTGAGAGTCAGTCTTTCCTTAAATCAAGGAGAGAACTAAAGGTAACTGAAGTGCAACTGAGTGGTAGGTGAGAGAGGACGAGTGGCTTCCTAAAATCAAGGAAGAAGGGCACATTAATCTCTAGGAGGGATAACAATGATCAGTGAGAAGCTCCCGGGGGCTGGCTAACTGAGGGCTAGGTTCTAGGACTGATGACTAGGATGCATGCAGAAATGCATGCAAGACTGAAAATGTAAATAATCAAAATATTGGTAGGACTAGGATGGAGTATAGGAATATCCTAACACCCCCCCTTAATCCATCCTGGGCCCTGGTAACTGAGACCAAAGGTCACCCAATACAATGAATAATAGCAGTCAACAAACCGAGGAAATGGGGAAAACCTCATGGGAAAAATACCCCCCCTCAAAATAGACTGTAAGGCACACACAAAAATAAATGCTCCAAACTCAAGCAGGTGTGATGCTTGGTCATATGTCTGGAGGTATCTTCTTCTTGGGAAGATGTGGATCATGCCCAAAAAGCATGTGCTTGTACTTGCTCTTCAGATCAAATATGATGAGAACAAATCCAAAAGTATGAGGATGATCCTTGAACCTGTGATTCGAATCAGCTGAGGTAGGATCAAATCTATGAATATGCAGATAGTCTTTTGTCTTCTCCTTTGAACCATCATGGGTGAGATTATGCCAAAAAGAACCATCATAGGATTGCTTGAAATCCAAATCAGATTTAAGACTTAAAGAATAGTTTCTTGAGATCTCCTTTGAACCAGCAAGGGTGAGATCAAAACCATCATATGCATGAGAAATTATCCCAAGTAGTGATTGCTTAGAATCCAAATTAGATCCAAGACTTGAATCATGGTTTCTTGAGATCTCCTTTGAACCATTAGAGGTGAGATCAAAACTAGTAAATGCATGAGAAATTATCCCAAGCGAATGGCAATGGCCATTATCTTCAATAACCTTATGAAAGCATGAAATACTGATCATATAGTAGTACATAAGAGGTGAGATATCAAGGAGAGTGAATGCATTTCCTCCAATGGCTGAGTTTACCTCCGAAACATTCAATAGATCATGATGCAAACCAACAGACTCTGGTGGAAGAGAGTATTTAGGACCTTCTGCAATTTCTAGAGCGTGAGCTGGCAAATAATTCGAAATAGAAGAAATTTGGAGCATGCGTGTAGAATCTGCAAGTTCTTCTTCTTTGTGGACAACTTCAATATGAGATATGTTTGATATTGGTTCATGATCAATGAGATCATCAAGGAGGGCGAATGCATCACTTTGCTTGCTCTCGAAAGGGTTTGGACCAATCCCTTCATTCTGTCTGCCAAATCTTTCATCCAGGTGGGCCCATAGCTCTTTTGGAGATTCAACATCATCAAGGGAGTAGAATACCATGCTTCGAGACATAGCATACATCATGGCTGCAATAGCTCTTCTACCTTCATCTAACTATTCATTCTCTTCTTCAGAGGATTCAAACTCTCTTTTAAAACAATAATTAAAGAGATCATGACTCTTCAAATATGCTATCATTTTTTGTTTCCATTCAACATAGTTGAATAGATAAAGAGGAATTTCTTCGAAATTCATGGAAGCTTTAGAAGACCTGCAAAAACAATAGAAATATCTGCAACTGCTACAGATGAAAAAGTGCAGAAACTGCTGCAACTGTTGCACTCGAAATCTTGATAATAACCTGCAAAAAATTCTCAGGAATGGAGATAAACAATACTCTCAACATGCTCTGATACCATGTGAAAATCCTCACAGCAGATCTAAGAGCTGATGTATACCTCACAAGAAAGAATTTAGGAATAAGATTAAGAGTGGTTAATGCAGTCAAATGAGCAACAGAATAATAATACAGTAGAACTCGGATAGAAGCAGAATAACTTCACACACACTAATTCATTAATCACAATATGGACAAATAAGTAGTACAATGAATGAGGATTCGAATGCCAAGGTGGAAATTCGAATTAGCCTTCATGGAGTGATCAAAAGATCACTAGAGTGCCATAGGAGCACAACTAGAAGTATATCTCATCATCGGTGGAGTCATCAATGCACAAGTAACTGTCAACCATTAGTCAAACTGAGTCTAACTGAGTGTAACTGGCACATGGAGGCACTAACTGAATGAAGGAGGCTCAGTGGAGGGCGCATGAGGAGCTAACTGGAGTCAGAATGGGCAGTCTAGTCTCACTGGAGGTTCATCGGAGTGATACAGTCAGTTGAGAGTCAGTCTTTCCTTAAATCAAGGAGAGAACTAAAGGTAACTGAAGTGCAACTGAGTGGTAGGTGAGAGAGGACGAGTGGCTTCCTAAAATCAAGGAAGAAGGGCGCATTAATCTCTAGGAGGGCTAAAATTGATTAGTAAGAAGCTCCCAGGGGCTAGCTAACTGAGGGCTAGGTGTTGGGACTGATGACTGGGATGCATGCATGCAGAAATGCATGCAAGACTGAAAATGTAAATAATCAAAATACTGGTAGGACTAGGATGGAGTATAGGAATATCCTAACAGTTTCCCCCTGTGCTGGAGGAGATCCAATCTAAAATGAGATGGAGAGTTTTCATGGTGATAATGGGAAACCTTTTTTGAAGTTCCCCTAGAATTTCACTTTTTTCGAGGACTTATATTTAAGTGCAAGATTAGGAGGTAATTAGTTTTATAATTTCTAATTAGGAAAGAGATGATGTTGATATAAAATATGTTGCAAGTTATATATTTTAGATTGTTCTAAGGTATGCATCCACATAAAGCCAGCCTAGAGAGGAATGAGTACTTGAAAATACTTCTTAAATGAAAAACTACAAACTAATGTAATGTGTTGTGTTTTGGATAAAGCAGAAGTGTTGCACCCTGTAAATAATTTATGAGAAATTGACTTTTTTTATTATCAATTTTCCATATTCCAATTGGGGTTTGAGCTACTTAGGCCTAATTATGAGGTTAATGAATCTGGATTGCTCTTTGAAGGTAAACATGTACAATATCATAAACTTCTTTTAGACATTACCTTAAAAAATGCACAATTATTATGTTGGTTTGTGTTTTGTGTTGTGCAATCATTCGTTGTTTTCACCTCTGTGAATCAAGTGGGATTTGACATGTTAAAGACAACCCCAGTTTCCTTGTAATAAACATCATTAGAAAATATCCTCGACAAGCAAAATACTTCATTTTTTGTCAAAATATTTGATTAGGTAAACACATGCCTCTTTATTTGTAGAATTTGTTAACAAATGTAGTGTTATATGATTGTGAATATTCAAATTCCTTGTATTTTGAATGCCCTGTTTGGATTCTTTGTATTTTGATTGGATCATATCTATATTGTTATACATAGACAGGGACTATGTTGCTCACAATCGTTGCTTTTTTTTTAGGTATTATTGCTTTTAATTTTGTAATTTGTTATATTTATTTGGTTGGTCAAGTGTCATTAATGATATTCTTTAATAAAATTTAATTATCTAAAAATATAACATTAAGAAATAGTAAATTCATTGTAGTGATTAAATATATCTAATAAAAAGTGTTAAAATCCTTATGTTAATGCTTCAATTAAATATTTCCTAATGTAGATTTCCCTGATCGCCCCCTAATTCCCCTCCCTTACCATATTATTCATCTTGACACTATCCTTCAGTAAAAAATCTTGACATCAAATGGCATTTATGAGTTTAGTTATTACAGTAGTCAAGTAAAGAATATGGACAATTTTGATCATTTTCTAGACTTACTCTTCAGGCAACAAATCAGATATTGATAAGATGTTCAAGAAAAGGTTAAATCCCATCATATCGAGAAGAAAAAAAATCCCACCTCACACCACCCTCAAGTATTTAAGGGAAGATAAGTAAATTATGCATGGATACTTTGAATTGAGATTAGAGGTTGTAGACCATCTCATGTAAGAAGACATAGATATTATCGAATATGACCTGGAGGGTATTAAAATTAAGATATACATCGATTACTATTGACTCTGTAGAATGACCTAAAGTGACATGATGTGGGGATAATTTCCTAATAACATGGAGAAGAGTCATCCCAACAACTCAAAAAAGTGAAATGAAACATTGCTTCTCAATGATCACCTACAATAAATTCAAATATATCAAAACCTAAATGGACCATACATCAAACAATTACAAGGATATCTAAGAAGTATAAATTTGCCATTTTCAATGATGGAGAAGGCTCATCTACTCACACTTATAGTTTTTTGCATGTGGAATGGCATTAGGTATCAAATTAATTGATGATAGTTTTTTAGGTCATTGGTTTCCAAATAAGTTATGACAAGAGGAATCTCAATGTTTGTTTAAAAATTGATCTATGATTTGTGCAGCATAAATATCCATGCAAAATAGGTAAATAAGACGCAAAAATTTCAAGTTAGATCGGGAATTCTTAAAATACTTTATTGATGAATGCTTACTATTATTGTGTATCTTAATGGATGATTTCCGATTCAACTAATAATATCTCAATGGATGACGTTGGATGCACTTGATGTATCTTAATGGATGAGTCTAGATACCAATTCTATATAAACTTGTCAAAATAGATACCTCATTGATGAAAAGATACTCCTTGTTTGTTGCAGGGGTGAAGAAAAAATCCTATTAAAAGTAATGACAAAATAAAAAATAACATGAGAGAGATGAGATTTATAGTGTCAAACCCTAGGTGGAGGAAATGTTAATTTTGAATAGCCTCTTTGTTAGTCAATAGACTTCATTACAAGCACTCAAGTATGGAGTTCATAGTGGATCCATACACACTTTCCAATCATACCAGGGACTCCAAGCTCTTGTTTAAATAATTTTACAACCTAAGAGATTCAATCCCATGATGCATGTGGGAATGAATAACTTTAATGTTAGTGAGTATTTGTGATAATATGAGCCTATCAATGAGGTATTTAGAACCTTCACATGGTCTACTAATGCTTCATTTTATGTACAATATTCCTAATCAATAATGCATATGATATCATCACACTAACATCGTACACTCATAAATGTAGCGACTAGACAATGTTATATTACACATTCTAACATCCCCCCTTGATCATGAATATGGGAATGAATATAGAGAGAGGAATATGCCATTAGATTAATCTCCCTCGTCGATGGAAACTTATTACATTCCTAATAAATTGAGAAAGTGTTTGCTTCCATAAAGGACTTGGTGAAGATATCAAATTACTAGCACTTGAATGTAATGGGTGTTGATGTCAACATGTTTGATTTTTGCATGGTAAACAAACATGCAAATTAATATCACTCTAATTGTTACATCTCAACTTAGTGGGTGTGTCCTTTATTGACCCAAGATCATAACATGATGAATAAATGTGTATTTCATTACTTCTTTAAATACAATGTATTTTGCTTCACAAGAAGAAACAAAAATTAGCTCCAAGTTCTTTTTGGACCAAGTGATCATACCTTAAACCAATATAAAATATATAAAGTTTACAACATATTTTATGTCATCAACATCTCTTGCCTAATTAGAAATTGTAAAACTTATTACCTCCTAGACTTGCGCTTAAAGATAAGTCCTCAAATGAAGTGAAATGATATAGGAAATTAAGAAGGTTTCCCATTGTCACCACAAAAATACTCCATCTCACTTTAGATTGGATCTCCTCCAGTATAGGGGGAAACCTTAGAAAATAACATTTAAGATGTTATTCGGAATGCAATGGATGGTGCATTTCCAATACTTATGCCTATGTGATGGGTGTGAGTCAGCATAAAAAATAAGATGAATCTTCATCATTGTGATCTCCATGATACCACAATGCTCACTTAAAGATGAATCTTCATCATTGTGATCTCCATGAAGCCTTGTAAAGTCCTCGTTCCAATATGAATAAAGGAGATCACTTGGGTAACCTAAGATACTCAAGAGATCTAATGGATCAAAATATTTGGAATCCAACTTTTTTATTATCAATACCATTTTTATTCACTCCCAAATTTTAAAAAATGGAAAATTGACATGAAATTTGAAAACACACCACCATCATACTTGCAGAGTTCTATATCATGGAGTCACCAAGCGAGTCTCCAAACACCTCCAAGTTGTGTTGGATGTCGTAACCTCTACAACTAGCCAGTCAATTTAAAATCTTCCCAAAGTAAGGCTTTATTCCTTCGTGGAGTCACTACATGAAAAAATATCTTTGAAAAAATGCCCTTATCAAATCATTACAGGAAGACTATTGAATCCTAGGAACTTGACTTTTTCCCCCACAACGATGCCAATTTGTTTCCTCCTAGACTTGAACTCAAAGGTATTCAAGTTGTTGAACAACGTTTAATACTATACAAACTTAGGAAGGTTTCTCATTTTCATCATAGCAATACTTCCTCTCAGTTTAGGTTGAATATTTTTTGCCACAAGGGGTAAATCCCTATAAAAGAATGCTCAATATGTTCTTTAAAATTTAATGAATAGTTGATTTCCAAGAACAATGCTTATTCAATGTGTGATGGATTCATTATCAACAATCAAGAGGGTTCAAACTTGTATAGATAGAGGCATAGTTAGGCTATTATAAACATACTCTAAACATTCATGTGTATTTACTTCAATATGTAAAAAATTAAAGTAGGGCCCTTCTTGGACAATGTCAAATATGCTACATGGCATTTCCTCTGTAAAGGAATCTTCCCCAAATAAATAAAACATGCCTTAAACAAAATGTCCCTTGCCCCAAATGTTTCATTAGTGAATCATGACTCCTCATATGTCGAAGATGCCTTGTATATTTGGTACTTCCCCATTAGGTCACTTTACCATGCCTTTTATAATCCCTTTTGCGCCAATGTATTTCCTACAAGTGGTAGATTCATAATCTCCTATGAACAACACAATGCTCCAAGCTAGGCATTCCCTTCTTTTAGCTATATTTGACCCCTATCATTCCATAAATCATGCTCTAGAGATTACCTAGAGCAGGGCATTCTTGTTTTTAGGGCTCTCTTTGCTCCTAGTATCCAACATGTCTCTCCATCAATGATTCAACAAATGCAATGTCAACCATGTAATCCTTCCTTCAAAAAGTTCCATAAGCATAAAACTGACACTAAATTCCATGGCTTTGCTAGTGTGCTCTATGAGATAAGAAAGACCCATAAAAATGCAAAATAAACATTCATTTTTCTAGATTTAATATGCCTATTGACAAATAAAAAACACCATAATTTGAAGTGCCTTGAAGATACCACAAAAATCTTTTAGAAAAATTCTATTGGATCTCACGATGCTTTTGCATGAACTTCAAAACCAAACTAACAACAAAAGAGATATCGTGCCAACAACAAAAGAGATATCGTGCCAAAAGTGAATTGAATTTAAATAAAAATACATACTAGTTGTGATAAAGAGTGGATCCAACTAAAGGTGTTTCAAAATAAACATTTAACTTGATGTAAAAGTGAAATGGTGCAAGGTTTGGTTTACAATTATTCATATGCACTCAAAGAATTGCAACCTAATGTAAAAATTTAAAATCTAGGAACTACGTATTCTTTTTCAACATCTACATTTATTATATGTTTGTAATTATATAAGTTTGACACACAAAGAACAAAAACACTACACCAAAATAACGAAGAATCTTACAAAATATAAAGATATTGAAAATAGATTAAATCAAAAAAAAATTTTCGATGAAAAAAAGCATACTATTGATATTAAAAAATAACTGAATCAAATAATACATGATATGTCAACAACAGAAACTTTTAGTCCCACAAAAAGATTACAAATTGTTCCTAATTCTTCCCAAATACATACAAGATATACTAACAGTGATAAGCAAAAAGCAAAATACTCGAACAGACCCAGCACTAGTCAAGATTAGATAAAAGTTATATGTAATAAGTAACCAAAACCGAAAAATAATAAAATTTATACAAAATTATCCTTGTTTTATGATACTATTACATATCACAAGAATCTACATATGTTATAATTGAAAATGTTAAATTAGATATTAGATATATGAAAAGGAATGGAGTGACATGTCTTTAGATGAAAAGGATGTACAATATATTGCTGTTTATTCTCACAATGAAAGCTAGTTTAGCTAATCCACGTGAATGGAAAACCAGCAGCGTCGGTGAGAGAAAACACGTGGCTGCGAAGTTATTTATTATAAAACAGTGCGTAAGCGCAAAACAGTGTGTAAGCCCATGAAAGCAAAACTGGATATATGGCTGGAATTTGTAAATCGCCTGTTTCTTCTTCTTGGCGCGATATTTTCATCCGTTGAAGCTCCTGTGGTTTGAGCTCGTTTCTGCAGAGCGGGCACGCTGCAACGTTTGTTATACTGTTGAGCTGAAAAGATAACCACTTCCTGATGCAATGGCCATGGAAGGTGTGACCACAGGGTAGCATTTCCACCCCACTTCTCGTCATTTCCAGCGTACAAATCACGCAGTCTGTAACATTATTATTCCCAGAATTGTCTGTTAACTCCATATCCATATTATTCCCAGAATCGTCTGTTATATTCACCTGCAAACAATTACTTTAATGGTGCAGTATTGGCTTTGAATGCATGCATGGGATAGAGACTGCATACTACTTAAATACGAAATCATGAAGGGATTAGACGACGATTCACCGACAACAACGAACCGTTCCATGGAGAGACATAATTGATTGAGAGTGTGAAATCCGGAAAATTGATGATTGACATCTACATTATACTATTTTCACTAATTTCTTCGTTAATGTACTTTGTTTTAAGTATGATAATATACTTTGTTTTAACTATGATAATATACTTCGTTAACAACGTACCGTTCCATATGGATAGAGATTGAGAGTGTGAAAGCACGAAAATTGATGATAAAACATTAAGAAGATGGTTCTAAGTTTTTATAATGGAGTTCGGATCTAAGCGCATACCACGCCTAATTAACTCGTAAGAAATCAAGTTGCTTATATCGATGACTCTCGAGGCACCAATAAAAGGCAATCGTTTTTGAAAAATGGCACCCTCCCAACAAGGATGGAGGCACCAATGAAAAGCAATTTTTTTTGGCAAAATGACACCCTTCAAATTACGAGTTAAAATTGGTATCCATCCATTCGAAAAACGCCCATTGAAAAGCAATCATTTTTGGAAAAATGACACCCTTCAGATTACTATAAGTTAAAATTGATATCCATCCATTTGAAAGTAAGTTAAAATTGATATCCATCCATTTGAAAGTAAGATTGATGTGGAGGCTTTGGAGAGACGGTTAAATATACCAGTATAGACTTATTTAACTTTGGTTCTACAAAGCCTCTAGAGAGATCAAATTTC
Source organism: Larix kaempferi (assembly GCA_027924585.1). Classification (NCBI taxonomy): domain Eukaryota; kingdom Viridiplantae; phylum Streptophyta; class Pinopsida; order Pinales; family Pinaceae; genus Larix; species Larix kaempferi. The sequence continues at coordinate 12,807,116 of BSBM01000018.1, read as the reverse complement.
TAAATCTTTCACCACTAAATGACAACACACATTTGTCTTTATTCTTATTTTTTACTTCTTCTTCTTCTTCTTATTATTGTGTTTTATTTATTTTCATTATTATTTTATGGTGCATCTTCGCTGTAGAAATGCGCCTTTTGGAAGCAACCAGTATAGACCCATCTAACTCTTGTTCTACAAAGCGTCGAGAGGGATCAAATCTCCAAACCTTTCACCACTAAACTACACCACAAATGCCTCTTTATTCTTATTTTTTAAATTTTTTTTATTATTTTTACTATTTTATGGGATAGACACACTTCCCCTCCACTAGGCTGTAGAAATGCACCTTCTCGGTTCAACTAAAGAGTTACTCCCCTATTCACAACTTTTTCAACAATTGAAATATTATTTTTTGAGTCATAAAGGCCCTTCCCTTCCATGTGTTAAATATTGATGGGATATTTATTATATTCAACATGTTGGAGATTAGAAAATATGAATACTAATATATGAGATGAACTCTTGCACCAAATTTAAGACTCGCTTGTCTTAGAATACATATAAAACTAGTTATTGAAAAAATTGAGTAACACTTTGTTCTAAATTATTATATCAGCCTACACAAATACAACCATAAGTTTCTTGACATAACTTCACTAGGAGATGCTTATCATCAAATAAAGTAAAGATAGGATGGGAGCGGAAGTAGGTTAGGGAGGATGGATAAATATCGGTTAGTTATGAAATTCAATTTGGAAGAAGTGTTCTTCATCTTTCTTGTACTTAGTTGTTGTTGTGTAAAAATTGTTTCTTGCTACTTGCTTTTTCCCTTGCTATTTCGTAGTATTGAATTGTGGAATGTTCAATGAAAAATGCAATTAATGCATGATTGTTGTTATTACTCAATGGCAACTTGTATCCTCTTTAGAATCTAACTTTAGGTCAAATTTTGTTGAAGAAGAGGCGTATGTAATGCCTCACATTCTGATTGTATTTCTATTATGCACATTATTGTTGATGTACATCCAAAAATAGAGTACTAAGTGCATTGCATGTTCTTATTATTAGTATATGCACGAGGTATGCATCTACATGCCCACACCTCGCATCTATGCACTAGTAGGCTTATTATTCTATTATGTATTAATCATGCTGATGTGCCCATTGCTTAATCACGTTGATTACACTTGGGGTTATGCAATTAAAGTTAACTAAATCATGTTCATTAAGTGGATTAAGATTAAAAAAAATTTGGTAGGTTAGGCATTTCAATCTTGAACAAAATATATTAGTCCATTGTATAATTATTTGATTTCCGACAAAGAATGTTTTTTTTCTTTAGAATTTGTTTATGTTAGATTTAGCCTTTTTGTTTTTTTCCATTCCAGAATTTATGTTTCTATTATGATATGGGCCCTTTTTTATTTCAAAATTTCTTTTTTCATGGGACCTATGGCTCCATTGTTAGAACTAGGGCTATGATACCATGTGTAACAACCCCCAACAAGAAATAAGAAATCTAAGCTAAATCCCGAAATGCATAAATTTTCTTTACATGTAAAAACATGAAATTTTTAGCACAAATAAACTTTGAAGTTCTTTTGATTTGGATTCATAAATATGATTTTCATGTGTACATATATTTCTGTATACGAACATCTAGCCATAAAATAAATACCTTGCAACGTCTTTTTTTTGGATCGAATCTCCCTAACTTGTAGGAGTGGCATGTGGTTTGAGAAACCACAACCCAGGGCATCTAAGCCGTCAAAATCACCCAGGGATCGCACCTGGCCTGGACTGCACCATCCTCAACTTGGTTGGATTTTGGGTGTTGCCTCCCAACTAAGTCAGTCTTAAGGGAAATTGAACTCGGGTCGTCTTGCAAACGAGACCCACACCTTAACCGAGTGAGCTAGCGAGAATTGAAAACTTGCAACATCTTTCATTATCAACTAAAAAACAAATTAATCACAACAATTTAAAATCAACAATATAATTTGCATTTCCAAATAGTTCCAAATATAAATTTACTTAAATATTAAAAGAGGAATACCTTCTTCTTTCGGTCGAGGAGTCCAAGGCACACCTCCCAAACAACTTTCAATTCCTTGCAGTGTCAACAATTACTTAAATGAGTTTAACCACCCAGCCACTGGGAACAACCTCTCCATCTCCCCAGTTCTAGAAAAATCACATGAGTTTTCTGCCCCCCATGCCCAAAACTCCAAGACCTGTAGCACATCACCCAAACAGTACAACCATTGAGAAATTTCACCATACATTTTACTCAACCAAAATTTGACAACCACCCAAACCGTCCTCCTCTCCTCCCCTTTAACATTGAGGTTTCTAATTCCGTAAGTAATCTCCAACCCCTGAAATCTCCTCCTCCTCCTCTCCTTTGCACGCCTCCCAAGAACTCATTCAATTAAAATATTTAATAAATGTTTGTACACAATTCAAAACAAAACTTTATAATAAAATAGTAGACCATTTTTTACAATCTTATCCTAATCTACCGACATTCTTCATTCTTCATTCTTCATTGGAAATCAAACAATTATACAATGGACTAATATATTTTTCTCAAGATTTAATAACCTACCAATTATTTTTTAATCTTAATCCATTTAATAAATATTATTTAATTATTTTTAATTGCCTAACCCTAATTATTATCAATATGATTAATCCATCCACATAATCATGATTAATATATAATAGACTAATAAACATACTAGCACATGGCCCCCAAATCGCCAAAAAAGGTCGTTTAGGGCCTCAAAATGGCCCCGAAAGTTTAGGACCCGAAAAATCGTAGAAATATTACTAGAAAATTGGCAAAATGGGAAACTGTTTTGAGCCAGTGGAATAGGTTGGTGGCCACCGATATCCATCTGTATTAATCCTCCCCCCTTATGAAGCAATGATCTCCATTGCGTTAAATCCCTTATCATATGTCGAGCTTTGTGTCGAGTTGAGCTCCTAGTGTGGCATTTGCTAAAGTGGAAAGGTTTCCTTACTTTGACATCTTCAGAGGGTTGTAATTGTTGTTGATGGATGTGCTAGAGCTGTTCAACAGTTTTGGTTGTTGTGGTATCCTTGGTCTGCATCGGTGTGGATGGTTTCTTTTTGGAGGAGCACCTTGAATGCATGGCCTTGCACTGTAGAGGTACCCGAATAGGCGATGCTGCACTAACTTTGTGTTCTTCTTGTTTCTGCTGAGTAGAAGGATAATGTGCAAAGGTTGTGGATGTCTCTGCGATCTGATGTTCTCCTTCAGCGACAATTGTCAACAGGGAAAATTTCCACTTATCCAGATTTATGTGAGAACGAAATGAAAGAGCATATATATATATATATTCATATATAGAGATATATATTCACATACACAGATATATGGCAAGAAACACAACGATACAGTAAACACATATTCTATTAAATATCGAAAATAGAACAGACTGTAAATACAACAGCTAGAATGGTAGTAGCTATCTTTGAGAAGAGATGTGGCCGTTGTGCTCATTCGTGCCAAGATGATTACAAAGAGAGGCCAAATGGGCCTATTTATCATAAGCATGAGGGAAAGAATCCCAAACATCCAAAAACCTAACCCTAGAAAATGAACCGTCATAAATTTTGCGGCCCCAAGGTGGTTAGTTGAACAGTTAACTTCCTGGGGTCATAACTTTTTCATACGATCTCCGTTCGGGGCGCTCGGTAGCCCGTTAGAAAGGTCTATCCAAGATTTACAACTTACGACTACAACCAACTACATGTCATTGGCAACTGGTTGGCCCCCAAATCGCCAAAAAAGGTCGTTTAGGGCCTCAAAACGACCCCGAGAGTTTAGGACCCAAAAAACCATAGAAAAATTACTAGAAAATTAACAAAATGGGAAACTTTTTTGAGCCAGTGGAATAGGTGGGTGGCCACCGATATCCATCTGGATCAAGCAGAGCAAAGAAACAAAGTAGCAGTAGAAGATAAGTAACATAATAAGATTGTAGAAGCAAAGCTAGTGGAGTATTGTAGCAGAAATTTTGGAAGCCAAGAGAATTACAGCCAACAAGAAGATAACATAACAACCATGAAGCAATTGGTCGCTTCAACACAAAGTTTGGGATCCAGGCATAGTGAAGACAGAAGGTTATGACCTGGAGGTGATATTTATTTGTTCCCGGGGAGTTTGATGCAAGAGCATCATGCTCTCCATCTAGGTCCAATGATAGGTCAAAGGCTAGGGGTCTTGACATTTACCTAAGTAGAGGTCTTTTGATGAATTATTGTAAATAATGTATGTCTTAAGTGAGATTCTAGATGAATGGCGAGTCACTAGGTGAGTCATTTGTTGAATCATGTAACTAATCCCTCATCTCATGGAGCGAGTCATAGAGCTAGGTTTAAGAGCGTTGCTAAATTTGGATAACAGTTGATAAATTGTAGGGGATTGTTGAGAGTGATATGGATCTAAACTAGAATTGGTTCATGAAACCTTATATATAAATGTATGAGCCTACGAAGGCATAAAAGAGGTGGCCAAATAATGTAAATTTGTCCAAAAGGAGAGTTGATCGTGTTGTATAAGACCTAGAGGATCAGAACACAAGTTCTGTGATGGTCAATGTGAATGTACAAGTTAATATGTTTGAATGAAGGAGATCAAGCCGGTGAAGGTTGGTTGAATCCTAATCGAGAGGTTGATTGATCGATCCTCTGATCAATCAACGTCGGACCACAGAGTCACCATCGGTTCATTTAACAGAACTTGAATGGTCCAGATCGAAGGATAGAAGGTAGATCGACGATAGGGAAAGAAATCGCGAAGTGAATATACACGGAAGATAGATATACACAATCTAAAGTGAAGGTTCCACAAGTGGTAGCAGATCGACGGACGGGATCGAAGCCCTGAATATATCGGTGATTCATATAACGTTCCGCAGGAGAAAGAAGTCGGAGGTTAACTGCCAAGTAGATGTGGAATTAACACTAATTCTCGAAGTCCACCATTGATTGTAGATCCAACGGCCCACAAAAGCTGTGGGGTGAACACTTGTTGATCCGACGGCTTGGATCACTACAAAAGGATCATTGTGGGAGACAACTTGCGGAAGTACATTCGAGGAAGTTGCAGAAGGTCACCCGCAACCCGCAATTGCGGAAGGATCATTTATGGAGGATAATTGCGGAGGAAAATTGGAAAGCATGCCCGTAATTACGGAAGGAAGGGGTTCCGCAAGAAAATTGCAAAAAGGTCACTGCGAAAAGGAAATTGCGGGAGGCAGTTTTGGAAAGTAAGGCCCGCATTTTGTGGAAGAGAGACTTAGATGGTTTTTGGCTAAGTTTGGTGATTCTGTTAAATTTAGAATCATCCTAATCCCGGGGTAAGCGGGTTGGATAGGATTTTTCCATTCCCACCTGCATCAATTTGTGAAGCAAGTTCCGTGTCCATTATTAACTTTTCGAAGCAATTTCTATGTCTCACAATATTCCCTTTTATAGGAGTGATAACGGATTATAGAACCTGATTAATGCTACATTTTGGTTTCCCTTGAGGTCCTTAATAAAATCCAAGTCTCTGTTCATAAATTAGGAAAGGTCGTATAGTGTTTGGGAATCCAGAAAGGTCGAAGACTAGTGTGGGTTTTAACATCGAATTCCCTAGTATTTTCCCCTTTCGTACCTTATTGAGAAATGAAAGACATGAATGCATTAATAAGTGTATGAGTGTCTAATAGATGAATTTGTATGTCTTAAGATCCCTCAATCCCTTCCATACATAATTCAAAATCTTTTGGGAACATTTGGGACAATTTGGGTTTCACTAGTCCAAGGTTCGAAATTGGCCAAATTTGAGCAGACTTGAACAACATGTCAAAAGGAATTTTCTGATTCGACAAATGAGTGTTTGAGGTATGTTAGGATGTGTTAAATCCCATATGGTCCTTCCAAAATAATTTTGGAAAGTTCTGGAGGTGTTTGGAACAAGACAAAGAAATACTAGTTTCCTAGTTTTCCTAGTTTCAAAACTAGACAAATTACTGAAGGGGGATGTATGTGAAGTGTTTGTAAAAAGTACTCAGCCACAAAATATTAAGAAGCCACATATATAATCTTTTCAAGCCAATCATAAACTCCATATCACTCTCCTAGAGCTGCCTCAGTTGTCTCATAACCATGGAATCAGTGTGAAATTCATTGTTAATGAGGGTTTTGAGAAAGAATGCTTCCAATGTCTAAAGTTTTAAGCCTCTATTGAAATATTTTGTGATAGTGTGCCTAGATTTTCCAAAAAGGGACATTACAACATCCCATATCCTTTGAGATTTAGTCTCCCTGTATTTTTCATTAGGTATGCCCTCCACTAAGCATAGTTACAATTGTGTTTTTGTAGATGTTGATCGGTTCTCTAAGACGTCTATTTTTTCACCTTGGAAGTAGAATATTATAGAAATATACATTGCTAAGATCTTCTTCGATCATGTTTTGGCTCATTTTTTATTTTGACTGACCGTTGTTTCTGATAGGGATAATAACTTCCTACGTATTGTTTGGTGCAACCTTTGGTCATGATGGACACCAAAGTAAAATCAAATTGACTACCTTCCATCTCCAAACTAATGGAAAAGATAAAGATAGTAAACATTATGATTGTATATATCCTCATAACATACAATTCCAAATATCCACTTACATGAGATGGAATCCTCCTATGAGTTCAACATATTTACAATATAACTATTCATATTTCTATTAGCCACAACCCTTTTTAGGTATGGGAAGGATTCCAACCAATGTCTCTAATTAATGTAGATCTTCTTATTCCATCGAGATAGGAAGAGTCCTCCCATGATTAAAATGTGAAACAAAATTTGTTAAATAGATCCAACAAAAAACCAACAAGTTCAAAATATTATATAGAATGCAGTGTTACCTTTGAATGTATGCATGGGAGAGAGACTACATATTTAAATATGAAATCTTGAAGGGATTGCTTGACTGTCGACTCACAACAATGTATCGTTCTATATGGAGAGAAATTGAGAGCATGTGAGTCGATAACATTAAGGAACAATGATGATAAAAGCTTAAGAAGATGGTTCTAAGATTTATAATGGAATTTGGATTTAAGTGCATACTACGAAGTAACACACCTAATTAACTCGCAAGAAATCAAATTGCTTGGATCCTATGTTATGGCTTATTGGAGTTTAATGGAGACATTGGTGTTGGTTGTGGAGCTTGATCTTCCTGATTTAGAGGTCGTGTTTCAGCCGTTTCTGGATCCTAGCCCATGATGGGGGGGTTTGGGGGGGCTTCCCCCCCCAATATAGTCGCTCCTCCCTGGCAGGGTGTCGGGGGCAGTGCCCCTGTAGCGAAAATTTCGGAAAAAAAATGCCTTTTAAAATATTGTAATTTCATAGTCATGACTTGGTCAATAATGGGTGATTTACGGGCCCATGGTAATCGCTCTTTAAAAGGAAGGCATTGTAATACAACTACGTATGTATTGCAGTATTGTAATATGGTTGTGTAATACGGCTGTAGGTTGTATCCCGTCATTTGTTGGATGGTATAATAATAAAAGGACTAGTAATTTCTCTGTGGATGTAGCCCAGATTGGGTGAACCACGTATATTGGTGTCTCTCTTGTATTGTGTTTATGTGATTTATATTTGCAACATGTTTATTGTTATTGCTCCGCGATCCTATTTTTCTAACAATTGGTTCTCTTTTCAAGGGTTTTACTTCTCATGATATGCGATAACCCAATTAAAGTAAGCAAATAACTATTTTAGAAGTTAAATAATCAATAATAATATAAATGGTGAATGAATAACAAAATTAGTTCAAAACAATAGAAGAGGTCTTGGTAATGTTTGGGAGGTTTAATGGCCTAAAGGATTGTGATCTTTTGGGTTTGTTCTAGAGACATTAACCTATCTTGTCACATAGGAGTGACCACTAACCTTATCAAGCTGTAACCGTTTGATCATAAGGATGGTACAAGCACTATGGGTTCCTCACCAACCAAAAGAGCTATTGTTCTTGATATGAAATTGATTAATATATAATTTGTCGCCTATTTGGAGCTTTGAGGGTCGAAAGATTGGATGACTTAGCTTGTGGGACCCATTTTAGGAGCAGGTCTCACTTTTCAGATTTGGGGTTAAAAACCGTCTGAAAACTTCTAAGGCCATTTTTAGGGCTTAGATGGAATTTTTTTGTTCAAACCTTACTTTGGAAGAATCACCTCAATCAGAGTCCGTATGAGGAATTTATGCCTCCCACAAGTTTACTTATCTGGTTGACCACCATGGTACAAAGTGGATTCCATATCAAATCTCATTTAACACACATGTGGAGCTAGTCATGTGTGGAATTTCAAGAAAATTCTAGAAGGTTTAAAACCATAACCCTAATTAGGATTTAGGGCATGCAAAAACCCCAAAATTAACCCTATATTACTATCAAGCTATGTTAAATATTGAGCCGTTAGGAGAAGAAGGGGTTCCATTCTTTTGATGTTTTGTATTGTTCCATAGCTGAGCAACAACACAAGAGTGGATATTAGAGTAGAACAGAGGAGATAAGATATCCTGTACTAGCCATTATGGCCATAGAGTCATAGGCAACTCCATAGAGAGTACATTTTCCTTTGTATTTGCATTTTGATATCAAGAACAAGACATAGTCCTCATTTGTGGTTGGGTTTTTCCCCATAGTAGGTTTTTCTAGGATATATCTTGTGTTATTACGTGGATTGTGTACTTATTTAATCTAGTTATTCTTGTTTCAGTTCTAGTTATTTAACATTCAATAAAAATAAGGTAATAAAAAAAGAACTAATTTGTAAGATATGTTGCAATGAAATGTTCCAGTGGAATATCCATGGTAGTTTACAAATCATATTAGTACCAAAGTATTTTTCTTTGGGTTTTATGGGTAATAATAGGATCCAATAGTTGGTGAAAAAAAAGTATTCAAACCCTAGCCATGGAAGACAAGTATGTTCAAGGAAAGGCGAGCGATTATGAGCATTCATTTTCAAAACTGGAAATACAATTCGTCGATATCTCATGCAACATGTCAATCCTCATGGTGGATATGGAGAGAAAGTTTGGACCTTTCAAGTATTTTGGAGGCATCTTATCAGAGAGGAACACACCTCCAAAGTTGCAAGGAATTTTGGTGCAAGTAAGATAGTTACAAACTTACAGAGGTATGTTTACTGGCCTAGAATGCAAAAATATGTAGCTCGATTTATTAGAGGATGCATACCTTGTTGTACAAGCAATCCCTACAATATGAATCAAGGTCTATACCATCCCTTACCTATTCGTACGAGACCATGGGAGAGAATCTTCATGGATTTTGTGGGTGGTCTTCCAACCACTAGGAAGGGACATGACTATTTATTTGTGGTAGTTGATAGATTCAACAAGATGTGCATTCTTATGCCTTGTAAAATGACCATCAAAGGACACGAAGCAACATACATGTTATTTTAACAAGCGTAATTGCGTTTTGGGATACCAAGGAGCGTCATCTCATACAAAGATACTATATTTCTTAGTAGATTTTGGACTACACATTGGGAAAAGATGGACACTAAGTTGAATATATCTACAACATTCCATCCACAGACAAATGGAAAAATATAAGTAGTCAACGAGACTTTGGTACATATTTTGAGGGATTACAATCAAAAGCATCTGAAGACTTGGGATGAAAATGTGATCTACATCCAACACTCTTATAATAGAGTAGTCCAAAAGTCCCCTTTTGAAACTTGTTTTGGATACTTGCCACCTTCACCTCTAGATATTGTTTATGAACATCAAGGGGGAGTGAGGGAAGACACCAAAAATGAAGAATTAAGAATTGAAAAGTTCATTGATAAGACAAGGAAAATCCATTTGCAAGTACAATAAACATTGAAGAAGTCACAAGAAAAATACAAGGGCAGGCATGACAAACACATGGTTGAAAAATCATTCAAAGTGGGAGATAGAATATGGTTAAACCTAAACAAACAAAGTTGCAGGGTCTTAGTAAGAATATCAAGACTCTAAGGTATGGTCCTTTTGAGGTATTGGAGAAGGTGGGAGACAATGACTACATACTCAGTATACCCACATACATGCACATTTACTCCATGGTGAATATGGAAAATCTTAAACTCTACGAACCTTCCAGTTTGGATCAGGAACCTAAGTAGGTCTTACCTTATGTAGAGGACTTGGCACTAGAGGCTCATGCAGAATTAGCAGAAGACACAACATTGCAAAATAAGTCCATAACTACGAGGGGACAATATGAACTCTGGCAAGTGGGGTTGAAAGGACAACTTCTAGACAACGCTAAATGGTACTCCAAGGATAAGGTAGAGGAAAAATTTCCTCACCTCGTTTAGTAAAATCTTTTGGGGACCAAACGCCTCCCAAAATCAGGAGGTGTGGTTTGAAATGGATCAATCTATAATTTTTCACCTATTTAGAGCTTTCAGGGTCGGAAGATTAGATGAATTGTCTTGTGGGGCCCATTTTAGGGGCATGTGTCACTTTTCATATTTGGGGTTAAAACCATCTGAAGAATTATGAGGTAATTTTGAGGGATTAAATTGGATTTTTTTGTTCAAACCATACTTCGGTGGAATATTTAATATTCTACACACTGATACCTTTCCAGTGGTGCAAGAATCACCTCAATTTGAGTTTGTATGAGGAATTTATGCCTCATGCAAGTTAACCTATCCACTTGACCACCATGGTGCCGAGTGGATTCCACGTTGGCTCTCATTTCTCATGCACATGGAGCTAGTCATTTGTGGACTTTCAAGCTAATTCTAGAAGGTACCAAACCTTAACTCTAATCAAGAATTGGGGCATGCAAAAACCCTAAAATTAACCTTAGATGACTGTCATCCTATGTTAAATACCAAGCCGTTAGGAGAAGAAGGGGTTCCATTATTTTGATGTTTTGTATTGTTCCATAGTTGAGCAACATCATGGAAGTGGATATTAGAGTAGAACATAGGAGATAGGAGATCATGCAGTAGCCAGTCTGGCCACATAGTCATAGGAAACTCCGTAGAGGGTACCTTTTCCTTTGTATTTGCATTTTGATATGAAGAGAAAGGCATAGTCCTGATTTGTGGCTGATTTTTTTCCCATAGTGGGTTTTCTGAGGGTATATATTGTGTTATTGTGTAGATTGTGTACTTATTTGCTTCAGTTTTTCTTGTTTCAATTCCAATTATTTGACATTCAATAAAGATAAGGTAATTAAAAAGGACTAAGTTTTAAGATCCGTTGTGACGAATAGTTCCAATGGAATATCCACGACAGTTTACAAATCAGTTCTACTTGGAGGTAAACTTGGTTTGGAGACTAGTTATAGCACCCAAGGCTCCTTCAAAATTTGTTTCAAAGTTGTATCACGAGGTAATGCCTCTTGAATATGATATTTTAATGCAGTTAGTTTCAAATGGGTCTATTCTACAATACTTTGTCAAGAGGGTTCTTTCTAAAGTTGGCATCCAATAATGGTTTAGGGAAGTGTGGGAGCAACAAGGATGGAATTGAATGATCCAAGTGGCCATTTGGGGGAATTAGGACATCCAAGTTACATTTTTATCAATTTGCACGACTAAACAAGTTTTTCACATGGAGCTCAACATAAGCTTTGTTTCATTCCAATGAACACACAAATTATAGTTTGTTATCAAAATTGATGGCCCTCAGAAGTTAATGTACTAAGAAGGCTCCACGAAGCACTCATTCTTTTTTCTACCTCAACTCCTAGGGTGAGGTTTTTGTATTTTAGGTTCTTTTGGCTTATGATATAATGTATTTTCCGCCTGTTGTTATGGGATTTTGTGAATGAGCATAGACATTACATCACTTCTTAGAGATAAGATACCACCATCCTAGGTGAATTGGTTGTTTATCATATTGTTTCTTCTTCAACTATGCATGAAACTATAGATTCTAAATCGGATTATGAGTTGCCTCTCTTTGGTTTCTTTTGTTGTGTTGATTAATGGGTTTCCATCGGGATTCTTTATTGCTTCTAGAGGACTCCAAGAGGGTTGTTCCTTATCTTCTTTTCTCTTCCCAGTGGTAGCAAAATGCTTAAGCATGCTAATTAAAGAAGCTTGAAACAAATGATACTTGAAGTGAGTAAATATCTCAAGCTCCATACGCATTTCTTACTTACCTTTCATAGATGATATCATTATTTTTAGTCATGGTTTTGTTAAAGAGTTGCAAATCATTAAGGAGGTGCTACACCTTTACTGTAAGGACTCATGTATGGTCATTAATATGACCAAGTCTACTCTATTGTTTAATGAACTTGCAAATGATGTGAAAAAGAAAAGTTGAAAATATATTTGCAATCCAAATTGGGGATTTTGAACAACAAATTAAATGTCTTGGTTTCCATTTAAGGCCAAACAAATATCGTTTTGAGGGCTGAAATTGGTTATATAGTAAGTTGGAAGCTAGGAAATCACTCTAGTGCAACATATAGTTATCCTAAGGAGAAATATTAGTCCTTGTCAAGGCAGTTTTGGAGAGTGTACATGTATATTGGGTGACTATTGCTAAGATCCCTAAAGGCATCATACATAAGATCATAAATAAATGTTCCAACTTTCTTTGGATAAGGAAAAGAGCTAAGGAAAGTATCCCCTTGGTCAAATGGAAGAGATTGGAAACACCAAAGAAGCAGGGGTTGGGCGATAAAAAACAATTATTATTTTAGTTTGGCACTTGTGGATAAACATCCCTACAAGTTGGTTACAATGATATCCTTTTAGGAAGAATTATGGAATCCAAATATTTAAAAGGAATGGTTATGGAAGCTTGATTTAAATTGGAAAGAAAACAAACTCGGGGAACCTCTACGGTCTTGAAAATATTGACATCAATCTTACCTTTAAACGAAAAAATGGGCAGCTTAGCAAATTGAAATGTAGGTAAGGTAAGGATGAGAGAGGATCCTTGGATGGGCCCATAGGAACCTTCATATTATCAGATGCCATTTTTATAGAGCTCCAAGTTCAAGACATTTCTATTTAAAATATGCAACCTTACAATTGGTTAGGAATACATGGGCACAAGAATGGGTGACAGTAGACAATCTAAATTTGCAAAGGGAAATCACTATCGAATGGAACCATTATGTCAAACTACTTAACCACCATGGTATCATATTTAATGAAGAAGAAGATATACTTAAATGGTCCAAAAACATGGTTACAAGATAATACTTTTTAAAGTTAGGCTATACAAATATCGTTTTGAGGACTAAAGTTGGTTATATAGTAATTTGGAAACTAGAAAATCGGTCTAGTGCAACAGATGGTTATACTAACGAAAAAGATCAATCCTGGTTAAGGAAATCTTAGAGAGTATACATGTATACTGGGTGACTATTGCTAAGATCCCTAAAGGCATCATACATAAGATCATAAATAAATGTTCCAACTTTCTCTGGATAAGGAAAAGAGCAAAGGAAAGTAATTCCTCTTAGTCAAATAGAAGAGATTGGCAATACCAAAAGAAGTAGGGGGTTGGGGGATAAAAAACAATTATTAATTCAGTTTGGCACTTGTAGCTAAAAGTTCTTTGAGGCTAGTTTAGAATGATAGACTTTTAGGAAGAGTTATGAAATCCACATATTTAAAAGGAATGGTTATGGAAGATTGATTTAAATTGGAAAGAGAACAAACTTGGGGAACCTCTATGGTCTTGAAAACCTTGACATCAACCTTTCCTTTACGCGAACAATGGGAAGCTTGGAAAATTGGAAATATAGGTAAGGTAAGGATTAGAGAGGATCCTTAGATGGGGGTCATAGGTAACTTTGGATGATCAAATTAGGTTTATAGAGCTCCATGTTCAAGGCATTTTCTATTTAAAATATGCAGCCTTGCAGTTGGCTAGGAATACATGGGCACAAGTATGGGTGATAGTAGACAATCTAAATTTGCAAAGGTAACTCGTTGTCTAATGGAACCATTAGGTCAAACTACTTAACCACCATGGTATCAAATTAAATGAAGATGAATATATTCTTAAATGGTCCAAAAACATGGTTATAAGGGAATACTTTGTAAAGTTGGGCTATGCAACAAGAATTGCATAGGACTTGAGTGATGAGAGAGTCTAGTAGTGGATATCGGTTTAGAAATTGTTATGTCCCATAAAAACAAAAATACTCGTATGGGTGGTCGTAACTAAGAAAATTTTAACTTGGGATAATGTCCAGAAGAGGAATTGGGTAGGGTCGAGAAGATGTATACTCTACAACAATAGTGATGAAAAGGTAGATCACTTGTTTGTATACCGCTCTTTCTCTAGAGTTGTATAGAATGATGTGTCTCTTATGATTGTAGGCAAATTGAAATGGGAGCAATTGTTACTGGATGACTACCTTTTGAAGTGGCTAACCAATAAGGTTGTATCAATTTTTAAGGCTCTTCCATGTTTATATGTTTATGGAATTTGGTGAAGTATGAATCAATTGTTCTTTCAATATTTGTCTTCTACACCTGCACATGTAGAACATAAGGTTAAACTAGCATGGCTAAACTATATATTTTTTTCGTAAGAGAAGAAAACTAGATTTTTATTAAGGTTGAATATTAACTAGGACATGACTTGGGGTCTCTTCAATGGATATAGCCAAGAAAGCCTAGGTATTTGTGGAGCAAGGGTTGTTCTTTACTTTAAATCTTCACATTACCTTTGGCTAAAGCTTGCTTTTGGCGAAGGTACAAACAGCTGTTTTAAACTCTATGCTCTCTAGATTTGGTTGAAATATGCAAAAGATATAGGCCTAAAATTCTTCCAGGTATTCATATATTCAAAGCTCTTGATATACTAGCTTAACCATAAGTGCAATAATAATAACTTGGTTTTGCTTCCAATTATGAGTATGGTTGTAGAGGTAAAAACTTACTTTGATGACATTTCTTTTACAGTCTATCGTGAGTTTAATACATTAGATGATAAGTCATCCAGAGAAGTTATGATATCGAATGAGGGTACCTTACTTGAACATGAACTTAGTGGGACAGTCCCCTTCCGTATATTGAGAGAATATTATATTAATAGTCTCTTTCCATCCTACATAGTAGTATTATTTTAAGAGGATATTGTATTTTTTTTATGTATAAGGAGAGTTGTAAGTCTCTTATCATATATGTGATATGTTTTTTTGTATGTATTTTTGATGAAGTAGTGGTCTTTTAGACATTAGAATAATATTGTAATTTAATAGGACTAGTATGGGAGGTATTACTGAATAACTATATTTAGTTGTTATTGTGTCTCACAAATTCAACTCACAATGATGTAAAGGGATAGATCCCATTCTGGTAAGACCTATGCATATTTTGATTTCCATCTAAAAAATATCAAATATATGGAATTTTTTTCTTTTGGAAAAAATAACTTTCGCCATTCTAGCCATCTGTATTGCTATGCACATTGTAGATTTTTTACGAATTTATTAACTAATAAAATTTGGTTTTCAGTGTAAGTATTTATGTTACTTCTGTGATTTTGCATGTTTTTCATTTTTTTCTTAATCCATTATGGAGCAATGGTATCATAGCAATTTTCTCTCCATTGTTTTTCCATGCACGCCACAAAAAAATCTAGGTACGCAGAGTAGTGCCTCAAACTAACCAAGGACATTGAAGACATCCATTATCAATCTAAGTGGCCTCCCATGGTGAAGAAAAACAAAGACAATAGAGCATTATGCATTATCAAGTTGTTGTTCCAAGAATCCCTAATGTGATAGAGAAATGAGATGATGGAGCATTTTCCCCAAATCCTTCAATGATTTCCAACAAGGATACAGATTGCCAATATTTTTGGTCATGAGGATGGTTACGGCACTGTGGGCTCCTCACCATTGGAAAAATACCTTATTCTACTTGGAGGTGAAATTGGTCCAGAGATTGGTTATGGAACCCAAGACTCCCTCAAAATTTGTTCCAAAGTTGTATCATGAAGTAATAACTCCCCTACTATTTTTTTTTGAATCTGAATATAGCATTTTACACAATCAATTATAATGAGAGGATCCATAGGAGCATCAAGAAGGTGATTTTATGTTCCACACAAAGATGTGGGTGAAGGGAACATTATTACATTTCATTGTTGGAAGTAACATATAGACCTCTATAAGGCCCCCCTCTATACAATAGATATAAGTAGAACAGTTAATGGAAGAATATAAAGACATATTTACCTCATCCAAATGAATACCTCTACATTATTAAATAAATCATACATTTGATTTTACATTGGGTTCCCATTTACCAATGGCCCTAAATAGAAACTCCCTCTTTTACATAATGATAATATAAAATGTTAGATTTAAGGGTTGATATAGTAGGACTGTATTTTGACCAATCTCCTTACCCTATGAGAGCCTTATGATACTAGTTTTGAAGAAGGATAAGACATGGTGACTTTGAATTGACTACACAACCTTGAACAACGTCATACTTGGGAACTCCCATCACATTCCTTGAATTAAAGATTTTCTCAATTAACTCAAAGCTTTAGTGAAGGTTGTAGTGGAGGTTTTTTTGAAAATTTTGCCCCAATCTTGTAACACTAAAAACATCCGCTACAAGGTGTTTTCCTTGTAGTGATATTCACATTTTATCTAAAATTCATACTTTTTGAGTTGGCTTTCTACACTCCTTTTAGTGCAATGGATAGTGAATTGAAGTTGTTGGTGTGTTGTAAGTATATTGCACACACTGCCATTTAACATAGCTCTACGATTGGTTAGGCCTAAGGATGTTGATTCAAAACTCTTTGAAATAACATATGTAATTTTCTTTAAGCTAGTGAAATATATCCCTAAACAATCTATTTGTTGAAGTATTTGACCTTTTTTCCCAAGCTTGTACAATTGCCTTTATGCTCTTGATGTTTTGTGCATGTTTATTTCCACAGTGGAAGGTAAATGACATTAAAAAACTAACCAAAAATACCCATACTCAATCCCACTTCCTTTGAAGTGTTAAGAGCCATTTTTATCTACACTCTTAGACTACAAAGTTGTCTCTTACAATTCCAACAGTTGAATGGAGTTGGTATTGATTATTGATATGCATCTAAATGCAACAAACCTAGAGATGGAATGAATACCTGGCAAGTTAGAGATGGAATGAATACCTGGCAAGTTATTTGAAATGAAAAACTTCAAAGCAATATAGGTGTGTTGTGTTTTGGATAAAGCAAAAGTGTTACACCCTGTAAATGATCTATGAGAAGTTGACTATTTTTTAATCATTTTTCTATATTCCACTCATGGTTTGAGCTACTTAGGCCTAACTATGAGGTCAATGAATGTGTGGTGCTCCTTGAAGCTAAACATGTACAATATCATAAACTTTTTTTCTAGACATTACCTTGAAATATGCATAATTTATGTTGGCATGTGTTTGGTGTTATGCAATCATTCATTGTTTTTACCTTTGCAAATCAAGTGGGCTAACAATCTCGAATGCCCCTAAAAAAAATCATTAGAAAATATACTTGACAATAATGGACTGGAAATATTTACTTTGATATTGTTGAAATTATGCAACAATTAATGCTTTATACCTCACAACCTTAACCAAGAACTTCACTTCTTTGTCCCTTGCTATTTTTCCTTATCATGGTATTGACTTAATTTTTTTACATGATTGTCTATCTACCTTTTGGAGGACGTGTCTCTTACATGGACAAGTCTATTTTATAGGATATGGTTATTGCTTCGAAGGTCCTCAATGATGAAAAATGGGTAAGTTTATTTTATAGGATATGGTATTGCTTGGAAGTTCCTCAATGATGAAAAATGCCCACTTCATAGCATTTATTTTTATGAATTGGTCCTTTCACTATTATTTTTCAGTGTATAACATACAAGTTTTTTTTATTTTATGTTGAGAAGTTATGGAGCATTTATTTTTATGAATTGGTCCTTTGTTGCACTATTATTTTTCAGTGCATAATATACAAGTTTTTTGATTTTATGTTGAGAAGTTAACTTATTGAACAAAATTATTTGCCTTGTGTGACTGACCGTTGTGTGACTGAGACCGTTGGGCATACTTAAGAAAGAAAAATCACGGAGGGCATGTAATTTATTGTACAAGAATTTATTTGTAGCTTAACAAATATCTTGTCCACCTGAATACAAAACCATCAGCGTAGCAGAGAGAGAAAATGTGGCTGTGAACTCATATAAAATGTGCAATTGTAAAAATTATTACAAACAGTGAACAAGCCCATGAAAGCAAAACTGGAAATAAGGCTGAAATTTGCAAATCGCCTTTTCCTTCTTGTTTCCATATTTTCATCCGTTGACGCTCCTTTCGTGTGAGCTTGTTTCTGCAGAGCGGGCACGATGCAAGGTTTATACTGTTGAATTGAAAATATAACCACTGCCTTATGCAATGGCCATGGAAGGTGTGACCGCAGGGTAGCATTTCGACCCCACTCCTCGTTATTTCCAGCCTACAAATCACGCATGTTGTACCATTATTATTCCCAGAATCGTCTGTTACCTCCATATATATATCCAAATCCATATCATTCCCAGAATCGTCTGTTATATCCACCTGCAAACAATTACTTTAATGGTGCAGTATTGCGTTTGAATGCATGGTGCAGTATTGCCTTTGAATGCATGTATGGGGGAGAGACTGGATACTTAAATACGAAATCATGTAGGGATTGGACGACGGTTCACCCACAATAACGTACCGTTCCATATGGAGAGAGATTGAGAGTGTGAAATCATATAAGATCAAGGAAAAATCATGATAAACCTTAAGATGGTTTTAACGATGATGTTTCAAGTTATGCAATTGAATCTGAATATGATATTTTATGCAATCAATTTTGAGCGGTTCCATCCAATAACTGAGCGGTTCAAGGGTACAAGGGAATACTTTGTAAATTTGGAGTATGCAAAAAGAATTGCAAATTACTCAAGTGATCAAAGAGTCTTGTTGAGAAGATTAGTCTAGAAGTTATTATGTCTCTTGAAAAATAAAATACTCTTGCCATAGCTAACAATTTTTTAACTTATAATAATGGTTGGAAGAGGAATTGGTAGGGCTAGGAAGATGCGGTACTCTACAAGAATAGTGATGAAACGGTAAATCACTTATGTGTATACTACTCTTTCTCTAAAGTTGTTTAGAAAGAGGTGTTTCTTATGATTGTAGGCAAATTGAAATGGGAGCAATTATCCCCAGATGACCACCTTTTGAAGTCACTAACTAACAAGCTTATATCAACTTTTAAGGCTCTTCCATGTTTTATGTTTATGAAATTTGGCGAATTAGGAATCAAATGGTCTTTCAATATTTGTCTTTTACACCTACACATGTAGCACATAATACCATACTAACATGGGTAAACTATATTTTTTTTACAAAAGAGAAGATAACCAAAGTTTTATTAAGGTCGATTATTGACCAAGACAAGACTTGGGATTTCTTCGATGGAGCTAGCTAAGGAATCCCATCTATTTATGGAGTAGGGGTTCAATATTTTGAATGTTCACATTACCTTTGGCTAAAAGCTTTCTCCTTATGAAGGTACAAACAACTGTGTTGAACCTATGTTCTCTAGATTTTGTTGAAATATGTAGAGGATAGGCCTAAAATGCTTCCAAGTATGATATATTCAAAGCTCCTAATAGACTGACTTAACAATAAGTTTAAGTTTAGAGAAGGGAGGACCTGCGTTAATCAAAGTTAGAAGGGAGGACCTGCGTTAATCAAAGGGAGATTCTAACTTTGATTAACGCAGGTCCTCCCTTCTCTAAATTTACATCCCTGCGTATGGCACTCTATAAATAAGTGTAAGATTAATGACTTGGTCCTGTTTCCAATTATGAATTTAATTCTAGAGGTAAAATCTTCCTTTGCTAACATTTCTTTGACACATGTCTATCATGAATTTAATACATTAGATGATAAGTTGTCTAAATAAGCCATGATCATCTTATAGGAGGGTACCTTACTTGAACAAGAATTCAAGGGGGCACTCCCCTTCCATCTATTGAGAGAATCTTATATTGACGGTCTCTTTGCATCTTGCATATATTATTGTAAGAGGATATTGTATTTTTGATGTATAAGGAGAGTTATGTGTCTCTTATGAAATATATGACATGTTTTTTCATATATTTTTGATGGAATAGTGCTCTTTTAGACATTACTATAAGATTGTAATTTAATAGGACCAATAAAGGAGGCATTGCTGGATGACTATCTTTAGTTCTGATTGTGTCTAACAAAGTTAACTATGAGAGCTCGAAAGGGGTAGAGCTTGTTCTAGGCATACCAATGTATATTTGTTTTCCTTCTTAGAAATATAAAATATATGGATTTGTTTCATTGGAAGAAAAATACTTCCGTCATTCTACCCATTTGTATTGCTATGCACATTGTAGAGTTTTTACCAATTTATTAATGCATAGAATTTGGTTTTCAATGTAATGTTGTGTTTGTATTGCTTCTATAATTTTGCATGTTGTTTCATTTTGTTCTTGATCCAATATGGAGCAATGGTATCATAACAATTTTCTCTTCGTTTTTTTTCCATGCATGCCACAACAAATTCTAGGTACATGGAGTAGGGACTCAAACTAACCGGGGCTATTGAAGACATATATTGTCGATCTAAGTGGCCTCCCATGGCAAAAAAAAATAATACAATAGAACATTCCATCTAATCAAGTTGTTGCTCCAAGAATCCCTAGTGTGTAGAGAAATGAAATGATGGAGCATTTCAACCAAATCCTTCAGTTACTCCTAGCAAGGATAAAGACACCTTCGACAAGCAAACATTTCTGGAGAAATGCCATCATTCAAGTTACAAGTTAAATTTGATATCCCTCTATTTGAAATCAACATAGATGCAGAGGCTTCACAGATATGGTTAAATCTTGTATGCATGAAGATAACGATAGTATATTTCATGAATTGAGTAGTGTGCATCTAAAATTTAAATTTGTAGATATTTGTTGTTATAATTATTGAAACATCCATTGAAAATCATGTGGGAAGGATTGTTTTGTGTATAATACCCACGCCTCTATTTATAAGCTTTGTGATGTTTGTTATCAATCACGTTGGAGATGATGGTAAGAGTTATAAAAGACCCGATTTACACAAATATAAGTAAAACACATATATGCAATAACCCAATTCAAGTAAGCAAGCAACTATTTAAAAAGTTAAATAGTCAATAATGAGATCAATTACGATTGAATAACAAGAGTAGTAAAAAACAATAGCAAATGTCTTAGTAGGATTTTGAAAGTTTGATGGCCAAACAGATTATGATCTTTTGGGTTCTTTGTAGAGTCATTAACTTTTCTTGTCACATTAAAGTGGCTTAGTTGGACCTCTTAGGTTGTCAATGTTTGTTCATGAAGATGGTGAGGGTGCTATGGGATAACCGCCATTGAAAAAATCCCTTATCTAGGACTTGGAGGTGAACTTGGTCCAGAGACTAGTTATGGATTTGAAGACTCCCTCAAAATTTGTTCCAAAGTTGTATCATGAGGTAATGAATCCCCTACTAATATTGTTTTCATTTAATATGAATATAATATTTTACACAATCAATTAGGAGTGAACTCCATTCAACAATACTTTGTCAAGAGGGTGCCTTCTAAATTCGTTATATTACGATGTGTTAGGGAAGTGTGGGAGCCACAAGGGTGGCAATACATGATCCAAGTGGTCGTTTGGGACATCTAGGTAGATATTGAGGAGTCTTGAGTGACACTTTTATCGATTTGAATAAATCAAGAAGTTTTGGTTGTTGACCTTACCAAACATCTCAAGCTTGGAATAAGCTTTGTAATATTCCAAAGAACACCCAAAATGGATTTTGAAGGTGAAAGTTATGGCACCCAGAAGTTGGCATACCAAGTAAGGTCCTTGAAGCATGAATTCCTTTTGCTACCTTAGAATATTATGGATTTTGGCTTATCATACAATGTAGTTTCAAACTCTTGTTATGGGCTTTCGCAAATGACCATAGACATCAAATCTCATCTTAGAAATCAGTTACCACCATTCTAGCCATTTGTATTGTTGTGTACGTTGTAGTGTTTTTTATTAGTTTGACCATTAATAGAATTTTGAAATTGAGTGCAATATTGTGCTTCAATATTGCGTTTGTGTTATTTATGCAATTTTTCATGTTCTTTCATATTGTTCCTAATCCATTTTGATTTAGTGGTATCCTAGCAATTTGCTCTATGTTGGTTTTCCATGCATGTCTCGACAGAGTCCAAGGACACAGAGTTGGGCCTCAAACTAACCAATCCCGGTGAAGACATTAGTGGCCTCCCATAGTGAATAAAAATAAAGACAACAAAGTAGGACGTCTTATCGATCTATTGCACCAAGAATTAATAATTTGATAAGAAAAAAGATGATGGAGCATTTTACCCAAATCCTTCGATGACTCCCAACAAGGATGGAGGCATCTTAGAAAAGCAATCATTTTTGGAAATATGACACCCTTCAAATTAGGAGTTAAAATTGACATCCATCTATTTGAAAGCAAGGTTGATGTGAAGGATTTGGAGAGATGGTTAAATCTACTAGAGGGTTATTCCCCTATTCATAAATTGTCCAACAATGGAAAGATTACTTTGGCACTCATAAAGGCCCTTCAACATGTCAAAAATTGGTGGGATATTTATTATATGTAGCATGTGGAGATTTGAATTGTATGTAGTAGTGCCCACTTGGGTAGAATTGTCAAGGCCTCAAAGGAAAAATACTTGTTAAAAAATATGAGTACTAGTACATGAGATGGACAAACTTGCACCAAGGTTAAGATCCATGTGTCTTAGAATACACCAACACATTTCATACCTTGTATACAAAACAAGTTACTCAAGAATTTGAGCAACACTTTGTTCTAAATTATTGTAGCAGCCTACACAATTACAACCATAAATGAATCAATTTTCTTAACCTGTATTCACTATGAGTTGCTTATCATTATGCTAACAAGGTTGAGCAAAAAAATTGAGAAAAGGATAAGAAATAATTTAGGGCTAGAAAGAATGGTAAAGGTGACCCTAACTCTCAAAACAAAAAAATGTAAATATAACTATCTCTAGGAAACCATCAAATCCACATGCAAAGAAGAAAAATTGTAAGTCAAAGAAAGGCACATGAAAGTGTTGTGACAACCAAAAAATCCCTCATCGCAACAATGATGAATGTCGCACCAACAAATTGTTATTGGTTTAGTTGAAAGCCTCAGACTTTGGATGAGACACAATGTTATAATATTCTAGAGATAGGTGAAAACTAATAATTTGAACAAAACCTAATGTTATTGTCGCCACCACAAATGTCTACAAAGAGGAACCATAGGATCTTGATGAGAATGAGTTCATGTTCCACTAACATATGTGGGTGAAGGGTCATTGTTGGAAGCAACATTTAGATTAACTCGATATCCATGAATGTCATTGAGAAGAAGAATTTCACCATATGTTTTGCTCAACCTAAAATTGAAAACCCCCCAAACCTTCCTACTCTCCTCCCCCTTATTGTCGAGGTTTTTGTTTCCCTAAGCCATCTCCAACCCCCAAAATATCATCCTCCTCAACTCCTTTGAACACCCACTAAGAACTCATTCAATTAAAATATTTAATATACGTTGGCACACAATTCAAAATAAAACTTATCTTATCCTAATCCATTTACTCAAATCACAAAAAAACATTCTTCATTGGAAACAAACAATTACAGAATGAAATAATATAATTTGCTCGAGATTTAAATGCCTAACCCTAGTTATAATCAACATGATTGAGCAATCCACATAAGCATGATTAATATATAATAGACTAATAATCATACTAGCGCATGCATGAGAGGTGTGGGCACATAGCTAGCATACACATACCTTGTACATATGCTAATGATATGGACATGCAATGCACATAGTACTCTATTCTTGGATGTACTTCAAGAATCATGCGCAACATAAAAATAGAATCAGAATGTGGGGCATTACATATATTCCTGCTTCAGGAAAATTTGATCCAAAGTTAGAGTAAAAGCAAGATATAAGTAGACATTGACTAATAAAAACACATGCATTAAATACATTCTACATCCAACACTCAACATTTCAACACTACTAAATAACAAGGACAAAAGCAAGTAGTTACAAAGGATTTTTATACAACAACAATTAAGTACAAGAAGCATGAGGAACAATACTTCCCAATTAGAGTTCATAACTAACCTATATTCACCCATCCTCCCTAACCTACTTTTGCTACCATCCCCCCTAACCTAATTTCACTACCATCCTCCCTAATCTATTTAGTAGTGTACATGATTGTTGATGTACATCGAAGAATAAAGTATTAGGTGCATTACGTGTTCATATTATTGTTGAACTTATGCTTGTACTGAGAGGGGGGGTTAATTAGTATAAGACTTGTTTTTACTTTAGACAAGCATTCATCAATCATTCATTGATTATGAGATAATAAACACAAATAAACACAAATCATAGCACATAGAATTTAATGTGGAAACTCTTGTTGGAACCTAAGGTTCTGAAGGTTCATCACAATCCCGGATCTTCTCGAGATAACTAGTCAATAGACAACAATTGACTAGTAAAAAATTCGACTAGTGGATTGAATGGGAGAGTCAAAGGCTCGACTCAATGGTTGATGAGGCCTACGTCGTCTTGACTCCAACAACCGACTAAAATATAGGACGTTGTGGATTTCATGGAAATGATTACAACCAACGACACCTATTTTGTGGAACAAATATTCCTCACTTCAAGGGAGTTTGTTAGATCTGGAGACTATAAAATATTGACCCTATGGGTTGTGTTCATATGCTTAAGATCATATTATATCCTTTCTGATAATGCATTGTGATATTTTGATCATAATGTGTTGTGCTTAAGTGTTGTAACAATGTCACCACCTTTCTTCTTGGAATATTGTTCCCTTATTCCATTTTCTTTTATGTTATGTGGTTCAATGTGAAGAGGTCCCCCAACATAGTATCAGAGCTATTGGTTTTGACCTAGCCTATTGTTTGTGAATAGTAATGAGCCTAATACAAGTTTGATCAACTCTGGGCTTAATATTTGTCGACTGATACCTCTTCTTGAACTCAGATAAGATTTGATTAGTCAGAAGGATGAATCCCAAGATAGAACCTATTGCTTTAAATAGACACAATTATGCAACTGAGCACCAAATATGGAGACTTTGTTGAAGAGAAAGGGATTGTGGCAATATATGAAGGTCATTGTTGTAGATCCGACGGATGCCAATGCTAAGTTTATCATCAACATAAAGACATATGAGGTTGTTGGGGTCATACTGACCTACATTTTGAAGGAGATTCACTTTCATGCAAGCGGGATCAACCATCGTCACGCCGTCTAGAATAAGTTGAAGTCGTTGTTCAACAAGGTTGATGAAATTCAAGTTACATAGATAGAGAAAGAATTGATCTCTTGGAACATATTTCCTTTGACGAGATTGAGGACTATTTAGCTTGCATCAAGGAGCTACAGTTGAAATTGGGTGAATGTGGTAAGGACTTTTTGAAGAAGGATGGGAAACTCATTGAACTGGTCCTGATGAGTTTGAAGACACCCTATGATGTTTTTTGCTCCTCCTTCCGCGCCAGTTGGATGTCTCGCAAGCAAGACGGTAAGGAATTCATCTTTGATGTCTTATGTGATTTGTTGATTAAATACCAACAAAAGTTTCTTAAATAAGGTAATCTTGGTGCCAAACATTAGGCTCACTTGCTCAAAATAAAGGTTAAACAAAATTATAAAGAACATGGTACGTTGCTTCTGTAGTTGAAAGAGAGACTGCCTTATGTTTCTTACACAAATAGACCAAGGATCCAGAACTTAGTCGAAACACATATCCATAAGTGGACTTACGATCGTCAACGTCACCTCCCTTGTCGGAATCAATAAACCTGACCAATGGTTCTGTACTGCAACAATACTTAATACCATACTGATAAATTCCTTTGATATAGCGGACAATTCTCTTTGCAAATTTCCAAAGGATTTCTCAAGGATCTTGCATGAACCGGGAGACCACACTAACATGAAAGGAGAGATCTGATCGACTATGAGTTAAGTAAATCAGGCTACCAAACAATTGTTGATAAAGAATGGCATCAACTCGTGGAGAGACACAGTCTTTTGAAAAATTCACTCTAGACTGATAAGGTGTAGCACAAGACTTACAGTCGTCCATATTGAATCGTTTCAAAAGATTAAAAGCATATTTAGGTTGATAAATAAAGATGCCATCATTCGTTTGCAAGATTTGAATGCCTAAAAAGAAACGCAATAGACCAATATCAATCATTTCAAAGGTATCTGCAAGTTGTTTCTTCAAACCCAAAATCAGATTGACATTATTGCCAGTTGTGACTAAATCATCAACATACAATGCCACAATCACGGTATCACCATGAACATGTAATACATAAATATTGTGATCGGATTCACAACATTTGAAGCCAAGATTGACAAAAAAAAATCAATCTTCTCATACCAAGCGCAAGGTTCCTGTTTCAAACCATACAACGAATTCTTGAGTCGAAAAACAAGACTAGAATTTGTCACAAAACCAATCAGTTGTTCCATATATATTTCTTCATACAAGTACCATGAAGAAACACACTTTTAACATCCATTGATGAAGTTCCCATCCAAAACGAGCAACAAGGGAGAGGATCATTCGAGCAAAGTTCATCTTTGCAACATGAGAAAATGTTTCAATGTATTCAATGCCTTCTTGATGAGAGAATCCCTTAGTTACCAAACGAGCCTTATGAGATTCAATAACACCGTTAGAAGTAAAATTGGTCTTATAGACCCATCAACACTTCACAACGTTCTTCCTTGCAATTGAGGAACAAGTTCGCAAGTTTGATTCTTCTTTAAAGAATCAATTTAAGCAGTCATAGAATTTTCCCATTCTGGCACACCTTGAACATCTACATAAGTGTCAGGCTCACATGTTTCAAGAACACGTTCCATTAGTGCAACATTGCCATGCTATTTTTGATTGCGCGTCTGCTAACCAATACTAGCATCTCTAGCATTTGGTCCAACAACTTCAATTGTTTTAATAGCCTACCGAGGTAAACAAGTTGATGGCTAAACAAGTCGGTGATTGTCAGTCGAATGAGTCAGTGTGTCAACATATTTAGTCATGGTAGACCGACTACAAGTCGGCTCATGAGTAAAATTCCTCAATCTAGTCAAAACTCCATAAAAGGGTACAATTGATCCAAATTCTTCAAGAATATCAAACAGATCATTATGCAATAGACCAAAGGAAGAATTCAACAACTTATTACTTGAATTTTTTTCATCAAAGATCACATTCCTACTCAAAATGATATGTTGTTTGACAAGGTCAAACAGATGATAGGCATTCCATTCATCAGAATAGTGCATCATGATGCAAGCATGACTCTTTGCATCCAATTTCTTCCTGCAATTATCATTAATATGCACCCAAGCAACACATCCAAAGGTTCTAAGGTGTTCGAAAGAGGGTTTCCTTGTTGAAATTTGGTTGTCATTGATGCCAACTAATGTCAAAGAGGATTTCTATTGATGTCAAATAAGATTCAGTATTCCTGTGGCAATTTGAAGAAATATATGAAAACCACATTGAAGATATATATGCGCAAGCAAGATGGAGAAGGATATGGATGCCAGTATGAAGAAGTATATCCAGAAGTGCATCCAGTCTAAAGAAGTTTGGTTTAAAGGTACATCATGCATGTCCAGTTTGAATAAGTACATAAGGAATGCATCTTACAACATGTATTACATGCGCAAACATCAAATCCACCAAGTCACACTCCTTCAAGGTAAAAGCTAAAGTGTTGACTAGAAAAAAGGTTTGGGAGTGCACAAGCCAGTCAAGAATGGTTGGACAAAAGCTTGAAGAGTGCGCAATCAAGTCAAGAGTTGATTGGACAAAGTTTGGGTTTGTGCAAGCATATTGGAACAAGAAACGATTGAGCAGTTATACAAGTCATGAAAGATCACAAGTCTCATCAGAAGAAGCTTTTAATTGTTGAAGCACGCACAAGTTCCAAAAAGGGTGTAGCGGTTGAAGATGATATATGCGCAAATTCCATAGTTGATGATACATCAAGTGTGTAAGACCCACAAGTGATGGTACCTCAATGGTGAAAGTCCCACTAAGTCAAGGACCATGTGTGTGTAAGACCCAAAAGACATGACACATCGGTAGCACATAAAGTGACATGTGCAAAAGCATAAACTGTGAAGCAAAGAAGAAGGAATGCCACAACCAACTTGTGTACATACAATCAGTTTAGGACATGTATAAATAAGAAGCAAGTTGGAGATTTGAAGTAAGCTTGACAACAAGCATGAAGAACTTATAAGCTAGAAGATACATATTTATAGTTTTCGGGACATCAAGGGCTCGTGGAACCAGAACATGATGATATAGCAATGAGCCGAGTGAGAACAAGCAGAGGAATGAGATAGCTGGCCGTTCGCAGAATGATGCTATGAATCTGTGATGATTGCAAAAACACATAAATGTAGAATTACAAAAGATGTACAAGTGCATGAGGACCGAATGGCAGTATCACATAAAACACACAGACAATCACATATGATCTAAGATAGAAGTGCAAAGACAAAACTAAAGTATATTAGAATATGCGTGAAGTGAAGAAGTTTAACTTATGCAAGAAAATTGAGTTGAAGTGTGAGAAGTAAAGAAGTCCATCATATGCGCAAAGACAGAATAGAAACAAAATCAAGTATGCGCGTCATGATGAGGATGATCTAAGACAAGTGGGAAAGGATGAATCATATGATGCACAATAGGTCGTAGATTATCTGAAAGACTGTGGCACTTGAACCGAACAGACACATCTTAGAAGGTGCATAGTTCCATCTGATACTGATGCAAAATATCAGAACAACAAGCTATCTGTTGATGCACAGTATCAGTTGAAGAATGCAAATGCGCAGTAGAAGAATGGAATATTGATCCTTGGCGCAGATTACAGAATTTGATGAAGCAACACACAATATATGAAGTGCAACGTCAGTTAAAGTGAAGTGTTGAGTGGAATGAGAAGTCAAGTGATGTATGTAGCAAAGTGACAACAATACTACAAAATACAAAAGGTGCGCATAGCATAATGAACATTTGAATATCTGAAGTGTGCACATATCATAAGTACTATAAGGAAATATATTATTTTGTATATATGGGTGGCAGGACGGGGTAAGGAGAAGGGGGTTGTAGCCTCCTTCCAGTTGGCGCTGGAGAACATAGGGAGTTGTGCTTCCTTTAGGACGGTGCCTGTAAAACTAGGTGGTCGGGGCCTCCTTCTAGTTGGTGTTGGTAAACACATGAAGTCGGTGCTTCCTCAAATGTAATCTTTTTCATTATAAAAGAGCATTTCGTGGTTTTCTCCCATTTTGGTTTCCACGTAAAAATTATGTGTGTTCTGTGTTCTGTGATTTGCGCATATGTGGATGAATGTTTTATTTATTTATGATGGATGCGTAATTGAAGATCAAATTTAAGTTCAGATTAATCTATTAAAGAAGTAAAAACAGTTCATAACTGCGTTAATACTGATTCACCCCCCCTCTCAGTATTAAATAGAATCCAACATTCCTTCCATTCCACTTCTCGACTGGAGTCATATCAATGACTGCTCTAATCAAAACAAGGTTCAGGAGAGAGTTTGAATAGTAGACAACTTCTACCCAAAATCTAGTCACAAGGTCTTTGGTCTGCAATAGGCACCGAGCCATTTCCACCAAAGTCCGATTCTTCCTCTTTACGATGCCATTCTATTGAGGGGTGTGAGGGATAAATATCTGCTATGAAATACCATTTTGTAAGAGATACTCTTCAAATTGTCGACTCAGATATTCACCACCATTGTCTTGTCTCAAACATTTGATGGGTAGACCACATTGTTTTTCAGCCAATGCCCTAAATTCCTTTAATATTTCAAATACATGACTCTTATTCTTCAAGAAATATACCCATGTAAATCTAGAAAAATAATCAATGAAAGTCAAAATATAAATTGTACCTGCTAATGAAGGTTTTCTCATGCAATAGAGATCACTGCGAATAAGTTCCAATTGGTTTTGTGCATGCCATGCTTTCCCTAAATCAAAGGGTGCCTAACAATGCTTTCCAAGAACACATCCTCTACAAAATCCATCAGGTGGAACAGTATTTGGAAGACCAATAACCATATTATGAGTTACCATCATCTTCAAAATTTGAAAGTTCAGATGTCCAAGTCGTTCATGCCAAATTCGACTCCTATCATCTGTCTGAGCAATGAGTATAGTAGGTTCAATTGTTCTGGTTGGTCCAGTCATCCAGGAAACATTCATGGGAGAATCATGGAAATTTGTAAAGCCCATGTTTAGGATCTAAATATCTTGATGTAACAGTTCCCCCCCAAGCTTAAGGTCCTTTATGATAAAGTGATCTTACCAAAACTCAACAGTCTTCTTAGTTTATGTAAGTTGAGCAACCGACAAAAAAATTGTGCTCAATCTAGGCACATGATAGACAATGGATATTCGACCATGCTAACATTCAACATCATCGCTTCCAATGACCATGATATTTTAGTCATCATCAACATAAATCTTCTGCTATGTAGCTCCACTTAAGGAAGAGAACAAAGAAGCATCCTTATCCATATGATGAGTAAATCCAGAATTGACTATCCAATCTATCTGAGTGGTACGAGCATGTAATTCCTGGGAAGTGCTAACAGAGAAGGTAAATTTTTTAGCAGGTTAGTTGATTGGCTGATCGGTCATCACACTTTCCTCAAGGTTCTTAACCTTCCCTTCCAAGTCCTTCATCTTCTTCCAGCAGGATTTCTTAACATGTCCAACTTTTCCACAATAGCAACATGTTTTCTTCTTTCGATTCTTCTTTGTTGATGATGACTCTCCAATTGATCCACCAGTTGACTACTTTGTTAATCAACTAATTGTCTCTAGAAGATCCAGGGGTGTGTTGAACCTTCAAAACATTAGGTTCCAACAACTCTTTCAAGAGAAAACCATACAAAATTATCTTTATAAATGTATGTAGGCACCAACCTACCGTGACAAAGTTTGTAGGCATCGACCTACTAGAGAAACCAATCCCCTTAGTTGAGCACCAACTCAGTAAGATCTATATGCACCCACCTACTAGAGATACCAATCTCCTCAGCTGAGCACCAAATCAACAAGATTTGTAGGCACCGACCTACTAGAGGAACATATACAATAATGCTGATATGATCACCTGAAATATGCTCCAATATCAGCTTCAAATCTGGTCCATAATATGTCTTAGAGCTACTCCATAATCATCCTTAGATCTGCTCCATAATTAGCTTCAAATTTGCTATAAGGTCACTTTCAAATAAGCTCTATAATGATCACCTTCTACCTCGCCCTCATCCAAAAAGAACTCTTAGAAAATATTCCAAGATCAACAAGCCTTCCTCTTTCACAAGGTGCACCTCCTCTTCCTTAGAGAACCCTAGAAAACCTTCAAGAAAACATCTTAATTAAAACTCTAGAAAACCTTCAAGAGACCATCTCTAAGAAAGCCTTCCTCTTCACAAGTTCTCCTCTAGAAAACTCTCTTCTTCTTGGAAGTGAGCACCTCTAAGAGATCTCCATGAGTGGGTGAATGAATCAACAAATGAGGAGCGCCTACTTCTATTTATACCATTTTTAATTCACCTTTCTAGGATGACTTAACATTGTTCAATATCCTGGTAGGGTAGACCTAACACTCTTGCAGGGCTATTTTAACACTTCATCTCTCCCGAGTCCTATGGAGTTAGAGAGAGTGCCATATATCATTGGAAAGGTATCAGAATAAGCTTTTCAACCATATTATATGCTCCCATCTAAGCTATGTATTCAAAGAAAACAAAAAACCTTCAAAGACAAGGTATCCAAACTAGGCATCAAAATTCCAAAAATGTCCATCTGCAATTTCCTCCTATCTTTGACATTAATGATATAATATTTCCAACAATATTCATCTTGCAATCTTCATCTTGGACATCTGTAGTTTCCCATTGTCGTTGACATCAATGAAAACAATATTTCCAACAATCATTAGCATACATACGAGGTATGTGTATGCTATCTATGTGCCCACACCTCGCATGCATGCGTTGGTATGCTTATTAGTCTATTATAGATTAATCATGCTTATGTGGATTCCTTAATCATGTTCATTATAGTTAGAGTTATGCAATTAAAGTTAATTAAATAATATTTATCAAATGAATTAAGACTAGGAAATAATTGGTAGGTTAGGCATTTAAATCTCGAGCAAAATTTATATTAATCTATTGTATAATTGTTTGATTTCCAACAAAGAATGATTGTTTTCTTTTCAGAATTTTTGTTTCTGTTATGGTCTAGCCTTTTTTTTCTTTTCAGACTTTTTGTTTCTAATGTGATCTAGGATTTTTTTATTTTTTATTTTTATTTTTATTTTTTTGAATTTATGTTTTCCATAGGCCCTATGATTCTAGTGTTAGAACCACAGCTCTAATACCATATGTAAGAACCCCCAACAACAAATAGGAAATCTAAGTAAATCCCAGAATGGATAAATTTTCTTTAGATGTAAAAATATGAAATTTAGCACAAATAAGCTTTGAATTTCTATCTCTTTGGATTCATAAATATGATTTTCATGCTTACATATATTTCCTTATACTAACATCTAGACATAAAATAAATAACTTGCAACATCTTTCACTATCAACTGTACAACAAATTAATCAACGATTTGGTTTACAATTCCAAATATAAACTTACCAACTTAAATTTACAAGAGGAATATATTGTTTTTCTAATCAAGGAGTCCAAGGTACCTTCCAAATAGATCTTAATCCCTTGCAGCTTCAACAATTACCCAACTGAGTTTAACCACCCAACCACTAGGAATGACCTCTCTAGCTCCCCAATTCTAGAAAACTCACAATAGTTTTCCGACCTCGATACCCAAAACTCCAAGAACAGTAGCACAACACCCAAACAATACATTCACTAAGAAAAAATTCACCATATGTTTTAATCAACAAAAAATTGACAACCCCCCAAACATTCTTCCTCTCCTACCCCTTATCGTCAAGGTTTCATTTTCCTAAGTAATATCTAACCCCCGAAATCTCCTCCACCTTCTCTCCTTTGCACCCCCCCCAAGAACTCATTCAATTAAAAATTTTAATAAATGTTTACACACAATTCAAAATATAATTTTATAATAAAATAGTAAACTATTTTTGACAATCTTATCCTAATATGCTGACTCAAATCATTAAAAATGTTTTTTTTTGTGGGAAATCAAACAATTATTTTTTAGAACAAAAAAACATTATAAACTTGATATTCATCATAAGAGAACCAAAGTTTACATACACTTCTTGCAAGATGCTGATAATCAAACTATATCCTATCCTTCCTCCTTTCAAAAGTAACAACCCCAACCAATACATAACTAATATCCTTCAAATCTAAAAGTCTGAGATAGAAAACACAAGTCTCCAGTGAAGGAAATACATCTGTACGACAGAAAGAAGAACTTGCTGATATCAAGTCTCACCGAGAGGAAAAAGAGATAGCACTAGAAAAATAATCTAGATCCTCTATCAATCAAAATACCATCCATAAAATATTCATAGAAAATGAAGCCATTCATTTCACCCACAACCTTTTTAGATAGACTATATGCAAACTGTTTGAACTTCCTGTAGCTGTGAACAAAGGAAAGATCGTGAAAGATGTCAATCATCTCTCTAACTCCGATGCACCATTGTTCCAAATGAATAACCTGTATATTTGAAATACCAGCTGCCCAATTGATAATTGCACATTATCACCAGTCACCTGCAACTGAAGAATACCCCTTTGTTTTGCAAACCATAAAAGGCCCCATAAGGTAATGAGTTCAACTTTGGTGTTCGTACCTCTGCCACATCCCATCCATAAGTGGATAGAATTATTTTGGTGAAATTGAAAATCCATACCAGCTCCACACTAACCACTATTTTCAGCGCCGTAAAAAACTCCAATGGGTGTAGATTCATCAAAATGAGGTCTACTTTGAAATTTAACAGGATTATAAGAAATATTCTTTGCAAATTCAAAATAAATACCAATCGAAGATGCACAAACTGAATAAACAGAAGTCAACTTATCCTAAAAAATAAGCTTATTACGAGCTTTCCAAGTAAACCAAATGACCAAAAGAAGGAGCTCACTGTACTTCACAGGTTTGTTAAACCATTCAACCATACAGTTTTGAAAGTCTGTTCCAACCCAATCAACATTAAAGTTCAACATTTTGCACACTTCAAACCAAACCTTCTGGAAAAAGGAACAATGAAGAAATAAATGAGAAACAAATTTAGTTGCTTCTTTCATAATAGGAAAATGCCAGGACCATTGAAACCCCTTCGAAGAAGATTGTCCCACAAATCAAACAATTATACAATGGGCTAATATATTTTGTTCGAGATTTAAATGCCTAACCTAGTAATTATTTCCTAATATTAATCCATTAAATAAATATTATTTAATTAATTTTAATTGCCTAACCTTTTTTTATAATCAACATGATTAAGCAATCTACATAAGTATGATTAATATATAATAGACTAATAAGCATACTAGCCCATGTGTGCAAGGTGTGGGAATATCTAGCATACACATAGCTCGTACACATGCTAACAATGTAAAAATGAAATGCACCTAGTACTCTATTCTTGGATTTACATCAATAATCACGTGCAATGTAGAAATAGAATCAGGATGTGGGGCATTACAATTGTGAAATGACCACTATTAAAAGTGGTCCATGTGCCTTCAACTATTCCACCTAAATATCAAGTACAAGCAGGGAAGCATCAATTGAATTGCATAATACTTCAACCAATCTCTAATTTTTAGGCATAAACCTGAGCCGCCAATTCTTATGGACACAAGGCTTCAGAGTGGCCCCAAGTATATGACAATTATCCTAAATTCTGGGATTTCACCTCAAGGATGGACTTTTGTACAATATGGGTCATCTCTATGTTCTCTCATGTAAGTGTTGGAAAATGATTTGTGATGCACACTATAGTTAGGTGGTAGGGCATTCAACATGGAGAAGGTAGTCATGGTGCTACAAAATAATTCTATTGGCCAAAGCTTTAACG
Source organism: Larix kaempferi (assembly GCA_027924585.1). Lineage (NCBI taxonomy): Eukaryota > Viridiplantae > Streptophyta > Pinopsida > Pinales > Pinaceae > Larix > Larix kaempferi. The sequence goes on along the minus strand of BSBM01000018.1, from coordinate 12,771,757 downwards.
TGGCATCAATAAATATCATATCATGCACTCTGTATACCGTTGTTGAACTAACGATCGATAAGTTGGGACTGTGCATTCCTTCAAACATCCCATATATGCTTTGAGAGTTAGTCTCCTTGTGTTTTGCATTAGGTATGCCCTCCCCCAAGCATAGTAACAATTGTGTTTTTGTGGTAGTTGATCAGTTCTCGAAGATGGCAATTTTGTCAACATGGAAGAAGAACATTACAGGAAACAACATTGCTAAGCTCTTATTCGATCTGTTTTGGTTCATTTTCGATTTTGAAATACCATTTATGATAGAGACAATAACTTCCTAAGTATCATTTGGTGCAGCATTTGGTTATGATGGTCACCAAACTAATGAAATTGAATACCTTCCATCCCCAAACTAATGGAAAACACAAGATATGAGCATGATGATTGTATATATCCTCATAACATGCAATTCCAAGAATCCATTTACATGAGATGAAATCCTCCTCTATGTTCAACATATCTACAAGAACACTCTTCATAGTTACATTGGCCACAACCTTTTTAGGTATGGCAAGGCTTCCAACCATTGTCTCCTATTAATGTAGAAATTTTTATTCCATCGACATAACAAGAGTCATCCCATGCGTAAAATGAGTTATATGAAGAAACAAAATTTGTTGAATAGATCCAACAAAACTACTAACAAATTCAAAATATTATATATAAATCAATTGCAAATTACAAGCAGTGGCATGATTAGCATATCGAGTCTCACAAGTTAACCATTTATGATTTCAATTGCAAACAAAGTGACTCACAAGCCCCCATAGGAAGTTAATAGCACTCCCATATTTACCTTACACCACCACCAAGGTTGTGAGTGAGAATTCTTTTGAATTGAATTTTCTATCCTTTCTTGTGGCTTAATCTTATCTTTAATGTGGATTTTCCTTGGTCATGCTTTATACCTTGGTTGGACACCTCAAAAGAAAAAAAGTACTTGGATACTATAGAGATCACTCAAGGCTACCACTAGTAGGCTATAGTTAACTAGATCATGGACACCAAGATGAATACTACCCATAAACACAAAATACAACACTAACAGATCTTCAAAGCAAGGCATCTTCTTCATAAGGGAAATTGGTTTACCAAGAACCAAATTCAATAGAAGTTTTCGTGTCTAATGTAGGATCTTTTTTTCACGGGGACAATTTATTCCTGAGAGGGAACAAATGATTCAAGGGGCTATTTGAGACTGCAACCATATTAAAATGGTATCAAACCTTGTAAATTTACAACATTTTTTAGGGCATTATTTAGACACATTTTTCAGGCCCTTGCCATGCATTTTTCATAATTTACATTATAAAAAAGTTGTAATTGTCAATTATTCCAAAGACAAATATATTGCAAAAATATTTGTAACGGTCAAAAGAATGCCAAAAATGGAGTTATTATGCAAAATTTATGGCCCCGAGAAGTTGATGTACCATTTAGCATCCTTGGGGTCCACAATATTCTTTTCGTGACCTTAGTTTTGAGGCTTAAGGTTTAGGGATAGTAAGGTTTTTTATCACATGATATTGGAATTATGATATCATTCTCTTGCTATTGCTTTTTAATGAATGGACATAGTTATCACATCTCTTCTAAGGGACAAGATACTATCATTCTAGCCAATTTTAGAATTTGATATATAATTCCATGTTTTATTTGCATCACACTTTAGTATTATGAAAATAAAATAAGGGTTGCCATGCTTTTTTCCAACTATGTGATTGTAGTTCTTTGTTGCATCCATGATCTAAGTAGTCTGTATCCTTTAGGTCTTCACTTGCTTCATACCTCGACTTATTCTCAAAGGTGGCTTTAATACCATCACCCACAACTATTCGAACTTGTGCCACATACTACGGTAATTTGTAAACTACCACTAGACTACCAAGGACATGCCTACTGTCAAATTTTACACAAGAATGTAGACATAAATGCACATGAGATAAGAGAGATAAGATAAGATATTTTATTAAAGTCCAACAAATGACCACAAAAGTAGGTCAATGGGATTGTGTGGTACCATGACACCAATACACAGTGGGAGCACTAAGGCATCTCCTATATAAAGCAAGAGGTAAGATATTAACCTAAAACAAAAAAGAGAAAACTCCTAAGATGGAGAGCCATTCTAGAAGAGATAAGTACACATAGAGCCGATAAAAAAGAAGAATGCACAAGGAGAGTGGATTTGGGATTTGTGATACAAAAGTGGTGAATATGTCATGGTTCACTAGAAATGTCTCTCCTAACATCTGAAGCTGAAAGAAGGAATCTCAAAATAGTACTATGTTTGAAGGAAGAAATGGAAGATTTTGAAGAACTAGAAGAGGAGCTATAATGGATAGTGTGCTACCGCTTCGGGTGGGGATTCTGTTGTTGTGAACTGATTCCAGTCGACTTGTTGTTGGGATGGGACCGAGACTAGCCACGTCGCTAGGATCAGGTAAAATTAGAGGTGGTTCGTTGTGTCCTAATTGATCTATAGTTAGAAGCAGTGTCGTTGTCTGTGGGTCTCTCTATGATCCTAGAGTAGGGGAGCACCAGAAACAATGAAGTGATATGTTAAGTGGAGGTTGGTCCTGGCTGCAAGTGTCGCTTGAAGCCATAGTGCCTCCTGCAAGTATAAGTCCAAACATCTTTGATCGGGGTACCTAAAAAAACTAGCTAAAGTCTGAAGCTCTGTGAGAATAAGGTCCTTGAAGAGACAATAGAACTATCCATGAATCTCATAGCAGATAGGACACTAAAGTGGACATACTTGGAAGATCTTATCTGATAAGTCGATTTAGTTATCTAACCTTGAGACGATGAGAACCTACTCTAAAATAGCCCAAAAGGATGCAAAGAGCATGTGTAGATTGCTTTGTTATTGAGTGATGCAATGTCTCATACATAGTAGGAGAGAGGGAAGTAGTCATCGTTAAATATTTTTCATGATCTTTATATCTAACATCTACTTGCCAGTTATGTCACACCAAAAAGAAGCTTTTCCTTGAAGATTATAAATGGAAATCTTGGCCTTCATTTTCTGTGAATAATCCTGGATTTGGAAAATTGATCCATTCCTAACAACCATGATTTTGCATCCCATCCAAAGTTGTTTTCTTGTTAAATGTGGGTTGTTTCACCTTGCAAAACACTCCTTGCAAACTAGGATGATGGTGTCTCATGCTTTGATGTTCAATTGGAGAAGAGTAAGGGTTGCTTAAAGGCTGCATAGGTATATGACTCACTGATAGAAGATGCTAATTGAGATCATTGATATGTCACAATATGTGAATTCCTTGACTCTTGGGATATTCTATGAGCATCCCTCCTTTCACTACTCACGCTTTCATTAGCATTATTAGACCATATCTAGGATGCAATTCCATCTATGTTTGTGTCAAGCTTTAGAAGTCTAGTTGGTCATCCATTTGGTTTTGCCTCTCTTGAGCTTTAATTAGCCTTTTAATATATGCTCGATAACTTGAAATTTCTACCATTGGGCTACTTGGGGTTTACACAAGGTCTTGAGGATCCTTTGGGTTTCTGTCAATTGCATCATGTTTCTAGATTTAGTATATCTCGATGACATCTTCGTGATGCTCAAAGGGAACTTGTTTGTCTTCCATGCCAACAACTTCTTCAAAGGCCCCTCAACTCATTTTTGTGCTCTAACTATCTTTGGTATTGTATTGGGTTTGCAAAAGTGTCCATACAATATATTTGTTTGACAATTTTCATCACAAACACTTTCAAGAAGTTTTAATGGATTTTGGAAATCATCCACATTGACATTTTTTGTCAAAATCAAGCCCAAAGGCTGTGTTATGAAAAATCAGAAGCTTTCTTCAGCAAAATGTGTTTATATATGCTCTCCTTTGTAAGGGCTATAAGATTGGCTTGAACTTATTCCCGAGCTTACTACTACCTCGCCTGAAAGGTCGTTGTTCGCTAGTTTATGCAATTTTGTTGATGCAAATCATGGTTGGAGATCAACTTTTGCCACTTGTGGAGGAAAATCAAGCTAGCACTTGCAAAAAGTTTGTATTGGATGCCTATAGTGCTCTCACTTCTAAGCAGTCAACAATTTTCATCTTAATCACACGTTGCTTCAGTCAGTTCCCATTGTCTCTCTGAAAATGGCAACTTCTTATTTTTCTCACTTGGCTGACTTATTATATTATTGTACTTGCACCATCTTATCCTTTTTCTAAATTATTAATTTATCAAGTTTTACTAGGCACTTAGTTTTTTAATATTGTGCTTTTGGTATTGGTCTAGGATTTTCTTTCGTGTTTACACTACTTGTACCCTTTATAGCCAATGACCTACTTTTATGGTCATTTTTTGGAAATTGATAATATTATATTATCTTATATTTAATATTTTTACAAATGGCAAGGACCTAGAAATTTTTTAACAGGACAAAATTGCCTGGAATGGAAATGAGATTAACTCTCAACGAGGAATTGTTTTTCCTTATATGTACACTTGGGTTATTCTTCCTTAATTTTCTAGCTTTTGTGAATAGAGTTGCTCTAGAGTAGTGATTTTTTAACCATTTTACCCATTACTCCTACTTCTTCGAAGCATTCCTCAATTCTGGTTCGAAACTCATGTACAACCAATTAATGGGGAATCATTTCCCCCTTTCACTGTATCAAACTTGTTCGTTTGTTGAGTTCTATGCCCCAAGTCCGAGTTGAAATACAACATTCTCTTTCACTGTATCTTTTCAATAACACCAAGTCTGGGTTGAATTACAACATAAGGCTCAAGGACATTTCTCTAAGTAATGTCTTTGTGGACCTCCATTCAAATTCCATATCATTGTGGGTATGTATGTCAAAGTTATGATAAAAACAATTTGTTGTCCTAGTCTTCTTTCTTTTTCTTAGAACCTCATTTGGTTATTGTCAATTTACCGATTGTTGGACTCGTTCCTCATTGACATGTTACTATATATTTGTTTGGTATGCTTAGAGGACACAAAGGTGAACTAGCTGGATTTTACCTAAGTCACATGACACGAGGACACGAGACATGGAGGAATTAGAAATACGAGTTTCAGTCACAGGACATGTAGACTTGGTAAACATGACATAAGGGACATGTTATATATATTAAAAATAATTACAAAATACAAATACAAATATGAAATATAGACATAAAGATCCATTTTTTTAGAAATTATAAATTTTATAAACACTTGAAATTCTATCAAATCTTGATTTTACCCTTCACCTATGCAATTAGAGACCATGAGAGCTCTTTCCCTAAAGGTGAAAGTGAGAAAATAGAATTACAAATTTTTTTTTAGTCGGACATGCGAGGTACGTTTCTAACACGTCCTATTTTAGGACACATGCAAAAGATGTGTAGTAGCATGTCTACGTCTGATACATGAAATACATACATTGGCCCCTAGTTGGACATGTCATGTTTCTTATGTTTTCATCGATCCTAGCATGTCCATGTCCATATCTGACATATTATATACGAACATAGAGCCCCTATAGGACGTGTCTTATTTCACAGGTTTTTACTCTTTACCTTGTCCAATGAGAAGACACCTTTGAGCATTTCCCGTGTCATCATGATCACAACCTTATTATGCACATGACGAGAGATGACTCTTTATCCACGTTGAGACTATAGATATGAGGGTTACATGAACCGCGAGTGCGATCGGAATCGACTGAAGAATCGGATATAGATTTGGCAATTGTCCCAAAATTAGGAATCGGGGATTCAAAACCTAACCCTAATTTTTTTATATAATAATAATCTATTTTTAAGGTCACAACCAAGCTAGACACCAATTTGGTGTATGAGACCCCCTTGTTTGTGGGACACGAAACCCCCCTCTGCGCAACAATGTAACTGTTAAAGTCTACGGAGTTGTACATACCCTACCCCCTTCAGATTTGAACGTTTGACCTCCTAGGAGAAAACACATGTTCCTAAACATTAGGTCCACTCTGGATGTCTCCTCCCAACTAGTTCACCCTTGAGGGGAATTGAACCATGGTCACTTTGTTGACGAGACCCGCACCTTATCTAAATGAGCTAACATAAATTGACACACACATATATGATCATATACATCATAGATTCATGTATCATTAATTTCCATAATAAAATTTATCATCAATAAAAATAAAAATAATCTTTTTTATATAGAAAAAATAAGATTCCATTCTAATAATAAGTAAATAAAAATATATATGTCCATTGCATAATAGTCATGTAAGTATTAACGAGGTAACTTGTAAAAATAAAATTAAAACCAAAGTGATGAATATATTTAAAATTTACTAATTTTATAAAATAGCTAGATTTTGACTTGTAAAATAGTAAATATATGTATTTATCTATAAAATTTTAATAATGAACGAAATCTCAATATTAAAATTCTTAAAACTCTAAAGTCCCATTAATATCCCACTTAATCGAGGAAATATTTGGATAAATCTCTAAAAATTTCATTTAAAAAAACAAGTTTTAACACCCACTTACTCCATAAATATATATACATAACTGGCCTTCTTATATATATATAACTTAAAGAGAAAAGAGGATCAAGATGGAAGAGTGACCAACTCATGCCAAATAAATGAAGGGGTCGGGGAGATTTTTCATCATTTATAAATCTGTTCAAATTTAAACGGATTTACCGGTCAGCCTACTCTTTCCGGTTACCATTGTATTATATCGAAGGAACGAAGATGACTACCTCAAAAACCTTCACCCAAGGTCGCAAAGAGGAAACCCTCAATGGTAACTCTCTCTCCTCTACCCGCACTGTTTTCTTATTTTATTTGTGTTTTTTTCCATTGGAGGAACCATGGATACGGTTCTTCCATTCCTCCAATGGGAACCGATTCCCCTCCAATAGGATACCGAATCGGCGTGAAGGAAACGAATTCCACATCAGAGGTTGTCCATTGAATACAGTTCATTCGGGTTGTCCATTGAACACAATTCCTCAAAATTTACTTCAATAGATTGCATATTGACAACCTCCAAAAAGTTGGTAGTTCTGTTCCCACAACAAATTTCAGTGGCAGCAGACAGCAAAGCCAGTATCCACAAAGCTAAGAAAATCAATCATGTGATATTGTATGCTTAGAAAAGTAAATTTTTATATCCTTTGTTAATGGCTTTGCTATGTTCTTAGATAAAAAAAGTGGAACTGTCACACCTTTCGCATTTCGGAGCTAGGTTACCATCTTACATTTGTTTTGCTTGATTTGAAACAGGAGAATTATCCCAAGGTGCAACTGCAGGATCGAGTTTATCTGGTGCACATTGGCAGCAATTTACTTCTCAACAACTTGAAGAAAATCAGAGGTATCAACTACGACATGAACAGCAAGATGGGGAACATCTGCAGCAAGGGGAGCAGCAAGAACAGCAGCTGCATGGACAGCATCAGGAATGCCAGGTTGGGGATCATTCAAATCAACAGGAACAGTTTGAACAGCCCAAGCAGCAGCAGTTGCAACAACCACAGCAGAAGCAGCTGCATCATTTATCACAACCTCAGCAGCAGCAGCAATTGCCGCCACTGCAGCAACATCAGCATTTTCATCAACAGCTGCAACAGCAGCATCCTCATCAACAGCTGCAACAGCAGCATCCTCATCAACAGCTGCAACAACAGCAATCTCAACAACATCCTCTGCAGCATCAACAGTTGCATTATCAACCACCACCACAGCCTGAAGTGGGCCAAGCAACTAATCCCGCGAAGAGACCAAATGGGACTTCTCACTCCATTTCTTTTCCTTCCTTGATGCCATTGATTCTGCCCCAAATTTCAAAAGAGCAGTCACAGCGGATTCAAGCACTGTATTCAAAGCTGAGAGTGAGTAGCAGCACATTTGTGTGACATTTCTTTTTCATGTGTTGCTGGATGATAATTTGTTGCCAAATATTACTCTATATACATGGGGTTTTATACATTAGTCACCTCTATACAAATAAAATTGCAATATGCCTTTATTAATTATGATATATATTACATTACAGACTACAGTATCGTTAGTGTTACTATTGCAATGTTTTATACATTTTACCATATTATACTGTATTTATACCTCAAAACTGTGGTTATGTATTCAACTCTCCCTTAATAAAATTCAAATATGCATGTATGCTTGCGTGTGTGCGTTGGTGCATTTTTTTCACTTTCTTTCATGCTTGTGTGCATGCACTTGTTGATCCATGTATAAGGTGTTTCTCCTCTGCATGCATTTAAAATGATTAAAAGAATGGTATGGTATGGTATGCTAGCATGGAAATCATTTGCCATATGCTTGTGTGCATGCACTTGTTGATCCATATATAAGGTGTTTCTCCTCTACATGCATTTAAAATGATTAAAAGAATGGTATGGTATGGTATGCTAGCATGGAAATCATTTGCCATAAGTGTGTTCTTGCATCTGTGTGAACACTTCAAAGAAGGAGATCATACATTTCGCTTGTTTTCTTTGGTTCTTATGTTCTAGTAAATACTTTTTAAACTGTTTATCTCACTTGATTTTTATCCCTAGAAACCAGACCAATATTGGATTATTAACACTCACTTATGCTTTCTACATCTAAGAGTTGCTCTTTCCTTTTTGCTCTAAAATTTATGGGCTCTAGCTGACACTTGAAGTAGAAAAGCTTATGATTTCTTGTTCTTTCCAGTGGTTATATCTATTCTGAAATGCATGTTTATATACAGTTCTAAATACAATGGAGGTGTATTTACAATAGTAGCCACATTTTTTTTAAACAAAAGAATTTAGAACAAGAGAAATGAAACACAATGATGGCAGCCAAAAATGTTTGGGAGAAGAGCTAGTGAAAAAGTGGACATTGCTGCATAAATTCATCTAAAAATTTCAGTTTGAAATTATGGATGATGAGTGCTGCATGTTGCATATCACTGGGTGACGAAAACTGAAATTATGGATGATTAGTGCTGCATGTTGCATATCACTGGGTGACGAATTTTCAAGTGAACACTGCTACTTGATAGATTTTTGAAAGGAAGCCAGTTTTCTGAAAAGTAACATCAATATGATCATGATTAAAAAGAGGGTCCGTATAAATGATGCCCTCCAAGAAATGTTTAGATGGTGTTTTTTTCCTAAGAGGGTCATTTTTACCTACTATGGTTTAGCATACTTCTTATTATGCAATGGCTAATGATGCCCTCCAAGAAATGTTTAGATGGTGTTTTTTTTCCTAAGAGGGTCATTTTTACCTACTATGGTTTATACTAGCATGCTTATTATGCAATGGCTAGATGATGTTTTAAAGAGGATCTAAAAGACAAATTCACCATGCTTGCTTTATACAATGGAATTGATATCATTTTTCTATGTTGCCATTTTTTCAGAAGAGTGAGATACTCAAAGCGGATTTTTTAAGAGCAATCAGGAGTGTGGTTGGAGATAAGATACTTGTACAGGCAGTCCAGCAGCTAACGCAGCTCCCGGTAGCTTTAGTTTCTGCAGACCTTTAGCTTATGATTTCTTGTATGTAAATAGAAATTTTCTATGGTATCTGAGAACTGTATTTTGTTTCATGTCATCCAAGAACAGCAGCAGGCACAACCACATTCAATACGAAGCCCACAGCAGCAACAACAACATTCTCGAGGCTCTTCTCCACAATTGGTGCCACAGCAAAACTTTCATACACAACAACTGAATGAACAACAACCATTTCAGCAAGTTTCACCAGTAAATCTACAGCAAACACAGCGAACTTATTACCAATCACATGCGCGGACTACTGCACCGACATCTCTCAGCGTATCCCAGTCATCTTCAGATAATAACCCTCCACAGTCCAGGCAAGCTGGGGAACAGCGACCAGAACTTTCTAGCTTGCATTTGAACCAAAATTCTGCAATGAATCTCCATCAGGTCAAGCAAGAGGTAGATAGAACGGTTACATTCCAACCATCCAACCAGCAGCAGCAACAGCATATGCAAGTTGGTCAGTCATCTTTTTCAACGTATGGGCGAACCCCTGGAAATGATTCATCACACTCTTTTGCAGTAACACCAGGCATCACCCAATCAACTGCAGTTAAGACACCAATTCAAGATTCACAGACAAGGCAAGCTATACATTCTCAAGGTGGTCTGCAACCCCAAGGCCCCTCCCCTCAGTTGTCAAATATTAAGGCCATGACTAAGTATGATTTGTCAAAATTGTCTAAGAGACGGCAAGATGACGACAGACTGAAGATGATGCACAGTGGAGGGACTTCTCACTTCTCTGGTCAACATCACCCAGGGGTTTGGGGAGCAACTTTAGACAAAAAGCAGGCAGTAAACATAGGGATATTACCATCGCCATCTTTGCTTGTGAAACAGGAAGCTATTGACCAGAATACTGATCAACAGCATAAAGCTCAAACAATTCAACCACTCACAGACAATCCTTCAGCTGTTAAAGCTGCTTCTCTTGACCAAGGACAACCCCTAGTACAACCGAAAAGTGAAGTTGTTGAGCATCAGTCCATCAAGACAAGCAACATTTCTTCCGTAAACACATCAACAGTGAGTCAAACTCTGGGTTCTACAGTTCTACATACCGATCGTGTAATGCAGGTATTGTGATGAAAGGACAAGTACACTCAGATCTTCCTTTTTGTTCTTGATAAAATAAATAAAAAATAGGACATTTTTTCAGTGAATTTATTACTAGATAAATTGGAGAGTAACTGAGCTCTATCTTATATAATTATAGTTTGATTGTGACATGGCCTATTCTGTTTGTTTTGATTTGACAGCTATTAGTATCATTTTTTGTTACAGTAATCGGTTGATTTATTTTGTTCAAGTTGTTTTCTAAATATTTTGAATGGTTTGCATTGATAATCAAATAAATTGGTGTTATTTTAGTAGGAAATCTGAACTTACAATTCAAATGGTTGTAACCATTTGATTGTATTCAAATGATCTTACTATGTGAAGCTTTGCTTGTTTCTCTAATTTGTGATGCAATCTGTTTTCAATACAAGTATCTGTTATAAAGAAGTCTAAAAATAGATGCTCTGCCTGTACCTGTTTATATTCATAATTCCAGTTTCTTTTGTGGTTTCTTGTTGTATACCCTTTGCACATTCGATTTGAACCCATCAGTTGAACCATTTATCTTTTTGCAAGTATCCACCATTACGTGTGTGTTGCAAGGGATTTTTTTTCAGATTTCCAGGGCAGTGTCTAGTCATTGCATTTAAACATCGCTTCAAGTGGTGTCATGTAGTGTACTTAATCAGTAGAAACAGTGAATTATGAGAAATATCAGAAGAAATATAATCTGCAGAAAGTAAAATAGAAGAATATTGAGTCTGCATAATATAAACCCTTACACTCTGTTTACTCTCGAACTTGCACTGCTTTTCTCAATGGAAATTTGGTGCAACTGTAGACACCACGTCCACTATCACATCAACATACATGCCTCTCGCTTAGGGTTGGTTCTTGTCGACACCAGTGTGGTGTCCCTAGCTGCGTGCCTTCAACTTACTAGTAAATAATGCAACGGGGTTTGGTCATAGGTACTTGAACTACTATGTCAAAATGGAACTAGATGGAAGGAATCAAAGAAGACCAATGCCTGCTGTTATCACCTCTATCAATGTTCCCGCTAGGGAAGGAAAGGGCACCCTCCTACCGAAAACCCAAGCTTGCCCTTTGAACTTTCACACCAAGAGAAGAAGCAAAGAACCCAAAAAATGGCTAAGTATCAACGAATTCCAAGCCAAATGATCAAGCCGCAGTGAGAAAAATGAGAAAAACAAGGCAATGGAGTTCTTCTGCAATCTAAAGAGGTTGAACAGTCGGGATTGAAGAACAGAGTTAGATCAACGACTGGGAAGCAATCCGCAATACATCAGATGAGAAGATTTCTAACTTTCTGAATCCGCATTGCGGATTGCGGATTGTAGAGGTAAAATATTTTCAGGATGGTGCAGTTGAAGTTTCTGACTTTCGAGATCTGCATTGCGGAATGCGGGTTGCAAAGACGTAATTTTTCCCGGAGCGCGAAGTCGAGTTTCCGATTTTCGAGATCCGCATTGCGGAATGCGGATTGCGGATGCGACTTCTGCGAAACTCCGAATATATGAGTTTCAGATTTCTGAAATCTGCATTGTGGATTGAGGATTGCGGGAGTCCGATTTTTCCAAAGGCGCAAGTTCGACTTTCCGAGTTCCGAGTTTCGCATTGCGGACTGCGGATTGCAGAGGCATAATTTTTCGAGGGACGCAAAACAAAATTCTGATTTCCGAATCCCGCATTGTGGATTGCCGATTGCGGAAAGGTAATTTTCTTGGCAGTGCAAAGTTAAAGTTCCGTTTTTTGAATCTCGCATTGCGGATTGCGGAGGTGATTTTTGATGAGGTCCGTTTAGCAGTTCTTATTTCCGACTTCCGCATTGCGGACTGCGGATTGTGGAAGGATAATTGCGGATCGAAGATGGTTTTACAGAGCAAATTGCGGCCGCGAAAATTGCAGAATTTCACAAAGAAAGAATCCAACTATTCCACGATTGAAGGTCGATTTGAAGGCAGGAAGAAGCCACGACTTGGTCAGTCCTGCAAATTAGCCTGCAACGGCCCAATCCGAAGAACAAACAAGTGGTTTTCCACGGCCCAAATGCACACTGACAATGCACAAAAGTTTCCCATCGGCACATTTAACAGACTCAGAAGCAATTTGTTTGAGCTCCTCGGTGTGAACGGCCTCATCCTTTCCACTTCAAGATTGTTTTGAGTAACGGCCACTTATGGTTGAATTGGTTGGAAGTTGTTTGATATTTTGTAATCCTATAAAGGCAGATTCTGAATTAGACCCAAGGGTTGGATGTTGGGATTCTCAGAGATTAAAGCTCTGTGTATGTATTGAACTCGACCTTTCCAATTAATGTGAAGACCTAACTTTGGAGCAGAGACTCTTGTGATGAGTGTTTTGATGTCTGTTATTCCTGTGTATGTGTTCTTCATTAGTATTTTCCATTAATTGTCTTCTTCTGCAGTATCTAGATCAAGATTACATGGTCTGAAATTCATATTTTATGCTTTAGATGCATATGAGTAGATACTCCACCCTTTCTTCTTGAAGTTGCAGGTTAGAATTCATTTACAAATGCTCTAACTCTGTGATGGAATTTGTTTCATTTTTTGCTGTCATCTGCTGATATCTTTGACTTGAAAAAACCTCATCTACCTCGCCTCTGCCTCTGAATTTATGGTCCAAATCAGTCATTTGTGACTAAAAAACTACTGAAGTTTGACTCCATGCCCAATGGTGCTCCTATCCTTAACCCCAACCAGATGAAAAAGCTCTAAAAATCCTTATTTGAAGGTCTAGCCACCACTTTTACCCATAACCAACCCATTCAAAAGGTATTCTGTGTGTTGAGAGAATTGTGAAAGAGAGAGCCCTCTCTGTGGTTGGAAAGGCTAGTTTCCATCCACCAAAGTTTGGTTTGAAACAGTTGCCTCAGGATCCCTTCTGCTGCAACCCAGGAGAATCTTGAGTGATAACACCTACCAAGGGATGATGGGGTCAAATTTAAGCTAGAACATGTGACTGAAGGGAAATGGAGAATAATGGTGAGGGCCAAGGATTCCGAAATTAAAGAATCTTGCCACACAAACAAAATATGACTCAAAAACTTGGATTTGTTGCTGATGATAGTCTTGTCCTGGCCGCTATTAGGCAACTAAGGAATGGATCTCTCCACTCAACAGATGGTCAGGCGCTTGGAAGGCTCACTGAAACCTGCACTAATTCAGGCAAATCAAGGGTAAGGATCCTCTAGATTTGCAAACTAATCTTAATAACCCAAACGAAAAAGGCTAAAATATACACTATTGATGCATCGAGCATATATAAAACAGAGAAATACAACAGGTGGATCAATTGATCTAGCTTTATTCAACAATCAAGCTCTAGAATTACAATGAAAAATCTTTGGGGATCCAATCCCATTACAATAAAATTTTACTGCTCTTATAGACTTCAATCAACCTAGGAAATGTGCCCTAGACATGAGAATGCATATGGACGTTGTTATGATTAAATCTGCCGGACAAACTTGTAATTACAGTGTCTTAACTCTAGAATGCTTGCTGTTTGGATAGCGCACCTGTCAGGACATTGCTAACAGGCTGCTAGGTCACCCAGATCTCTCTGTTACTGCTCCTGTGTTACTCTTGTTCAAGGGTAGCGCACTTATGCATGGATTACTCAACCCACAGTTATCTGGAAAAAAATTACATATACCAATATACCTACCCTCACACAACTCTTCTTTAAGATTAGCCAATGAATTCATTGATTGTGTTTTTTAGCATGGTTTAGGGACTGCATCGAAACTTGACTGATTTGTCCCCTTTTCACTGGCTGTGCCCTATTTTTGAGGTAATGACTGCTATTATATCTCATGCAAACAAGACTTAAACTCATGGTGTTTGAACAACATGCAACTCAATCCTACTGTTGTTTGAATCTAGGTAAACATAACCTTTGAACTGTTGTTTGGTACCATGCAAACTGAAGTAGAAACTGCTGTTGTCAGCATGCTCTTTCTGCTTTTCCTTTACTTCACTTCTAACAGGTCAACCTGGACGTTTCTTGGGTCAACTCTTTGTCATCACTTAGCATGTGATCGATCCTCCTAGGATAACACTCTTAACTTATTTCAACTGCCATGCACTATTCCTATGGATGTTTTAACTAAGGTTCTTTCATTCATAAGAGACGCTACATATCTTTTCTTTTCTAGTTCTTCAACATAGACCGTATTTTGTGTGACTGGTGTCACTGGTTCTAATTAGGTTGACAAGCTTGTGATCAGGTAGGAGATTATATTTCACAGGTATTGCAGATTTACTAATTTCTTTTCTACTTTTTGAGAAACTACATTCTGCGTCTTGATAAACCATATTTCCTACTTTACAATGGCCATTGTTAAGAGCTTCAAGTCGACAGTGCTTTTATGTTCCTTTGTTTCGATGGGAAGAAATTATACTTCTTCAAACATTTGCCAATCTCATACACTAAATTACATGCGCGGACAAGAAATTATAATTTGTTTTGGAAACAAAGATCCACAAATTAACTGACTTTTTTTTCCAATTAAACAATCAAGTTTTAGTGTTGAAAGAAAACATTGTTATTATAGATTTACAGACCTCAAAATCTGTGCAACAAACAACACTTACTGTCATGTAGACCCTTTTCTTCTACAGGATGGCCTTGCTGTGGATGTGCTTTGCCTCTAGCTTATTTTCTACAAATCAGGTTATCTATAGATCGTGTAGCCTTCCTGCAAGTTGATCTGATTCTCTTTGGCGGGCCCCACCTAGATATCAACCAGTGGTTCCAGGCCATTCCACTCCTCTGATTAAGTTAGCTCCAGCATGTTTCACATTGGTTTCACTCACCATATTTTGACAACTTCAGTCATGGGATGACTCGTCAAGGACCTTCTCTAACCAGCGCCACCTTTTAATCTCAGCTCTTGTTTCACGCTGGTGACTCTTCACAAGAAGATAATTCCCCATAGGTGGCACCTCTTCCTGCCAGTGTAACTTTTTTGTGGAAACCTTGGTATGTATCAATCTTTTGTCAGTGGCTCTAATCATGGGTTCACGGGCACCTTTCCATTAGGCTCCAATTCCTTATAGTAAGTACGTGGTTCCATTTCCTTACGAGTACCTTTCTGTCAATATAAACATTCTTTGACACTACCTCATGGGTCCTCATATATGATGGCGACTCTCTTCTTCGATCAGTTGATGATTTGCAATTCCAAGGTTCCTCTTCATGGGTCAGATCTTGACTCTAACCTTTTTTCTTTTCAGTTCCCACTAAGTTTGACAAATTCCTAATGGTATTTTAGAATTTGACAGACAATCCCATGTTCTATTTGCAATACACTTTATTATTATGAAATTAAAATTGTCTCTCATGACCTTGTTTCACAGGACCTCGTTTCAGTTCACAGGACCTTGTTTTAGTTTGCGACATGCTTTTCAGCCTTGTGTTAATAAAGGATCCCTAGCCCTTCTAGAGAGAGTGCTTCAGACACCATTTTCAGGACATCTCATCCAAGATGTCTCTCATGGATACACTCATCCGAACCACAGTCCTATATGGCTCTGAGGTGTGGGGGGCATGCCTACTTGAATGTGATTGGGCCTCAACAGAGAGAGTGAAGTTCCTCCTCTTTCGTTGCATCATTAGATGCAAACAGACAATACCTTTGGCCATTGTACTCACTGAGTTTGGAGCTCGACCTTTACGGCTTGAGGCTGTGTTTAGTCTTGTCTCTCTTTTACACCACCTTCGAAGCTTCACCAACACAGTGAAGGTGCACAATCGGTACCCATACTTGGCCTATCTCTCTTAAGAGTCCATTGCCTCAGCTAGCCCTTCAGGAAGCTCTAGATGTTGGTTTGTTGGTGTTGCAGAACTTTTAGCATTTGTCGGTATTACGATGGACCGGCTTCCCCCTTTTGGGTATTCCTTGGACGCGCCTAGTTGCCTCTTACCTACGAGGCAGGAGCTCAAAAAAATTACTAGAGCTGATATTTATAGACAATTTGTGCAGGTTACTTGGATCTAGTCCTTCGGGGGGGGGGGGGGGGGGGGGGGGGGGTTTACGTCCCAAGATGGCCTTCATGCTACCCACTTTTTGGATTTGAGGGATGGTATCATTGTTTGGCCTCCTTACACATTCCGTCATTGGGAGCATGCTCTCCGTATTCCTTTAGGTCAATTCAAAGTGGGCTCTCACCATCTCCTGGTTGAGATAGATCGCCAGCTTGATCGGTCATATAGGATCTACCTGGTATGCCACCTTCGCGAGGTTGAGACCGAGGAGCACTTCATCTTTCAATCTCCTATCTATTATGAGACCCGTGAGTGATTTCACTATCTTTTCAGGGACCTTTTTTCCATAGAGCTCTGAACTTTGACTAGATTCTTCAGATACCCTGAGCAGATATGTCTAGCCTTATACTTGTAGGAGGCCCTCTGGATTTTTTCTTTCACCCTCTAGCGACATTTTCAATCAGGACCAAGATCCACCTAGTGTATCACTTCCTTCTTCTCGGTGCCCCTCTTCTAGGGGAACCAAGAGACAGATAGATGGTGGCACAGATCTTGATCGCTCAATTAGGACACGACAATCCACCTTTACCTCCGCCCAACATCAATGACGCGTATGGGCGCGACCCCATCTTGGTAGCCAGACAACTTCATCCAGGCAGCGATGCACTACCCATTGTAGTTCCTCCTCTAGCTTGTCCTCTCAACAGAGTACTCTTTTGAGCTTCTTTTAGTCCTCCTCGGATGGTAGGAGATACTCCTAATGCTTCCAATGTTTCCAGTGCTTCCAGTGGCCCATGATAGTGTCAGTTTCACCATATTTGCATCACAGTTCTCAGATCCACTCCCTTTATACAATTTCCTCTCTTGGACCAACTCTCTTCATATCTCTCTTTGCTTATTTTTCTCCGAGAACAAATCTCCATTTATAGAGTTGGGGTTTGGTTTGATTTTTGCTTTGAGATTTTTATACAAGCTACTTTTACGCTCCATTGAATTGTTATCATTGTGTTGCACAGTCCCATTGACCTAATTTTGTGGTCATTTGTTGGACATTAATAAAATTATCTTATCTTCTTATCTTATCTTTGCCTAGGTTGCCATAATTTTGTCCAACTGTGTGATTGCAGTTCCTTGCTCTATCCTTGAGCAATTTGTGGGTCTTCACCTACTTCATTCCTCAACTTCTTCTCAACTATGGCTATAATACCGTGATCCACAACTATTTGAACCTGTGCCATATACTGTGGTGATTAGTTAACTACCACTAGACTACCAAGGACAAGCCTATTGTCAGATTTTACATAAACAAGAATATAGACATAAATGCACATGAGATAAAAGAGACAATAGATTGCTTTTTTATTGAGTGATGCAATGTCTAATTACATAGTGGAGAGAGAGTAGTTATCATTATATCTTATTTATGATCATTATATCTAACATCTACTTGCCAGTGATGTCCCACAAAAAAAGAAGCCTTGCCTTGAAGGTTATAAATGGAAATCTTGGCCTTCATGTTTTGTGAGTAATCCTAGATTTGGAAATATTTACTCATCCCTAACAACCATGATTTTGAATCCCGTTCAGAGTTATTTTCTTTGTTAAAGGTTGGTGGTTTCACCTTGCGTAACTCTTCTTGCAAACTATAGTGATGGTGTCTCCTGCTTTGATGCTCAATTGGAGAAGAGTTCAGGCTACTTAAAGGGCTCATAGGTATATGACTCACTGACATAAGATGCTAATGGAGATGTTTGATATGTCACATTGTGTAAGTCCTTGACTCCTGGGATATTCTATGAGCATCAATCCTTGTCGTAGAGTAACACAAGAGTATGGAAATAACCCTAAAGGTAGGGTAACACCATTAACTATTCCTAATGGAAGGAATCACTCCACAAGCTTTATGATTGCAATATCTAATACATCCAATTTGCTTCACAAGACATCTCCTTATATTGCTTCTACTTCTTTATATAATTTCTATCTAACATACTAGGTACTTTGTAGAGAATGAACTTTCTACTAGGTACTTAGATTTTGAATTTTTGTTAGTGACAAAATAAAACATACAAAGCTCAAGCTAGAGTCTTGGATGAGCAGTTTAGGAATAAAGGATTTGTAACCACCTGAGCTCATCTTGCTTCGAGTTGGTTTGTGCCAACACTTGGGGGTTGTCCCTAGAGCCTTCCTGTGGTCTATTAATGGGGTCATCTTAGGCGAACGGTCTTTTTTTCTGTTATGAGTTGTACTTGCTTCATTGCAATTAATATTCACATTGGAGGAGGTTTCACTTGCATGTATTGACAAAAGCATCTATCAAAAAAATAAGTGCTGAAAACATTGCCTAAAAGTAGACAAAATATATTTTTAGTCCTAATCATTTCCTCCTTGCTTATAGGAAATTGCCCCAATTTCTATTGGAGATGGAGAAATGCTCGAGAAAGCTCCCTTTCCAACTAATTATATAATAGTTTCCTTGTTTCATGTAGTTTTGATCTTCTTGTGTGGAGCTATGTATCTTTTGGGAGTAGGATGTAGATAACTTGGAGGTCTTGGAATTTTGTTGGAACCTTGTGTCATGATGAAGAATCTCCTAATGGAAAACCACTATATATCCTTGCTTAAGAACAATGCATATGGATAAAGGGTGTTATACTTTAGGATGTGCTAGTGTTGGTGTAGAACAAAATGTGTCATTGAGTGGTTGTTAGTCTTGTTTACTCTTAGGTTTGGTAGTTACTTTCACATGGTTGGGTCATTAAACATTATTGCAAGGTACATTAATATTAATTGTGCCTTAGTGAGGGTTTAATTAATGTTGTTATTCTTGAAGTCTTGTTTGATATTTCCTTGTTTTTATAGAAGAACCTTGTTAAAATTTAATGAGAAATGTCCTCCACCCATGTTTTGTGTTTGTCATGGGGGGGACATAAAGTGTCTTTTTCCTAGCATGTTATAACTTGAAAGTGACTTTTATAAAAGCACTTTTATAAAGTTACTCAAGTGAATGTATTTTTGTCTCCTTAAGTTATTTATCCTATTTAAAAATGATACATTAAATAACAACCCTCAGATTAAAGTGATCTCAACCCTTAGATTAAAAGGGTCAGTTAGGTTTTCACTTAGGGTTTTGGAAGGGAAAGAATACAAATACATGCTTAGAGGAAGAGAAAACACACAGCAAGAGAAACAAGGAGTGAGAGAGAGACATTTTATTAAGAGCATTTGTGTTATCATTCTGAAAGGCACAGTTTCCAAGGTAGTAGCACATAATCTGTACAGTGTGTTTCTAGCATCCGTACAGCCCGAGGTACACAGAAATTTGCAGCAACTTCAGGCACGAATCCCGAGGTATTTTCTTGTAGCAAATTCGTACAGAAATCTGCTATCCAGATTGCAGGCCGTACTGTACTATCCAGGCACGGATTGAAAGGTATTTTTTCTCTGGGTTTCTGCTATTGTTTTTCTGTCTGTTGTTGGTATATCACTGTCAGTTTGGCACGAGTTCCCAGGCTGCTGAGTTGTGCTACACCTATGGACAGTTTGTTTTTATTTCTGTTCTTACAGTTGAAGAGGAAAAGACAGAAGTAAAAGTGTTTCTACCTTCAGAGTTTGCAGAGCTAAGACACTAAAAATTCTTTGTAGAAGAATTCTGATTTTGCTCCAGAATAATAAAAGAAGATCTCTCTCTGGGTTTTTCCCCCCACCTGGGGTTTTGCCCTGGGCATTGGCCCTAAACTTCCTGTGTTGATTTATTGCAGAGATAGTGTTTTAAATGCTTCATTGAGTACTTGCATTTAAAGTTATTTCAGTTTTAATAACTCAGAAAAATCTAAGTCATTTTGTGAAGCAAGGTTTGAGGAAATATTTTAGTACATATTTCCTTTAAGTTTAACAAACCTAATGTTACAAATTGCTTTGAATATATGGGAAGTCATGGTGGAAAGGTCATTGCATAAATGTAAAGATGACTTTCTTTTGAATAACAATTTAGATTTGAATTTTGTTTAGTGACATAATAGAACGTACAATGCTTAGGCTAGAACCTTGGGTGAGCAATTTTGGAACATGAGCTCCTCTTGCTTTGGGTTGGTTTCTGCGAACACTAGGGGGTTATCCCTAGAGCTTTCTTAGGTCTGTTGATGGGATCAAGAATACAAATTGGATCGAGAAGCAGTTGAAATTCACAAAAAGGTAACTCACTATTGACATTGGATCGATCCAGGAAACCATTGCTTACCATTGGATCATGGAGTCAGATGATTTCTAAAGTAAGTCTTCGTTCAGCAAGGGAGAAATCGATGAAACAATCATAGTGAATGAGTTTCACCGCATCAAGATGTCCTATTCCCTACTGCCAATGCTGGAAATGCAAGCCTATCCTGGTCGCTCGAAATTTGACCAAGTGAAAACCTCTACCCTATGAACCTTCATAGCCAAGAACAACGACTTAAATTCACAAAACCTCCATCAACCCACACAATCTTATGAAATTGACTAATCAAATTGAAATGAGAGTGCTGCAAGTATCAACAACAAAAGTTAATGTATATGAAAGAGGGAAATTGTAGAAATATTGCTTCATTGCTCAAAAATAGCCGAAAAACCAGAAAAAATGCCTAGAAATATTGCTTCATTTCCCTAGATAACTCATTAACCAAACCAATATACCATCAATATCCCATCCAAACCCTCATTAACCAACAATAACACAAGGTATCAAATCTCAGAAACATCCATAAGCTAGCATCTAAGACATCATCAACATGTCACCCCATAAAATTTGTGATGAATATTACATGTAGACACCCAATATGGGGTAACAAGGCCCAATGGAGGTGAGATCAGATGATGCATGTGTCTTTCATAGGGATGGTGGGTTTACAACTTGAGAGCCTTGTAGGAGTGCAATGGTGGCAATGGTGGGATAGGAGGACATTGTATGGGAGCCCTATGTCAGTTAATGCACATATGCAATAGCATAATTATACAAAGAAAGAAGAGAAAGAATAGAGAGATGAGATAAGATAAGATAATTTTATCAATGTTCAACAATGACCAAAAGATATGTTAATGGGAATAGATATTGCTTGGCATCATTATTAAGTGCAAATGTCAATAACATATCATGAGAGGAACAAGTCTAATATCTCGTACAACCACTTTATTATATTGAGACCTAATTAACCTAAATAAAACTTAATATTAATTTTGACATGTGGATTTATTAATTCAAGTCATTTCACTTCTATTAAAATTCATAACAGTAAAGTACTAAGTTATATAATTATTAAATGATCTTTATACTAATCTAACTCTAACACCCTCCCTTAATGGTCATATGGAAAACAAACGCTCGTCTCACAATACAAATTTATCTGGACCAAGTGTGTCAAAGATGTCTACAGCCTGCCTCTCAAATTCACTCCAAAGATCAGATTTTGGAGTTGCCACCAAATGAGAAATAATGCTAATATGCAATTGACATGGTTGATGCAAATCAAATCACCTTCAAAATGATTTCCTCTTCTACACCTAAGTACCAAAATGTCTTAAATGTTATATGCCAAGCCTCTAGAGCTTTCCATAACATGTAAAGAGTTGCATCCACACATGCAAATTTCACTTCCTGTGGCTGATCCACACCTACATATTGTATCTTTTGTGGCTGATTTATCTCTTATAGAAGATTGTGGGACTTGATGACTGGAATTTAATCTAAGCCCCGATGATGAAGATGAGTAAGCTGTAATGATGAACATGAGTAAACATAATTAAATTTTGATCATAGGGTTGAAAAGGCCCTTTTTCTTATCACTTTTGCGGCTTGCCCTAAGTGTTCAGGTGATAAGAACCTGTGTCTTAGGAATCAACTGCACAACTAGAAGGTGCAAGCAAGAGATACTTTATCTAGTCATGTTATTATGTTGAAGAGCTTAGAAGACCAATTATTTATAGTTGAATGAAATTCGAGGACGAAGAATTGGCGACTATCACACAAAAGGTTCTACCAAAACCATACAATGTTCATCATAATTTGGAATATTATGATGAATTCAACCATAGTCAATTTTGTGGAGTTGGTAGGTCTCTTTCTTGAAGAATAACAAGTCAACAAAAAGTATGAAGACAAAGCTAAAGCTTAAAAAAAAGCCTTAGTGCCGAAGTATAAAAACAAGGGGAATACAAAAATAGAGAAAAATGGGTGCATGTAAGCAGGGAGAAAGTAACAAGACAAAAAAGACTTGTTACTAGTATGCAAAGCTGGACGTTTTGAAGGGATTGTAGAGAAAGGAAGAGGAATTTGGGGCAAAAGAACTAGTCCCATGAAAGCAACTTGTGGAAAATGAGAATGATGACGAAAGAGAGTGTTACCACCTAAGTTGTACTTAGTTAGTTTTCAAGCGATCCTACAAATACTAAACAAGTCACTTGTTCCAATTCAAAAGATTAGAAGTCCTAGCAGGTTAGCTTGGCCCTTTTTTAATAATTTTGCATGTTCATACCCGTGATTTTGTAATCAGGAGCCAAGTCCTTTGATTGATTGGTGATTGAAGATATCATGGATGAGGGGCGAATTTCTCCTTAAGGGGGCACATTTATCCATGAGAGGGCTCACCTCTTGTTGTATATGTGTCACAGAGAGGGGGGGTGACCTACCTTGTGAGAGGTGGCTCCTACCACCTCTAGTTCACTCCAATTTTCCCTCAATCATCTCAAAAAGCACCAACACTTGGCAAATTCTTCCCCCTTGGGGTTTGCTCTCATTTTTCCTATTTAAGCATGCATTTGCCTCTCATTCTTCATGGTTAGAGTCAATGTTTTAAAAATCAGAATCAGACTCAGAATCGGTGGAGGGTTAACTCGGAATCAGAATCAGAATCGGTAATGAATTGGTCATAAATCTACCGATTTAAATTTAATGAATCGGTTTACTCAAAAATACATCAAATATTTAAATTTGAAAGAAAAACAACATTTTCAAGATTTTAGGGCTATTGTTATGACCTAGACCTATTGTTTGAAGGCCAAAGAGCATCTAGACTTGTTGTTTAGGGATGCTTTCATCCACAGTACTTCCTACCATTTATTTTAAGCCTTTAAGGTGATTTTCATGACTTTTTACTGCTGCAAAGGTCACAAGAGGCACAGGTTTGCTTCAAAATTGTTGTACAAGGGTTTGAACAACTTCAACCTAAGTTGCACGAAACAGGGAACCGGTGACAAAACAGGGAAAATGTGACCCCCCAAAATTTTGGAAATGAGGAAACACAATATCTATATCTATCTATATATATATGAGCAAGGACATTTAAGAAAATGAATGTGAAATATAAATAATCAATCATACATGTCAGCGGACCATTGCCTATATTTGGATCCTATTCATCAATAACACCCTATGCCTCCCTCCTCTAGGCTCTAGTCCTTGCCTCTAACTCGAATTTCAAAGTTGATCCTCCAAGGACATTAGTCAACGACTCGACACCCAACAATTTTGATGAAACTTTCTAATCCATTCGTTAAAATAAAGTAGAAAATGTTTCCCATGCTTAATAAGTGACTTTGCATGAGTGAAGAGTACATTTTTATTAAGGTCATGACATAGGAGTTCAACAATCAACACCACCAACATCAAGGTACATATAGGGGTTGATGTGCTTGATTAAATGCCAATTCCATAAACTCATACATGATAGAATTTGGTGGAAACCTTGCAATATTGAAATCCTGAAAACTATTATGTCTGCTGAATTCTGAATGGGATCTAAAATTCTCCTTTTTGCATATGAGGTCCAATGAGGTTGGAACCACTCTCAAACATCCTGAAACAATTAATGGTAATGTTAAAAATTTAATTAAAATGATGGAAAATAAAAGTTAAGGAGAATGTCACTTAATATCACCAAATACTACTGCACCATGGGGATATTGCATTGTTTATTTGAGTCTGCGGGCACCCACACAAACTGCTAGACAAACCGACCGTTTTTTTACATAACTCGGCCGATCCGACCGGTTAAGTACCGAATCAGCCGATTCAATGTCCAGATTGGCCGGTTCGGTACCCAACTGGTTGACCGAACCGATTTGCAGACTGAGTTTATTCAGTTCCTTATCAAACCGGTAGATCGGCCGATTTTGAAACCAGTTT
This sequence comes from Larix kaempferi, assembly GCA_027924585.1. Lineage (NCBI taxonomy): Eukaryota > Viridiplantae > Streptophyta > Pinopsida > Pinales > Pinaceae > Larix > Larix kaempferi. The sequence continues at coordinate 12,746,939 of BSBM01000018.1, read as the reverse complement.
AGCAGATTTTTAAATCTATGGTTAGAGTACAAAAGTCCTGCCAAAGCTCTAAAGCTTTGTATTGTAACATCTTTTGTGTGGAATAAAGAAAGACTTTGGAGGTCCATTTGTTGGTGTGTGGCACTATGTGTGTGGATGTACTGTCAATTGTATATGAGGTAACCGCAGCATAGTTATTTATTTGTTGCATTAGATGTTAATTTGGCCTTTGAAGGACCCATGATAGTCAGTAGGATAAATGATTCTAGTTTGATTTCATTTATTTCTTGCTCATGTCCACGGTATAGAATTTAAATGTTTACTTGCTTGTATGCATTTTATTCTAATTTGTGGCATAAGAAGCACCGGATTTGACATTTGTGTTGCAAGTAGTTTTAGTTGTGTAGGTTATCTAGCTGGAAGGAGTGGTTGAGCTTGTTTGCATCTTCCATCATTCCAAGCATTTTTAGAAGGACATAGTCCCTCTGCCTTCCACTTGCAAACTCCATAGATGTGATATTCCCAGCATCAAGCTGCTCCTCATCTCTTTCCTTCACCTCTTTTTTTATTAAATCGTTCTTTGGTTACTGTACTAACATGCTTAAGACTTAAGTAAATTAGTTTGCTTTTAAGGAATATCTAAAGGCTGATTTTATTTGAGTATGCTGCTAGATCTAAGTTTTAAAGCTTACATTTATAGATCTAGTTTATGTTTAAGTAATTGCGCTTATTTCCTATCTTTTAGTACTTAAAATTTGCATGCTTCTAATGCTTTATTTGGCACATTTGGTGCATAATAGGAGGCTGTCTTTTCACTTTTAACGAACTGGTAAGAGGAGGTGCTACCGGAATTTCTCAGATTTGAGCCATCCAGGGTCTTCCAGAGAAACAAGCCTTGATCCTGTTCCCTTTTGTAAACCTTGTAAAGCCTTTGGATCCAAAATCATAAGGATCAAAGGTATCCACCTGATAATATTGTAAAATAATTAATAAAAGCAAGTGGGATACCCAGTGCCCGCACCCATCCCCCTAGGGGGTTTTGTGTCATTTTCGTGGCGTGTCTGTTTTTTCTTTCTACTTTCATTTTTGATTGGATTTGCTAACCTTAGATTAGTTTCAGTTTCTTTCTTAGTTAGTTTTGTTCAATCTATTTAATTTCGCAATAAAGAGTAACGAACCCCCTTGCTTTCCCGAAGTACGGTGCCTCAGAAAGAGCTTGCTCGAGTATTGGAGTTCGACCGGAGAAGAGATTATTGGATTAGTCTAATTAACTAGAAAAAATTTCATTTTTGTTCTTAATAAAATAAACCAAGGCTCTTTTTCCCATATACTCTAGACCTCTGCAACTCGTCCGACTAGTTGGTCATACAAGAAAGGGATTAGAGTGACTAGCTTAATAGGAAAAATCAGCTAAGTTAATCTTCAAGAATTCGGGAGGTCACAAAGAGTGACTACCATAGAGTCAGGGGGCTACTTTAAGCTGGTTATGCCTCGTCCTGTTGGACACTTGGTAAAGCTTCTCATGCGCTCAGTTCAAGAAGGTGAAGCTTAGTGTGCCATACCAATAATTAACCCACTCCCTTAATCACTTATCCATAATAATTAAAATTGAACAAGAAGCGCTCACACAACATTTCCTTTTCAGCAGACTCCATTTACACTATTTTGGCACTGGTATATCAATTTACTATCTTTTGCTTAAACAACTATGTGCCTTGGTAAATATTATTCTCTGCTGCTATCTTAAAACATGCATTGTTTCTTTCTTGTTTTAGTAATCACTGTTATAAAAACCGGACCGGAATCGGCAAAATCGGTTGGTCCGACCAGTTCAGAGGCCTCACTGGTTCAAATCGGTGTCTCAAACCAGAAATGACTAGTTTTGTACAAAACCAATCGGTTTTGACCGATTTTGGTCGGTTTTACTGGTTTCGACCGATTTTATCGGTTTTGGTTATTGTTTTGACCAGTTCAATACATAACTATACAACGACACTTAAGAGGCCATTTTTAAAATAAAAAAGTTCGTTGAGTGGGGAAGGTTCTAGATAAACCTAAACCCCTAAGAAAGCTATAAAAACAACCCCAACTCCTCTATTTTTGTCACACTATTCATTTGAGTATTTTGAGTTAAGAATCATTCTTGACATTCCTGGGAAGTGTAGCAGCCTTGAAAGAGTATGCTAAGTACCTACAACAGTCTTGGTTATATCATCATAACAACAATAAAATACACCTAATAGCAGCTACCTACAACAATGAGGCTTTGAGCAGACCTAACAGCAACTTTGAGCTAACTGTGTAGTTAAAAAAAACTTTTGTGGGCATATTCCAAGATGACAGTCTATTACAACAACCTTGAAACAACCCTTTCAACAACAACAGTTTCCTCAAAATGTTAGACATATGATTCAAGTGAAATATGCTCAATATGGCACCTAACAAAATACATACAAGAGCCCTTTTTGCAAATTTGTGTGTATATATATATATATATAATTTTTCAAAATTTGAATATTTTATGTATTTTTGGTGGACCGGTTTTTTTCCCGGTTTCGGTCCATTTCCGGTTTTTTAGGTCGGCCGGTTCGATCATCGATTCAGTTTTTGTAACCTTGTCAGTAATCACTTCAAACTCCTAGAATTAATTCCATTTTCATAACTTAGCATAAAATCCATAGTTTTCTTTTCTTAGGGACCACCCCCCTTGGCTTCGTTAGGAGTTGGCCTAGATGGAGTGTAAATTTCCTTAAAATCCACATTAGAGTTAATGTATACCAGATTAATTAATTAAACCCAATTGCCACATTTAACCACACATGGATTTCTTCACTATGCAACGGAAAATAAATACTGAAAGAAATATAGCATCAATCACATCAATAGAGACAACACAATCTTTTTGGGTATAAAACCCCAGACAAAACCCAAGATGGGAAAACCGGTGCAATAGTCTGAGATGAAATTTTATTATGAAGATATGAAGCAAACAAAATCCAGAAAATCGATTTACCCAACCTGGCAAAATCAACCTCTGCGAATCACTGAGAAAACCGGAACCAAACTGTACGGTCCCTCTGCGTAGGTGTATGGCCCTCTGCGTCAGCTGTACGGAATCCGTACGGCTCTCACACATGCGGACTACTGTACGGCAGACATATGACTGCTGCTATACAACCTCTGTTGTACGGTACGACTTCTCTCTTGCTTGATCTCCTTGTCGATCACTGGAAGGATGCTCCTCTGTCTTCTCTGCAAACTTCTCTTTCTCCATCTCTGTCGGAATGTGTTTCCTCTCCACCAAATCAATCCTGCTTTTAACTCAATGGCCAAGCAAAAAACCTAACATCTCACTATAGATCCTCCGCTGAGATCAATCGCCAAGATTAGATTAGCCATCACTTAAATATTTTTCACTTGCACTTTAAAAAAGTGTTCCATTAAGTCAATCAATAATTAGATCATTTTAATATATTTTCCAAAGTTAGACTTAGGAAAAATACATTAAATATATTTGGCTTCCTTATTTAAGTCTTTTGCATGCAAGGACACCTGCAATGCAGGAAGACCTTCCTTGTTGTCACTTTCTAACACTCCCTCTCAACGAGGAAGGGATTCAGTAACAACCCCAACTTGTCTCTGAAGTATAGGTTATGGTCTACCTCACTCCCCTGGAAACCCATCTCTCGTAGATAGCTGTCAATCCTCGAGTACCATGCTCGAGGTGCCTGCTTGAGCCCATAAAGAGCTCTCTGCAACTTGCACACATGCGACTCTCTACTCTCCGCTTCAAACCCCTCTAGCTGCTCAATATAAACCTCTTCCTCAATAACTCCGTTGAGGAAGGCAGTCTTCACGTCCATCTGATGAACGTGCCAACCCATCTCTGCTGCCAATGATAGGATAGTCCGAATAGAAGAATACTTGGCGACAGGGGCGAAGGTTTCCTCATAGTCAATACCTTCCTTCTGCGAATACCCCTTTGCCACGAAGCGTGCCTTGTATTTCTCCACACTTCCGTCTGCTGCATGCTTTAGCTTGTAGATCCATCTGGATCCCACCACCTTCTTACCTTTTGGCCTCGACACAACCTCCCATACTTGATTCTTCATGATTCAGTCATACTCCTCAACCATGGTCTCTTGCCACACATCATGTTGTGTAGCCTCCTCGAAACTAGAAGGTTCAGAGTCAATCAACTCTGTCACCAGTGCCATATAGCTCAGTCTATCTGGTGGTTTTCTCCACTTCATGGAGCTCTGTGGAAGACTCACCTACCTAGAATCCTGAACAATGGACCTATACCACCTAGTTCGTGGCCTAGTGTTTGCCTGTTGCGGCTACTGGATATCCTCCTGCTGCTGCTGCTCATCCTCCACATCAATGATAGGGGGGACCTATCTACCTGACTCCCTCTGACTACCAGAACCTGTACTCTGTGTCTGTACCTGTAACTCCTCCAACTTGACTCCCAAGTCCTCTATTGGTTGCTCCTGCGCTGGTAAGTCCATAGATCTTCTCAAGGCTCTGTCCTCATCAAACTGAACATCCCTGTTCACAATGATCCTCTTGTGAGTTGGGACATATACTCTATAAGCCTTGGAAGTCTCGCTGTAACCAACTAGAAGTCCCTTCTCTCCAGAAGGATCCAACTTCTTCCTAGTCTTAGCATGAATTGACAATAGCAGATACTCTCAAATATGTGTAAGTGACTCACATCTGGTCTAGTACCTGTGAATACCTCCTCAGGTGTCTTCCTCCCCAATGTTATGTGGGGACACCTGTTCTGGACATATACTGCAGTCTGAAATGCCTCGGCCCATAGGAATAGTGGTAATCCTTGATCAAATAGCATGGCCTTGGATGCACTCACCAGTGTCCTGTTCTTCCTCTCTGCCACTCCATTATGTTGCGGGGTGTGAGGAACAATGTGTTCCTTCTTGATCCCCTCTGATACAGTACTCCATGAACTCTCTTCCAGTGTACTCACCACCGTTGTCGGTCCTCAACATCCGAATCTTTCTCCCTGTCTGCTTCTCCACGAGAGTCTTAAAATCTCGGAAACGCTCAAAGGCCTTTGACTTGGCCTTCAGGAAATAGATCCAAGTTTTCCTGGAATAGTCATCAATGAATGTGACGTAATAACTGTAACCACTGAAAGAATGGACGCTCATCAATCCGCATACATCCGAATGCACCAAGTCTAAGGCCCCCTCAGACTTGTGCTCACTATGTGGGAAAGGTCTCTTGATGTTCTTCCCCAACGCACAACCCTTGCAGTGTTTGTGCTTCTCCTCTTGTACTGAAGGAACTCTGATAAATGCCCGTCTCAGATGCCTCAGTGCACCATGATGTAAGTGTGCCATCCTCCTATGCCACAAATCACCATCACTGCTGCTGCTACTGACCAGATCCTTTGCAGGCTCAAACTGTAGTCTATAAACCTTCCCACTCCGAACCCCAATCATCCTGTTCAATCTCTGATCTGACCCATGTGGCCTGATATATACTTTTTGTCCTGGAAAGTCACTAGAAAACCCTTGTCTTCTAGTGTGGAAACTGATATGAGATTCTTCGTCATCCCTGGGACATATAACACATCAACAAAGCTGATGGGATTTCCAGACTCCCTCTGAAATGAAACAGTACCAACACCCTGCTCTTGATTCCGCGCATCATCTCCTAACTCAATATGGATATTTACTCCACCCTCCTACAAGCTCGTGAAGAACAATCTATGTCCTGCCATGTGACAGGATGCGCTGCTGTCCACATAGAAGATGCTATTGCTGATGGAGCTTGCCATGCAAGCTATCAAGCAAAAGTACTCGTCAAAACTCTTGCTGAAGTCATCCACCTCTGTTGAACCTGCCATCTGTGTGTTGTTCTTCTTCTTTCTCTCTGGGCATTGGGAAGCAAAGTGTCCATGCTTGTGGCATATGAAGCACTTGACTTTTGACATGTCCAAGTTCTTCTTACCACCTTTGTTCTTCTTTTCCTTCCCCATGCCTTTGCTCGGTAGGGCTAGAGCCTCTTCATCCACTATCTGTGGGGCACCGTTGGATGAAGCTGAACCTTGACCCATACGGGTCTCTTCCTGTGCGAATTCATCCCACAATATCTGCCAGTCAGGGAGCTTCTCCCTAGCCACCACACCTTTAACAAAGACATCCCATGGCTTAGAAAATCCATTGAGAGCTATACGAACTAGCTCCTCATCCTCAGTCTTAGAGCCCACTGCTCCAAGCTCATCCCTGATCTGTGTGAGCCTTGTAAGATAAGGCACCACTCCTTCACCCTTGGCCATCTTGGTGCTACACAATCTCTCTTGCAACACCATCTTTCGGTTTTTGTTCTTGCTTTGGTAAAGACTCTCCAAAGCTTTCCACATCTCTAATGCGGTTTTCTTCCTAGACAGAGGAAGGACTATACGGTCCTTCACCCCATCCAAGATGATCAACATAGCTCTGGAATCTATCTTCTTCCACTTAGCCAACTCTGCCAGATCTGTGGGAGCCACTTTCTGATCATCAATGTGCTCATCAGCATCACTGACATCTAGGATCTTGGTGATCCTCTCTTTCCAAGTAGGACAGTTCTGTGCCCCCTGGAGTCTATCCTCAACTCTCAATTGTACGACCATAATGAATAGTACTTGTAAACCCTAGGATAGATATGCCAATGATCTATCCAACCAACCTGTTGCTTTCTCTCAGTCTGCTCAGAAGAGCTCTGATACCATGTAAATTTCCTTAAAATCCACACTAGAGTTAATGTATGCCAGATTAATTAATTAAACCCAATTGCCACAATTAACCACACATGGATTTCTTCACTATGCAGCGGAAAATAAACACTGAAAGAAATATAGCATCAATCACATCAATAGAGACAACACAATCGTTTTGGGAAAACCGGTGCAGCAGTCTGAGATGAAATTTTATTACGAAGATATGAAGCAAATACAATCCAGAAAATCGATTTACCCAGCCTCGAGAAATCGACCTCTGCAAATCACTGAGAAAACCAGAACCAAACTGTATGGCCCCTCTATGTAGGTGTACGGGCCTCTACGTCAGCTGTATGGAATCCATACGGCTCTCACACGTGCGGACTTTTGTACGACAGACGTACGGCCTGCTGCTGTACGGTATAGCTTCCTCCTCAGCTCATCTGTATGGATTCTCTCTCTACTTGATCTCCTTGTCGATCACTGGAAGGATGCTCCTCCGTCTTCTCTGCAAACTTCTCTTTCTCCGTCTCTGTCGGAATGTGTGTCCTCTCCACCAAATCAATCCTCCTTTTAACTGAATGGCCAAGCGAAAAACCTAACATCTCACTATAGATCTATGGATGAGATCCTCCGGTGAGATCAATGCCTAAGATTAGATTAGCCATCACTTAAATATTTTTCACTTGCACTTTAAAAAAATGTTCCATTAAGTCAATCAATAATTAGATCATTTTAATATATTTTCCAAAGTTAGACTTAGGAAAAATACATTAAATATATTTGGCTTCCTTATTTAAGTCTTCTGCATGCAAGGACACATGCAATGCAGGAAGAACTTCCTTCTTGTCACTTTCTAACACTCCCTCTCAACGAGGAAGGGCCTGTTGTTTGAGAGCAATTGCCTCTTGGAGATAGAGAAGTAAACACCTCTGGTCCATGTTTTTAAAATTGTAGCAAGAGACCCTCTTTAATATCTATATAAACATTGAAATCTCCCCCGGATCTCATAATATATAGGACGTATGAAAATAAAGTGCTCTTCTGCCCCAAAGTCTTGTGCAATGTACCTAGGAAGGTATAATTATCCTCCCTAGGTACATTATATTTGAAGAGGGACAAGTATCCTATCCATTTGTGAGATGTGGGATTGGTAGGAGCAAACCTGCAACTAGTTGAGGGGACTTGTGAACTTGAAAACTTTATCCTTCTTGAAAGAGGCAATATTTTTGGTAGGAGTTCATTTTAATTGCCTGAGAATCATCATGATAGATCTCTATAGCGACTGATTACTAGGACATTGACACGATTGAATATGGTAATATTTTCTTATGGTTATTATTCTTAGCTTTTTATAATATCTTTTCCAATTTCTTTGAGCAATATATGTAAATCTTGTTGGAACATTACTAGTCTTCATTAAAGATGTGAATTGGGGCTGTTTAAAACTACTTTGGCAATGATTTTAGAGTTTAAATTAGTGTTACATGGATACACGTCCCCAAGGGTAGGAAACACGCTTCCACACCCCCGCATGTTTCAAAAACTTGGAAACTCCAATGGAAACGTCCCTCCCGTGTCCCCGTTTGAAGGAAACTCAAGGAAATGCAGAAGGGAAACGTTTCCCTCCTAAAAATGGCGTCGACATGTTTCCTTTGACTATTTTTTACCAAAAAAAATTAATAAAAATTAAATGATAAAGGGCCACACCGTCCACTATTTTCCTTCTCTCTAGCCTCATTTCATTTCGTTGTTCAATATGGTTGTATTTCCGATTTTGTTTTATCAGTTATAGCTTAGGTATGGTTGTATTTCATTTTATTTCACTTGATGTATGTTGTAAACTTGTATTAATCTTTAAATTATAAAATTAAAGACTCTAATGACTTATGCTCCAACTTTCAATTTTTATGTATTCCAATATAAATTTTGTAATATTTCTGGCAAGGTCCCCTATGTTCAAGACCCCAACGTCCCCTTTGACGTTTCCTAAAATTTGAGGGAAACTTCTATATAGGCCACTCCTGCGTTTCCCTGCTTCCACGTCCCCAAGTCCCGGAAACTTGGTGGAACATTGGTTTAAATTGTGGAAGCTTTTTGTGTTTTCATACTATTTATTTGAACCACCAAAAGAGTTAGAATGGGTTATATATATTGTGGTTAAGAAGTCAGTTCCAGTTATTTATGGGATTTATAGTCACATGAATGATAATGTGTATGGACTCTGGAGAGTTGAAGTTTCATTGTATTTTCTGCAGAATAGTCTTTCTTATTAAAGTGGTGTTGTCACGTTTTGGAAGGAAGAGTTACTCATTCATGTTATCTTTCCTGGTAATTTAAAAGAAACATCTTTTTGACATGCACTTAAACATTCTTTTTGTTCGTCCTACCTATTTGCCTTCCTCTATTGCACAATCCTTGCAAAAGCTGTTCAATGACAATCATATGGTTATCTTTATAAACTACTGTTACAACTATATGTTAACTGCAACAAATTTCTTGTGGTAGAAAGAGTTTAGCATGACTGATAACTTTGTTTAGATATAAATTGTTCTAAATTCCAATTAGATGTATTTTTTTGGCAAATCACGTAGAAAACAGTTGCAATATGGTACATTCAAAGCTCGAGTGTGGTTTTGTTGTTCCATTATCATATTGTTACTATTTTTAGTCTCTGTTCTTATTGGAAGTTCCCAATCAACATAAATGCGATTATGTAGAATGAGAAAAAATGGTGCACAGTTTAAGTGATGTTTTCTTTCAAATTATGCATTATTCAATATGACTCAAGTCCCAATATTCTGATTTTAGTCAATGCTATTCATTGTGACGATGTTTGGCCTGGTAGCTTCTTGCGTTGCAGTATCATATAGGTCTGACATGGTAAGTTGCATTTTTGTTTGGAAACCCCAAGTCCTGCAATCCAGCTGGTGGGATGAATTGTTAGTAGCATATACTCAGTCTTGCTGTTCTGTATTCTACACATGCACAAGGGAAAAAGTATGAAAGGTTTATGAGAGCAATGGGAGCCAAGTGATTTTGTTTTAGTCAGTCGTGCATTTTTGCAATTTTATGTCTTGTTTGCAAGTGCTATCACTGAAATCAATTTTGCTGAAATCTCTGTTGTATGTTTTCAAGGAGCCACTGGCAACTTCTGGCACAGCTTCAGCTGCAACCTTACATCATTCATTGTCTTCATTTGGTGGACCTGTGTCACATACTTCGGGTAATCAATTACAGGGTCAGATGTGCATTCAGTTGCCTTCAACACCACCTTCTTCAGTAGTTGGTTCTCAGATCAAGACTCCAACAAAAAAGCACCTAAGTGGACAGAAAAAGCCTTATGAGATTGCTGGTCCTTCAATACAAGTTCCAAGGTCAATATCAATGTTGCTGGGTGTTATTTGTCACTCTGTTTTAAGCCTTACATTAGATTCTATTCTATTATATCTGGATACACTCATGATGCATGCAGTTATTAAATTTATTTAATTCTTAATCTCAAAAAACAGTGTCTATTTTCATGTTTTGTCTTTTCAGAGGTTTCAATTTTATTCCATAATCATTATCTATTCCATTACTTGCAGTAAAAAGCAGAAGACGTCTGGTGGTTTTCTAGATGAAAGCATTGACGAACTTAATGATGTTGCTACTGTCAGTGGAGTGAACCTAAGGGTAATGTTTAGTTCTAAACAACAGCTGATATCGATATTGCACTTGTTGGATTGCCTTAATGTCCTCATGAAATCTTGGAAAGCTTGATGGCTAACTTAATATTTTTTTAATTTGACAATACTCTGGTTTCTTTGCTCTGGTCCAGGAAGAGGCAGAACAATTATTTGCTGGGCCAAAAGAAGAAACCCATGCTACAGAGGCAATGAGAAAGGTTGCGCGAGAGGAGGAGGATAGAATGTTCTTACAAAAGGGACCACTGCGTGCCAAATTAGCTGGAATCAGTTACATTTCTTCTTATCTTTCTCTTGATTAGTTGAACTTGGAAAACATGATGGTTATTGCATACATATCTCTTAATGAATTAGCCTCATTCATGGAAATATTCTTAAATGGGTCTGTTTTTAAATTGTTGTGCCTTATGCTATCCTATCATGCATAAAATTAAAAGATGTTTTAGCATATTCCAAATAATCTTCATTATCTCTGGCAGTGGCAAAGTGCGGTATAAAAAATGTAAGCAGTGACACCGAGCGTTGCTTATCACTGGTAGGAAATTCTTTTTGAATTTTTTTTGTGGTGTTGACTTATTGTATGCTATTTTATGTTTGATTCATACATCAGTTTTGCAGTGCGTTGAAGAACGTTTACGGACCATGGTGGGCCACTTGATCAGACTGTCTAAACAGGTGATTTCCTTGGATCAATCTTTAGTTGGGAAACTTGCAACTAAACCCCTATACTTCCTAATCGTGATTGGGTTTTCACAGCGAGTTGATCTTGAGAAGGTCAACCACAAAGTTACTGTTACAGCAGATGTACGGCGTCAAATTCAACTAATGAATAAAAAAGCAAAGGAGGATTGGGAGAAGAAGCAAGCATATGAGGCAGAAAAACTCCGAAAACTGAATGAGGCAAGTGCCTTCATGTTCATGAGCAACAAATAGAAATGTTGATTCTTATTTCAGATATTTCCTTTTATATATTGTACTTTCCTTCTTGTATGCATCTCTTCATATATTCTTCATTTCAATGCAAAAGACTCAAGTCTTTATCCACCACGTTTGGGTAGAAAATGAAATGAAAAAAGTTCATTTACTCTAGCCCTATCCCTTCAAAGATGCTTTGTCTTCAATGCATTTTACGGAAGAGGCTATGTCTTCACTCGAGACTGCAATACTTTGTTGCACCGAGTGAAACGAGGTGCTTTATAGCCCAGTATGGGGGAGATGTTCTAATGTGTATGTACTGTTACATGTAGCATTACATCTAATAAAACGTAAAAATTAATTTAACGTAAAAAGTAATTTTTTAATAAAAAATAATTAAAAAAATTCATGTCGGCTAAAATATTATGAAAAGTAATTAAAAAATAGATGTTCGTTTATAAAATAAAAATTTAAAACTTAAACCCGGATCTATAAATCAAGAGAGCTCAAATTTCCTGAGTTTAAATTTAAAAAAAGAAATACACCTCAAGAAATTGGATCCCTCTCGGTGCTTGATAGAATACGGGTTTAAGATGGATCTATGCTGGTAATTCTTCATTCTTGATGTTGAAGACATAAGATGATATGATCTTCGAAGTGTTGAGCAAAGTTGTTGAACCGTGAAAAGGTTCGACCACCCTAATTCGATCTTCTGTGGATTTGTTTGGTAATGACTTCTGTTTTGAAACTGAGTTGTACCAGAATAAATATTCTTTGAAATTTAGTTTGAATATCGTCCTTGTTCGAAGTAACATTGATACATTGATCAGTTAAAGAATCAATTATTGTGATTTGGATCTTCATAAGGTGCCACTGTAGCATGGCATGCTTTTCCTTATAATTCTTGTATCTCCCTGATTCACTTTTGGTATTTTATCTTCTTTATACACCTCTATCGCTTTGTTGATTACTGAATTTTTATTAGTAAAGATGCTTGGATTTTCCATTGTATGTACCGCCATCTGAAGATATACTTACTTCCATTGGATTTGCATATTTTTAAGTTGTGATGTTGATTGGATTTGGTTTTGTTCTGTTCTCCATGACTTAAATTCGTATGGTTTAAGACTTCTCTAGTTCAATAGGATTGGTCATTGTGTCTTTATTGATCAATGCTTCCTTGTTGGCAAGTTGCTCTAACTTATCTTGTGGTGACCTTTTATCATTCTTTAGCTTCTTGATTTGTATAAGTGTTACCTCATATATTTTATGAGGGTAATCTAGGAGGTTACTGTGATGACTTCATTCAGATTCTAGATCCTTACACAACATAATCAATTGCACATGGCCTAGAGTCCCTTGGAGCAAATTTATCATGACGTATTATTGTATAATATAGATTGTTGGGTGTATTTACTATGTGGAACACCCCCTCCTTAAAAATGGTGGGCATACTCCATTTAAACCCATAAATCCACTCCCTATGCTCGACACATTCCCTTGGGAGCATAATCCTTGATTTATGGATTTTGGAGACAAAATCCCTTGATTTCTGGGATTGATGTCTAGAATTCCTTGATTTATGGTGGGTGAATCTCTTGGAGACATAATCCCTTGATTTTGGGAGCCAAAATCCTTGATTTTTGAATCTTTGTTGCAAGATTTATCATTCTATGGAGGTGCATTTTTTTGGAGACACGACCCCCTTTGATTCAGGGATAATTTGCCCCTCCATGTGGCTTGTTCTATGGTGAGTGCACCTCTAGTTGTCTTGAGTTCTAACAAGTGGTACCCAAGAGTTCACAAACTTGTCTATCCTCTCCTCGATGTGGTGCACTCTTTCATGCATGATTTCAACGCTTGGTTATGTGCCCTGCTTGCCTCATGAGGCTATATAAGGAGGCCCCTTCATTGTAAAATGGTGTTGGGATTTTGGAGTTTCCTCTTTATGGAGACTAATCAATATATATTCTTGGAGCCTTTCTGACGTATTTGAGGTACTCTCTTGTTTATGTGTGGCATTTAATCTTGTTTGGAGCTTTCAAATGTTGTAAGTATTGCTAGCCTTTTACATTGAAATTTCTATGTTTTGGGTTGGAGGTCATAGAAGGGTATTAATACCACATTGGAACGAGAAGGGTTTATGTTAATCTTTATCCTCTTTTCCTTTGTATCTGTGCACATATGGGTATTTATTTTTGCATTCATTCTTAATTTGAAAGATGTAATATTGATCTTTTGTGTGTATGGTACTCCCAAAGCTAGAAAGGGAGTGTATATTTTATTTGATCCCTTCCCTTATAAGAAGAAGGATATTAATACCACATTGGAAGGAGGAAGGTTTATGTTAATCTCTATCCTCTTTTCCTTTGTATTTGTGCACATATGGGTATTGATTTTTGCATTCATTCATATGGTACTCCCGAAGCTAGAAAGGGGGTATATATTTTATTCAATCCCTTCCCTTATAAAACCTAGTATAATCTTGCACTTCACTAAGTAGGGTTTGATTAATCATGCGACCTTTTCCCCTTAGTGACATATGAAACAAGGCCCTCTTGGATTGTACTTCTTCGACTTCAGTTGCCCTTGGTGTATTGTCACTAGTCTCTCAATTCATTTCTCTATCCTCCCATCACCTTTTCCTTTAATTTCTATTCTACAATGATTTTGCTAGGGCAACCTATTTATTTCACCTTGCACTCATTGCGTATTTCTCCATTAATACTACTTTAGGTTCTAGATTCTCTATCTTCTTCTCTTTTTACCTTTTGATTTGTTCAACAACCCTGATTAAGGTTCCTTAAGAATGAACTTTCATCATCTTTTTTTGATAATTTATTCTCAAGATCTTGATTTTTCTGTTGTAAATTTTGACTGAACTAGTTGTCAGCATTTAATTCCTTGATTCGTGCGATCAACTCCCAATTAAAATTTTCTAGTTAAGAATTATCTTTATTTGTTAATCCCTTAAAAATTCTTTTTGTTATTCTCACTTTGTCGATTTACACTGTTCTCTTTTTAACATGTTAGTTCGTCCTAGATATATATATTTTTTTTTATGACACAGAGTCATGCATTTGCGTGTCAGTTTGGTATTTGTTAGAGTAAATACTTTTTGACAATATGGGAAAGGGCCACTTTGATTTTTAAGGTCGTCCATCATTTAAACACTTTTGTGCAAAAGGGACATTTCGTCTAAACGATAGAAGTATCTATTCACTTCATAGTTCACAATTTACTTATTTTCCTGGTTTGTTTCATTGATAATAAATAAATGCACCGTGTGCAAAAGACCCACAACTAATTTTTTTTTCGTGTGGTTCACGGAACACCCATTTTTTTCAGTGCTCGCTATGTCCACGTTAACTTCCCCGGCGTTCGGAGACATAGGAAGGGCAGTTAATTGGCTAGTAGAGCTCCTGAAGAGCTCAACGGCTCACTTAAGAGCAAGTGTCACTGGTAGGACTTGAACCTGGGTGGAGCGGATAACAATCCAATAACTCAACCACTCGGGCTAAACCCAATTGACAAAAGACCCACAACTAATACATCAAGGAACTTTCTTTTTGAAACTTTGAAAATGCTTTCCCTTAATAAATGCCACCTATCCTTACATTGAAGGAATGCTCGCGACCCTTTATAGATTAGGATCGGCAAGCTTACAAGTTTGAAGGTTTTTACAAATTGAGATAGGTAGAAGAGATGGAGACACCCCGGATGGCCTGAATTTAAGATCTAACTTTAAAATTGCAAACTAGATGATTAGCTTTAGATTTGAAAATGTGAACTAATATGAAACTAGTAAGCAAGAAAGTAACCGAGAAAGATTTAGATTTGAAAGATGAGAGGAGGAAAAAAGGTAAGCCCATGCCTTAATATCAAGCACTGTGGAGTGTGTTGGTGGGAAGCAGAGGGACTATGTCCACTTAAGAATATGAAGAAGAAAGAGGAGGCAACCAAGCTCAACAACTCCTTCAGATTGGCCACGCTTCACAACTAATGAAACTTGCAAACAAAGGATTAGATTTGGTACCCCTTACACAAGAAATTTAGAAAAGCATGAGATACAACCAAATAAGACATGCAATTTCTATGTTTCTAATTGTAGAAAAATAAATAAATATACTTGAACTCAAAATATTTGCTCTTACGTGTTGGAAAACAACCTTCCAAAGCCAGACTAATTACCGTAAGATGCAAAGGAAAACTAGCTTAATACAATGTTACCTCAGATGAAGACAATGCATCCACACACCATGGACCTCTAAATCCTTTTTATTCATGAACAAATATCACAATGATTACAGAGAGTAAGAGTAGAGGTTCTTCCTTCCATTCAGAAAGAGGCAAAATTGCTTGCTTAAAAAGCCAAAGAAGACCCAGGGGGGTGCATTTCTCAAGGAAGAGCTAGCTTGAGTGAGATAGGAGTTGAGAGGGAGTGATCCCATGATTGATGGGATTGATTGTGAGTTAGACTCAAGAGAGAGGTGCCACCTCTCAAGAGGTAGGCGCTGTCTCTCCATAAATGTGCCACCTCTACCCAAGATGCGCCCCTCTCTTCAACAAGAATGCACAACCTCTCTTTGAGAGGTTCAACCACCAAATATGATCACCAGTTAACTCGCCCTCAAGTGCTAATCAAATCACCACCATTGCAGACTTCTCTCCAGCATGTTTCCATGATTAGTGGGATGCTGATTTTGCCATTATTATGTCTTTTTTGGCTTTTATTTTGTCTTGTTTTTACTTTTCGAGAGAAAATCAAATTAAGTGATAAATAATCTCACTAATTTGACTCAAAGTGGGTATACGGGAAAAGTGGGTGCTCTTAGCTAGAAAACGAGCACTCTTAGCTAGAAAACGAGCACCCCCATGGCAAATTTGACCCCATAGTACCACTTTTATGACATTTTTAACTTTTACAATTAAAATATCTCGTTTTTTAACAGGAAATTTTTATTTTGACGAAAATTTAAAAACACCCAGGGGGGACTTAGCACATGTTCGCATGACTCAAAAAATAGTGACTAGCATGGTAATATACATTGACACTAGACTTTAATAACCCCCTAAGGCCTAAAACCCAAGACAATTACTCCAGCTTTGGAGGATTGAGTGAAAAACTCAAAAAATTTAAGTCGCTAAAAGCAATATATAGTTAACAAGGAAAAAGCACTCTAGAGTAATTGGATTGATATCTAAGTCCTAGTAAATCCAAGCCTTTTACAGAAGTTCATAATGCTACGACATTTTATTACAATTCCCCCAAGGGGGTATGAATATGCATAAATGGAAAAAAAGGGCAAAAAATGGCTTGCATGGATTTTTGAAAATTGATACTGAACATTAACTTGTTCAAACTTTGGCGACTCACTGGAAATCCATCTACGTGCAACTTAGCGGGTAATCGGCCCAACAGGGCCTTAACTTGGTAGTAGGTGCTCTTGAATTCATTATTGCAATAATTATATGTTCAAAGTGTTAGAAATCTTAACTTTGGAGGTCTTCCTCATGAGTTTTTGGGTGTGTTAGTCATGGGGGGGACAAAGTGTGGTCCCTACTCCCTAGTACTTTATTTATGTACAAAGATGTTATGTAAATAAAGTGAGTTTGTACTTTATTTTTTAAAAGTGAAACTTAAGTTGTGGGTCCCATTTAAGTTGTGCATTTAATTATTACCTTTTATTATTTAAAAATGCATTTAATGAAAACCATTGATCTTAAGATTTAATCCTAGCCTTTCATGAGTTGGTAGTTAGGGTTAGTTATTAAAGGTCAAGTATAAAAGAACATGAAGGGACAAAGAGAAAACACACAAGCGGATGGAGAGAGGAAGAATTGGAGAGTAAAGAGCAATTTCTAGCAAGGAGAGGAAGGGCACAATTCCCAAGACAAAGAAGTGGCTCGATTTACAAGAATGCTAGGGCATAATCCTGGCACAATTTCCAAGAAAGACTGATTGTAATAAATGTTTAGATTGTACAACATTAAATTGTTGTTACGGTGACAATTTCCAAGGGAGGACTGATAGTACTGTACAACAATTAATTCTGGCAAGTGTCGGTGAAGTTCTGAGCAGTTTGGCATGAATTTCGAGGTATTCTGAGCATTTAATTCAGTCTGAACTGGACTGTACAACAACAAACTATTTGGCACGTGTGGGGGGAGTATTGTTGCATAGAAATCGAGGTGTACTGCTGCAAATGAAAAGGTACAACAGTGTTTTCTAAGTTTGGTTAGTTTGATTTATGTTTCTCTCAGGAAGGAAAAGGATTGTATAAATCTCAGTGTTCTTAATAAATTATCTCTAGGGTTTTCCCAATATTTGTGTTTTGCCCTGGTCAAGGTTGACCAAAATTGACTGTGTAAAGTGTTAATGTTCAGAAATTGTGTGGATGAAGAATTTAGCATGGGTGTTTTAATTCATTAAAGTCTGCAAGTAATCTTTATAATTAAAACCTGTAGTTGCTAAATGTTTGATGAAATTACTGAAAGAGAAAATTTGTAATTTTGTCATTTTTCTTCATGGTATCAGGGCCTCTTTGAACAAGGCAGTAGGCATACATTTGTTGCACAGTGATTTCAGTATAGGGCACAATATTGTTGAGTAACACTTCAAGTTTTGTTAAGAAGTCAGTCTTTTATTTCTGCCGAGGATGTCTAGGTTAAGATTTGAAGACAAATTAGATGGCGAGTCTAACTTTTGTCCATGGAAGGAAAGAATTAAGATGTTCTTGGAGGTAGATGAACTGTGGGATATAGTAGAAAGTACTCAGACTAAACCAGTATTGTCCCTGATGCAACCACAGATATTGCAGGTTATGCAACCTATAGCAAAAAGAGCATGAAAGCCAAAAATATGATTCTTGATTCTGCCAAGGATCATGTGATCCCTCATATTGCAGGTAAGACTCATGCTCATGAAATGTGGACCTCATTGACTAAATTATATTAGAGTTCAAATGAGAATAGGAAGATGGTGCTTAGGGAAAAGTTGAGGAATGTAAGAATGACTGAAACATAAAAAGTAGCCTCTTACCTCACTAGAATCTCCTAGATCAGAGATGGGTTGAGTGCAATTGGAGAACCTATGACTAGTGCAGAAATGGTAAGGACAACCTTGAATGGATTTTCAGGAAAATGGAATTCTTTTGTGAAAGATGTTTTGCCTAGAGAAAATCTACCTAATTGGGAAAGGTTGTGGGATGATTTCGTACAAGAAGAGATTCGTGATGAAGCTCTTGAAGGGAAACAATCACAGGGTGAAAATAGTGAGGAAAATGTTGCTCTTGTGAGTAAGGGCAAAGGGAAGGCTAGGAAAGGTTTCAAGAGGGATCTTAGCAAAATAAGGTGTTACCAGTGTAATCAGTGTGGACATTATGCTTCTAAATTTCCATAGAAGAAAGGGAAGAATGAGAAAGATGTAGCAGCATCTGCCTCAGTGAAGGAGTTTGCTGCTACGTTTGAGCAGGAGTTCTCCCTGGCATCTTTTGATTCTAGTGTGGGAAGATCCATCTTTCATCATACCTGGATAGTTGACAGTGGGTCAACTAGACATATGATCGGGCTATATGGTGTCTTTCAGATTATTAGTGAGTTAGGTCCAGGACAGTTTGTGCAGACTGATGTTGACAGTCCATAGGTAGCAGTACGGGGTGTTGGGACGGTGCGGTTCTAACTGGACCTTGGAGAGGTTTTGGAGGTGCATGGGGTCCTATTTGTCCTTAGGATGGGAGTTAGCAAACTCTCAGTTTCATCCTTGGAGGATGACGGATTTGGGGTGATAATTAGGTCTGGACATGTCTTCCTCTATCGAGCGGAAGATCCAGTTGGTACCACTATTCTTCTTGCAGATAGGAGGGACGGGCTGTATGTGTTGCGAGGATAGGTTATGCATCCAGGATCAGGTGGTTGTTTATCTGAGATAAATTCTGAGGTTGGAGTAGTTGATTAGTCAATATCTTTAGATGAAGAGAGTGGATCTCTTCAAAGTAATGGCAGGAGGCTCATCCAGTACAATGATGATGAGCAGGTTCAGGAGGCTCAAGTAGTGTCTCAGGGTTCAGAGTTTCAGGTTGGATTCAGACACTTATCTCCGAGGCATATTTTAGAGCAGGGGGGAGCTGCTGCAGGGAACAGAGGCTCATATGATGGAGATACAGTTAGTGTCGGAAGGACCTCCCTCGTTAGGAGGGAGTGTTAGAAATCTTAACTCTCGAGGTCTTCCTCATGAGTTTTTGGGTGTGTTAGTCAGGGGGGGAATAAAGTGTGGTCCATAGTACTTTATTTATGTATAAAGATGTTATGTAAATAAAGTGAGTTTGGACTTTATTTTTTAAAAGTGAGACTTAAGTTGTGGGTCCCATTTACGTTGTGCATTTAATTATTACCTTTTATTATTTAAATGTGCATTTAATGAGAACCCTTGATCTTAAGGTTTAATCCTAGCCTTTCATGAGTTGGTAGTTTGGGTTAGTTATTAAAAGTGAAGTATAAAATAATATGAAAGGACAAAGAGAAAACACACCAGCAGAAGGATAGAGAGAGAATTGGAGAGTAAAGAGTAGTTTCCAGCAAGGAGAGGAAGGGCACAATTCCCAAGACAAAGAAGTGGCTCAATTTCCAAGAATGCTAGGGTAGAATCTTGGCACGATTTTCAAGAAAGACTGACAACAATAAATGTTCAGATCGTACAACATTAAATTGTTGTTACAATGACACGATTTCCAAGGGAGGACTGACAGTTCTGTACAACAATTAATTTTGGCACATGTGGGTGAAGTTCTAGCAGTTTGGCACAACTTTCTAGGTATTTTGAGCATTTAATTTAGTCTGAACTGGACTGTACAACAACAAACTGTTTGGCACGTGTGGGGGCTATACTGCTGCATAGAAATCGAGGTGTACTGCTGCATAGAAATTGAGGTGTACTGCTGCAAATGCAAAGGTACAGCAATGTTTTCTAATTCTGGTCAGTTTGCTTTCTGTTTCTCTCAGGAAGGAAAAAGATTGTAATAAATCTCAGTGTTCTTAATAAATTCTCTCTCTATGGATTTCCCAAGTTTTGGGTTTTTCCGTAGTCAAGGTTGACCAAAATTGAATGTGTATAGTGTTAATGTTTAGAAATTGTGTGGATGAAGGATTTAGCATGGGTGTTTTAATTCATTAAAGTCTGCAAGTAATCTTTATAATTAAAACCTATAGTTGCTAAATGTTTGATGAAATTATTGAAAGAGAAAATCTGTAATTTTGTCTTTTTTCTTCACAAAGAACATTTCTTTCCCCAACAAGATTTGTGTCAGGCCCTTGTTTGCTTATTACATACATCCACAATGGATATGTTTTTTTCTTGAGCTTGGTGTCTTGCTACAATAGGGTTATTTGTGGCAATGGCAGTTGCACCTACAACTCCACTTGTAGTAAATGGAGTTGTAATAGAGATAGATGAACTTGTAGGTAGATGGAATTGTAATAGAGATAGATGAACTTGAATAGATAATCATCCTCTTTCCCTGTTTTTTCTTGACCTTTACTAGCCGGCCTTATGATTGAGCCATGGTTTATGTGGATTGAATCAAGAAAAATACTAGTGTTGGAGAAATGACAAATTTGGTTTGCTAATCCACCTTCAAATCATCTGAAATCCCTTATATTATAGCTTGATTTAGCATTGAGAGGAAAAGTTCCAATCCACTAGTGCTATCAAGGAGCAACTTTAGAAGAAAGCACCACTGTCACCTTAGTGCTAACATCCCTCACTTTTGACCAGTTTTCAAGGTCAAGGGTGGCTTTCCTAGATTTGATTAGATGTGGATCTATTGAAGAGAACTAATGGGATTGAAATGTAACTTCAGCAAATGTGTTTTGACTAGATCAAAATTAATTTCCCCAAATAATCCTTGAACATATAAGATTAGAAATGTCAAATAAATTAAACACTTAACTGGAAATGCTCAAAGATATCATTAAACATTTGAATAAATACCATGAATATCAAGATCAGCAAATTCTGGAAATTAAAAGATACTTCGCAGAAAATAAACTTGGGATGAATGTCATGTTTCAGATCTAGTTTATCTCTCAATTTGATACACTTCACATATTTCTTTTAGATGGGCTAAACTTCAATTGTCTAATGAGCTATTTTTTTTACTTTATCATCTCAAGTACTCTTGAACAATTATTTCTAAGTGTTGTTTTTAGATCTTGAATGGTTTATTGGCATATATTACACATATTTGACATATTTGAAAAGTAACCATATGATATTAGCATATTAGTACACTTTTCATACATATTAATAGCTTGTTGAATTAACTAAGACATTGATTTTTGTGCTTTAATTTTATGCAATAGTTACTTGTTAGTTTTAGCAATTTTGCACTCATTTTCACACATTTAAGTTGGTGGAATTTTCATTGTTGATAAACTATATAACTTTTATCTAACACCTCTTCATTGGTTTGTTAGCAATCCTTAATAAATTATATTGACAATCCCGCAATAGAATGAGAGTTCATGGTTAAATGAGATAATTTATTTTGAGATAATTTATTTTAAGTTGTTTTCATATTAACTTGCATACTTTTTTATTTCTTTAAATTAGCACACTCAAGGATTATACTATCTTTCCTATTGGTTTAAAAAAAATCATATTTCATTGATGGTTATTTCAACTTGAATCTACAACAGCAATTTCAAATAGATCATCATTGTTTAAAGGGATGAACTTCTACCGTTATGTTTAACTCTTTGTTTCACATTTATTTATTGATCTATTCTTTTGACAACAAAATTATGGTTTATTCTTTTGACAACAAAATTATTGTTTATCTCTTGGGAAATTCACTTCAGGTTTGATTACCCACATTCACTGGTTATTTTTTACTCACAATCAATAGTTAATGGTTCATGAATGTTTAGCCAATGTTTGAATTAGCATAATTTTGAGTTCTCTTAATTTCCATTTAATAAACTCCTGAGCCATTAACCTCTTTATAAACTATGTTATCTCTTGAACTTATTTGCATTTAGGAAATCCCTTCACAGTGGTTTGTTCAAGCCAATAGAAATGAACGAAAATGGTTGTAGGCTAAGTCACCTGGTTCGAGCCAATAGAAGTGAACGAAAATGGTTGTAGGTTAAGTCACCTGTTTAGAATTCGTGTTTGAATTCGACGACCTTGAAGTTCGTCAAAATTTTGGTAATAAAATCCGGCATTAAATTTGAGAGACTATAAAATTTGAAAATAAAAAATATATACGAAATTCGAACCACAGTGACAGTCGACTGGGCTCTGGGCAGTGGGCACTCTGGGCAGACTCGAACTGTAAGTCGGGAACGCGGGCGGGCTCTTCACTGGAGCGTAGGCGGGCTCTTCACTGCAACCGAGCGACAGTCTTTAGTTGAATGGAGGCGGCAGTCAACGGAAGTTACAAGTGGAACGCGGGCTAGGGTTTGTAGGTATTTTAAACACGAATTTCAACGAATATAAAGACGAATTTCAGGCGAATTCAAACAAATTTCAAGCGGCGAACTCAATCGATTAAATTTGTCTCCCCATTAAATTCGGCGAATTTCGAACTTCATCCCTCAAATTGGCCGAATCCAGTTACTTAGGTGAGAGATGCGATATTTACATAGTTGAGTCCTTGCATTTAGGGTGCTAATTTTTGTGGTAACAAAGACCACATAAATCAATCCATATATTGATTTGCTTTTGCAAGGCAAATTTAATAAACTCCTATTTTATGCAACGATTTGGAGTGCCAGTATTGACAGGCCCGATCTGTGCTTCAGAACAATGCAAATGTTTGCATTTATTTTCCCAAATGTCTCGCTAATGCTTGAAGCGACTGTTATAGAATAATGATCTTTTCTTTCTAGTCTCTGTGTTGACTTCTTTCTTTCTTCTGTTTTATTGCTTTTCAGATACTACGTTAATGAATCAAATACTCTATCTATGAATTGAACGACGAGCTTCAAATTAAAAATAATAATAATTCAAATACTTTATTAATGAATTGGGCCACAAGTCCAGATTTTTTTTTTACCACTATATCAGCTCAACAATTAATTTTCAAACTTGTCACTCTATTTGAGGCCACTAGCCTGAATTTTTATTTCCACTTGAAAACGTCTTCATGCACTAAATTACTTCCATTGATTTTTCACATAACAAAATTCCTCTGTCACAGTTTGTTTAAAAGGTTGGGCCACCACCCAGGAGTTACTGTCACCAGCAGAAAGATTATTTTTTACTCTATAAAATAACTTTTCTTGAGAGGTCACCGGCCTAATTTTTTTATATTCCCACTGGCAATGTAATTGGCCATGGCCCTGCAAATCTCGAACTTACTCAGATTCAACTTTCCACCAAGTGAACTTGATGGAACACTTCATGAAATCATCATTCGAATAGAAAACCTCACAATATCCATTAAATAAATAATAATCAATTACTATTATGAATATTATAATATTATTATATAAGGTTGATTAAATAATCATTTACTATTATGAATATTATAATATTATTATATGAAGTTGATTAAATAAACTATATGTAATGTGAATATAACACATTGAGGTGAGGTGATAAGTCATGTCTTATCATTATTACAACATAAATATACAAGATTAACTTACTTAACTTCTATTACATATAAAAGTTTATACATTATTACAGTAATATTTTTTCCTTGGACATTATTACAGTAATATTTTTTCCTTGGACATTATTACAGTAATATATCCTAGGTATATTACAATATCCATCTCAGTTCACATCTCTATGGAAAATGCCGATGCTTGCTGAAACGTTAGGCCCATCGTTTTTAAACATATTTTGTTTCCACAAACGTGGCAATCTCTCTTTCTTCTTTATCAAAGAGAGTGGTTTAATACCCCACCTCTTCCTGCCTACCCGGAGAAAATAAAATAAATAAAATACAGAATGTGTCAGTGTCCTTCAGTGTTCGTTCAACTTTTAGTTCTGATTGGCCATGCAAATACCATGAAACAATATCAAAAAGTCTGTTCCTATGTCATTGTCATCCTCATCGGATGAGTGGAAGGCCTATTGAATTGAAGAAGTCTTCGTGCATCGAAGATCATTTCCTCGTGTAAAATTATACACTGAAAATATTGTCTCCTGAATCTTTTATTCACTACTATATGGCCGGGACAGTTCATTTGGGTTTGTGGTCAGTGGGCACTTGACCTTTTGATCATGAATCTTTGGAATCTTTGGTGGGCACTTGGCCTTTTGATCATGAATCTTTGGTGGCACTGGATTCTGTCTATAAAATTATTTTAACGACATGTTTTATAGAGTTCAATTCATTCTAAGATGAGAAACCTAGTGTTTTTCAACGACGTGTTTTATAGAGTTCATTTCATTCGATGCTGAGAAACCTAGTGTTTTTCAACGACGTGTTTTATAGAGTTCATTTCATTCTAAGATGAGAAACCTAGTGTTACGTCTCGTATTGTATGAAGTTTCACGTTAGGGTTTTCAGCTAGTACCTTGGATCATCTTGATTGACTTGGGGGATCTATATCTTTATAAAGCTTCTTCTCTTCTTCGGGATGGATATTTGATAAAGATCTTTGGTGGAGGATGTTTGCTTCTCTTGGAGGATGGTCACTTCTTTTTGGTGGATGGTCTTGATGGTCATTTTATGGTGGGATACTTCTTTAATGCATTTGCTTCATTCTCTTGACATATGGATGCTTTCTAGTGACTATATATGATGATGTTATACATTGGTGTCACTAGGAAGGGGGTGTCTACATGGCCCCCTTTTGTTGAATATGTGGTGGGGACATACCTTGTGCTTGATGGAGCTAACACTTTTCTTGTGTCGTGGTAGAGCACTTTACATTGGTGACATTTCCCTTGGTGATATGACTTGATATTGTAACATTTGCTTGACATTACCTAGGAGGAATGTGTAATGAATGATATTAGTGCCTTTTGTTGTTGTAAATGTAACTTCGGAAGATATTCAATTGTATTTTATTATATTATTATTATACTTTTATTGTACCTCCGTCGGAGATATTTTTCCTCCGTTCGGGGATGTCATTATTATGTTTGGTCATGCAAGATTATTGAGGTAAAACCTCCATTGTAAGTTGAGGCAATAACACCCCAAAAGATAAATGTAAATTGTATTATTGAGTCTCCCTAGGACAGGTCGGCCCAGTCAAGTTAGTGAGGTTGTGTTGAATTTTGGTAAAATCAGGGTTTTGTGCAGTAAAAATAAACTTCAATATACTTTAATGCACAAAGTAGATAAACAAATACTCAAATTAAATATGAAATAGTATAGCAGTAACTTCTAACATAATTTTCATCTCTTTCAACTTCACACCTTTAATACTACCAGTTAGGTCACTGTATAAAATAATAAACTTGTTAACAGTAAGAGATACAGATGAAGATACTTACCTGGGTGTGAAACCCTTCCTATAAGAATACTCAGAAGATTTTACTTTCAGAAAGGGACTATGCCTCTCAGAGGCCAGTCAACACTAGGAACCAGCAGACCCTGCTAGAGGGTAAGTACAAATCAGAGAGAGAGAGAGATGAAGGATTGTAGTACAGCAATGAAGGTCATTGACAGTCAAAACACAGCAACAATACTCAGCACATAAGTCTAACCTCAACAAGGTCACACCACACAGTAGTACCAGACTTTAACAAGATCTTAGCATGAAAAAAATAAACTAGGTCATGAATCAAGTCACAACAAATTCTCAACCCACAGATCAGATCCAAACTAGGTCTCTGTACCTAGAAAAGACCTAAAGTAAAGCTCAGCAAGTAGGTCAGAACTAAAACAAAGAAACAAGGATCTAACCCCAACACACACACAAAACAGTAGATCTGATATTAAATAAGTCTCTGCCCTATAGAACAAGTCTCAACAAGGTTTCAAATAATTATGTCCAAGGTAAGACTCAAGGGGTTTACGGCCTTCCATTCGAAGAGTCTCACATTAAGCAGAAACAAAACACTAGACCTTACGGCCTTCACACTTGAGCCTTCAACATACTAGATCAGATCTTACAGGGCCCACGGCCTCCACATTTATACACTTAGCAGGCAGATCTGATCTCAGAGCTCACGGCTCTCACAAGCATGCACACAGCAGTTTCACGGTTCAGCTTTTTATGGCAGGCAGCCTTGAGAACAGAGTTTGCACTTCAGTGGATCAGGATTCGGCCAAGAGAGATAATACTTCAAAAGATCACAAAAAATGCAGATAGGGCTCACGGCTAGGTCAGCAGGGCTAGCAGCTGTCACGGCCCTCCTTCAGCAGGTTACAAATCAACACAAAGTTCTTCAAGGGGTCATGGTTCAGCTAGATATAACAGCAGTATGATATTTGAACAAACCCTAACAATAGAACAGCCTTGACGTCAACTTAAACCAGATCTGAGATGACCAGCAGGTGGACGACCTCCAAGAACAGTAAAAACCCTTGACATTAATCATAAAGATCAGAGCTGAGACAAGATCAATAGATGAATGTTAAATGAGGAACCAAGATCTATATATAGGAACTTAAAGAATTAAATTAATCCTTTAAATTAGGGCTCCATAGATTTAGGGAAGAATAAAAAAGATAAATATAAAATATAAAATAAAATAAATAAAAAATAAAAAATAAAAATAATTAAAGTGTCTTAAGTGGTTGTCAACCCATAGAATATAAGAGTGGGTAACTTAGTTGGGTACTAGGGTACAAAGACAGGATGGGTATATGACCCAAAACCCTAGTACCAAGGGGTGTACCACAAAGGTGGGCACACAACCCTAAAACCCAAATATATCAAAACAAGTCAAAGTGGGTAAACAACACAAAGTACCACAAGACCAAGAACAACAAGGGTGGTATGAATAGAAGGTGGGTCAATGACCCTATTTACCACAAATCAAAGACAGGGTACCACAAGACTTAATAAACAATAAGGTGCAAGGACCCAAAGTAAATCACCCAAGGTGGAAAAGGTACAACCAGTCATCTCTCTCTCAAATGTACAAATGTTCCATATAACCTGAAAGTTCATCATCACTGTATAAGGAAGGGTTCACACAGATGATGTGATTATGTGGTCCTCTCAACTGCTCCTTAGGTCAAATGTTAGTATCTTCCACAAGAGGTGGCCAGTCCCTTGAGAAGACCAACTAATTCATCCATCTCGAAGACCTAGGAGAAGAGGACATCACACATCATAATCTTGGTAACTGACCAAGTGCCTCCATTCTCAAGGAATGGCTTCTCCGCCCAAAGGCTGAGCCTTAGTCCTAGACTGGGACATGTTGATCAACCATTTGGTCTATGACCAGGTTCTCCATTCTCCCAGAGAATGGTCCTCAGCCTCAAGCTGAGCATTCAGTCCTAGATTGAATGTTGATCAACCATCTGCAGGACCTAGGATGTCTCTGTCTCAACCTGCAGGATCTACTTGGTCCTCGACCAAGAAATTGTCTGGTCCCAGACCAAAATACCCTAGAGACAAATAGGGGCCCTAGCCACATGCTAGGGACTTTGCCATGGCATCAATCTACTTGGTCCTCAACCAAGAACCCCAGGAGACAGCTGGGGGCCCTAGGGTACCTTCTAGGGTCTTACTCATTACTCTGCCTAGTTAACTTGACCAGGAACCCTAGTTAACTGATTAGGGTACCATTCTCTCTGAGAATGGGTCTCGCAGCTGCACTAAAAAAATAACAGGTTGGCCCCATTAAGAAAAAGGTCACCCAAACATAAAGTATAAATAGAGAGGCTTGCTCTCTCATTTGGACACACCACTCACTCAAACAAGTTTGCATAAGGAGAGAGAGAAGACAAGTTCGCTGGAGGAGAAAGAGAGATAGTTGCAGAAGACATTTTATATTTTGGTTTTCTATCTTGCTTGATATTGTACTAGTGACAAATCTATTTTTGAGGAAGTTACAGGGTTTCTCCTTTATGGTTTCCCCGAGGAAAATTATTGTGTCTCTTGTGTTTTTGTTGTGCTTATCTATCTTTCAATTAAAGATCTAATTAAATTGAATTAAAGTGCAAACTCTAACATGGTATCAGATCCAATATGAAAAGAAGGCATTGTGTAGCAGCGGGAAACTAGGGCTTCCTAGTTCAAGGTCTTCTCTCCACAGTTCATCAGAAAAAGAGGGCTAGGATAACTCGCCTAGGAGGGTGCATCTTTTGGAGGATGCAAAATCAAGTTTGAAGAATTTTCATTTTTGACCTGTTACCCCCCATTTTGGCAGGGGTGTCCACAGGCAGCTAAAGATACTTGGATGACTGCTGGTTTAAAAGATGATGAGTTGATAACATTGTAAATGTTGTTGAGTGTTAAATCTAGGAGCAGCCTTTACTGCTGTTATGAAGCATAAAGATCAGGGTCCTTGTAATGATACAGTGGAAGGAAAGTTACAGGAAATGGCAGAGCGATTGTAAAAGTTCCAGGTTCTTCGTCAACAACCACCTGGACCTGCTACCTGTGTTGAAAACTGTCTCAGTATCTTGAAACTTATTAATACTCACAACAATAAAGCCCTCGGTCATTTGTTAACTTCGGCTCTTACCTGTTTGGACAAAAATACCAAGGAGGAAGTTCAAAGCTGAATGTTGAAATATGTGATGAGAGTACTGATGGCTGTGTTATAAACGCTGATAGAAAACAAACTGAAATTCTCAAATTGCCCAGAAATATGTCTGAAAAGCAGATTAAAGCAGCATTCTCAGTATATAAAGACGTAAAAGTTTTAGAATTTTGCTTCTATGGAGCATGCATTTGGTGGTTTCTCAGACAAGGTTGAAGAAATTAAATTTAGGAACAGGGTCAAAAGATATGTGGGAATTTGGTGCTGTCTCGAAGGGCTACAATGTGGTCACATATGGTATGACAAGTACTGGGATGGGATGAGAAACCTGGCTGGAAACCGGTACCTCCTGCAACAATTGAAGACGACCATCCTAATTGGTGAAGCATGCAATATGCTTTTCAATCCAGAAAATTTTCAATCGGTTGGATCGGATCTCATATTTTCTGTATCTTGTATTCGAGTTTTTTGTTTCTTGCAATGTGCTGTATTTACATTGCAATTGAAGGTGTGCTCTACAAATCCCGAGAGAAGACGAAGCTGGAGATTGTTTCAAACTTATTTGACAGACAATCGTGAGTTATGGAGCCGCCCGAGTTTAGTGATACGAGTACGATGTACCTGGCAGTGCAATGCAAGCACGTTTCCAACAATCGATTTCTTATATCGTGGTTTAATGCAGCAATGAGGACGGAATTTTGTAAGTATTTTTCGAGGGACGAGGTTTAAACAGCCCGAGCGTTAGAAATAGCCGTGATTTCAGAGTGTGTAAACGGAGTTGTCATCACAAATTTCAGTCTTCAATGAGACATCCTCCGGAGCATTTAGATTTGGCGTTATACTTAGCTACAGGAGATCTGATTGCATCAGGACCATTTCAAGCGCCAGCTCGTGTATTTGCGCCGATGGTTGAGTTCACTTTCAGCAACTGACAGTTCTCGAGCACTTGGGGTTTTTTATTTGCAGCTGATGCAGAGTTACGTCGAAGCAGAGGTCGGTTTCCTCCACGTCGCAGCAGTCAGAAGTAAGCCGCATCAACTAGCAGTCCACCAATTCATGCCATTGATTGCCAGCCTGCACGTTCCTGATGACAGCCAATTGTATCGGATCGGATCATCTTTTGAAAATTCGGGTTTGGCTTAGCAGGAATTACGCCAGGAGTCGATCATGCCATTAGCAGCCGAGTCGTAAACATTGAAATTGAGACAGAGTTATAATCGACGGTGAAATCCGTAGCCTAGCCTTTCGGATCTGCTACTTGTGCTTATGCTAGGAGTTTACCGAATGCTCCAGTTCGCGTTGAATTCTCCTTTGATTTCGTAGCAAACCGCTTCCCGGATCGGTTTTGGAGCAAGCCACTGTTAGCATCGGGTTACTTCACGGCGAGTTTACTGTGGATAACACCGGTTCTTTTCCTAAATTTTCAGCGTTTAGCAAATATGTGGGGCATCTTCAGTGATGTGGCAGCGTGGAGCTTTGGGCAGTGTTTGCCCACGCGTTGTTTATCACAGCCGAGAACAAGCAGTTTACAAGAGAGAAGATTCGCACTCTGTGTGTGTTATCTGTGTTAGGCAGCTGCTCGGGGGGTGTTCTTATTTATGCGTGGAGTTCTGCCCTACATCACAATTGACAGCCAACTTCACATTCAGCGTGAATTTTGATTATCTCATTAACTAAAAAATTGCATGACGACCAGCTCAACCCCAGATCTGTCCACCTGTGGGTGGGGACAGTTAATTAAAGTGAGAATTGGCAGCCTTTTTTATTTTCGATGGGGCTAAAAAGGTGGATCTAGAATCCATTTTTTATTTTTTTATTTAGTTTATTATTTTATCTTTGAGAATAGATGAAGGCTTTTGGGTCTATAAAAGCCCCGGCCTTTTCAATTGTATGGATGGAGATTTTCGGGAGTTCTTCCCCAGACTTTAATAGAAAAATATCATGATGGGATTCTTTGGATAAATGGGGAATTCTTTCGTCCTTTGTTTGCCATTTTTATTTGTATGCCATCTTTCATTTTGTATGAGGAATACCTCTCTTAGCTCTCTGCTTTCGATTCTTAAGCTGGGATCATCTGAATAGAAGGCTAACAATCTAGCACAACTTTATTTGACCCATGTTTTTCTCTTAAGCTTTGCGGTTTTCAGGTATGCTCTAGTGCAAGAGCTCTTAGTTGGTTACTACATTCATCTGGCAGCAAGGTCCTTTTAGAGTTTTCCTTTGACTCCATTCGCCCCTCTCTGATACTGGCACTGGTCTTTCCCTGAGGATTGATCTTCCTTTCCTTTCCATCACGCATCTAAAACTATCTCTTGTTACATCCGTTTCTCTAAGGCAGCCTCTTCCATTCACCTTGCCCGTTACTGTACCTGCCTTAGCGATCCTATTTTAGGGATACCCCCTAGTGTTGGAGAAGAGCCAACCTAAAGCGAAGAGGAGAGAAGTGTGGTGACATTGGCCTCTTTCCTGAGAGAGTTGTCATCCAGCTGGCGTTGCACATTTTGGGCTTTCAAACGACACGCATGCCATTTCGGAGGACAACATGACCCACACACTTGCGCCGAGAGAAAACTAGGGCATCAAGCTTTTGGGGTTTTACTCCATCAATCCGGACAAAGGAGTACATTGGACAACTTGCCTTGAGGAGGTGCATCTTCCTGTCCAATTAGAAGTTCAAAATTCCAACTTTGGAAAATTGGGGTTTCTCTAACAAACCCTAGGCCAGCCAATTCCAAAACCAAGTTGGGCATCTCAAATTGGTAAGATCTAAATTTTTGTTATTTCCATTTGAGGTTCTCATTTCAAAATGACTCACCACACCAAGCTTGAGGGAGCTGACAACTTTTGAGCATGGAAGTATAAAATCTCTCTTGTCCTAGAAGAAAACGATTTGGACATGTATGTTAATGAGGAGGTTCCAGCACCAGAGGGAGATGAGGCAAAGGAAATCCACAAGAAGAACTTGGTCAAGGCGAAGAGGATTATTGTAGACTCCATCAAGGATCATTTCATCCCCCATGTATCATCCTTGAAGACTCCCAAGGAAATGTTCAGGGCCTTGATGAAGATATTTGAAGGGAAGAACATCAATCAAAGATGACACTAAGGAACCGGCTCAAGAATGTGAAGATCCAACACTCAGAGACCATGCAATCCTACTTCACAAGGGTCTCTCAAATCAAGGAGCAACTTGAACTTGAAGTGGTTGAAGACAAAGTAGAAGAATGAGAGATTGTTATGACCACCTTGAATGGTCTCCCAAGATCATGGGACTCATTCATTCAAGGAATATGTGCCAGGAAGAAGTTGATCCCCTTTAGCAGACTATGGGAAGAATGCACCCAAGAAGAAGCTCGACTAGTAGCAAGAGAAGAAAAGATGGGAGCAAATGATGATCAAGCTCTAACAGCTCACACTAAAAGAAATCACAACAAGAGGGAGGACCATCATCACAAAAGATCCAGAAGGCCCATTAGGAATCGTGGACCTAGAAGGGACGTCTCTAGTATCAGGTGCTTCACATGTGATGAGAAAGGACACTATTCAAGAAATTGTCCTAGGAATCAAGGATCCTCCAAGAAAATCAACAAGAAGAGGCATCATGCACATACTAGTGAAGATGATGAGCCCACAAGCAAAAGAACAAAAGAAGATTCTTCAAGTGATGAAGAATATGTATTGTAAAATAAAGGTAACCAGTTACAAGGGTTCATTCAGAAGGTTCCACCTCATAAGTTGAAGCTAGAGATGACTTTTAGTATTACATGAAAGGAGTAGGAGAATCTCCTACAAAGTTGGACTCCGGAAAAAAAATAAGGATCAATGCTCTATGGAAGAACCTCTCATCCATTTCAGCATTGGTTAAGATGCAAAAGAAGGGACACATACAGTCTACTCCAGTACAAAGAACACGTGATCAACAATGTAGAATACTTGCTCAACATTTCCAATCATAAGCAATAAAGGCACAGGACCTTAGAATCAGACGATGAAGTAGAGCACACTGTCAGAGACTCCTCGTTAGAGGAAATTTGAGGTCTAAAATGGACCTCTTAAGAAAAATAATAAAATAATAGTTAAAATAAGAAAATAATATTTATTAATTTTGGAGGAAGAAAGAAAAAAAACTACTTTTTTTGTTCATATTTTCAACATATCTGCCTGTGTTTTTACTCAAACTTCGAGCGGGAGCACCCACACTGCATACTTTTGACGGACCCCGCTGCCCCAAAAACAAGAAATACTTGAAAAAACATGATTTTGACATCATCATCACGTTTGAGTAAAAACACAGAGAAAAATGTTGAAAATATGAACAAAAAAATAGTTTTTTTTATGACAAATATCTCAAGTCAACCATTATGGTTGACTCATTTTATTGAAATTCTATTGGTTCTTGAATTCCAACTCATCAAGAAATTATGGTTGGCTCGTTTTTTTATATGATGACTCGTTTTCTTATAAGGCCCATTTTAGACCCCAAATTTTCTCTAATGGTAGTTCCTACATGGAAGCAAAGATCAAGAGGGAGTCCACCCAACAACCAAACAAAGATAAGTATTTGAATTACCATTTATTGTATATCTAATTACTTAAATGATATTGTTCAATTGTGTACATACTTATGTTCCAATATTTAAATGTGTATTATATATGTTGCATTGATGAACATAATACTGCTAATATGCAAGTAATGGGTAAGTGGCCTATGGTACTGTACAACATTCCATTGCTACTTATCTAGAATGAAACCTCTTTGCTAACATGTTGGGAATAGTGCACGCTCTTAATAATGTTTTGGTAGAGATGGAAGGCATCTAGAAAGTTACCGTATGAATACAAGATATGGAGGAATGTTGTGTTGAAGCATTGGCTAAGATAATTTCATGACTGCATGACCTATGTCTTTATGCATAAGAATTTGTTTTGAAAATTATGAAATATTTCTAGCCACGCAACTGAATTTAACTTGTAGGAAAGATCGTGTACCATCACCTACAAGAAAATAATATTGAGACTTGTTTCGAAGAACAAGTGACGATGGTTCAACTATAACATTCAAGAAGATTTATGAAGTCAAGATGAAGAAACTGAAGAACCTGAACCAGAGACATAGTTATGGAAAAGACAATTCAAGAAGATCATGAAGACCGCGGCATGGCAGAACCACAAGAACCTGTAGATCCACCTCGTGAGAAGAACTCCCACAAAAGAAGACCAACATGGGCATGTGAAGCAATACGAGATGCAGAGAAGTATGGTGCTCCAGATGGGATACATAGAGAAAGCAAGACACCCAGACCATACTCCAGTTATGTGGCCTTGCTATGTGACATCATTGATAAAGAACCTTCCAACTACGAAGAAGCAGCAGAGAAGAAGGAATGGAAGGATGCCATGATCGAGGAGTACCAATCGATTATGAAGGATGATGTCTGGAAGATAGTTCCAAGACCAAAAGGGAAGTCTGTTGTGACTTCGAAATGGATCTATAAGATCAAGCATACTGCAGATGGTAGCATAGAAAAACACAAGGCAAGATCTGTGGCACGTGGCTTCTCCCAGAAGGAAGGCATAGACTACGAGGAGACATTTGCACCTGTAGCAAGATACACTTCCATTAGATCTATACTCGCTTTGGTTGTAGTAATGAAATGGAAGGTACACTAGATGGACGTCAAGACAACATTCTTGAATGGTGTAGTTGAAGAGGAAGTGTATGTGGAGCAACCATTGGGATTCAAAACACATGACAGACAGACTCATGTGTGCAAGTTGAAGAAATCCTTGTATGGATTGAAGTAGGCACCCAGGACATGGTACGGTAGGATGGACAGCTTTCTGATGAGCTTAGGCTTTACAAGAGTAAAGCAGATTCTAACCTCTACTTCAAGGTTGAGCGAAAAAGACCAGTGATACTACCACTATATGTAGATGACATGTTTGTGATAGGTGAGGATGAGCTCATTGCAGATACAAAGAGAAGGCTTGTTGTAGAGTTCGAGATGAAGGACCTGGGAATGATGCACTACTTCTTAGGCATGGAGGTGTGGCAAAGTACAGATGGAATTTTCCTTGGTCAAGGAAAGTATGGAGTGGAAATTATGAAGAGGTTCGGAATGATAGACTGCAAAGCAATGGCCACACCAATGGCATTAAACTTGAAGCTACTGTGTGATGTTTCATCAAAGACAGTTGATGGCACGATGTACCGGCAGATGATTGGTTCGTTGATGTACTTGACAAACATGAGACCAGACATATGTTTTGATGTGAACACTCTAAGCCAGTTCTTTACAGATCCGAGGCATGTTCACCTGATAGCTGCAAAACATATATTGAGTACCTAAAGGGTACAGTTGAGTATGGTCTCAAGTATGAGGCGAATCAGAGGATTAACCTGCATGGTTATGTTGATTTGAATTGGGCAGGCAATGCCACAGACAGAAAGAGCACTTCGGGATGTTGCTTGAGTTTGGGATTTGGTATGATCTCATAGTTTAGCAGGAAGCAGTCATGCGTGGCACTAAGTATAGCCGAAGTAGAGTATCTTGCAGCTTGTTCGGCTAGTTGTGAGGCAATATGGCTTTGGAAACTACTGTCAAATTTGTTTGATCTCGAGCTCGAGGCGACTTGTATCTTCTGTGACAACCAGAGTTGCGTGAAGTTGTCTGAGAACCCAGTGTTCCATGACAAGTCGAAGCATATGGAGATCAAGTATCACTATATCCAGGATATGGTGCAGAGAGGAGCAATGAAGCTCCAGGATGTGGCGAGAGACGAGCAGATAGCCAATGTGTTGACTAAGCCTTTAGCGAGAGTGAAGTTCGAGTACTTCAGAGAGAAGCTTAGTGTTATCTAGATCAAGGCCCCTCGAAGGAGGGAGTGATGAGACCGGAAGATGCAGGTGCACTAGGGTTGGTTCTCGCATGGTGGAAGACGTAGGTGGTCCTTGGGACATAATGCACCTAGGGTGCTCCTGGGCTGTATCCACATGTTGGAGACGTTGATAGGTCCACTAGTCACAAAGACACCTCGGGTGTGCGTAGGTCGGTTCTCGCATGGTGGAAGACGCAAGTGATCCTTGGGACGTAATGCCCCTGGGGTGCTCCTGGGTTGTATCCCCATGCTGGAGACGTTGAGAGGTCCACCGGTCACAAAGACACCTGGGGTGCACCTAGGTTTGTTCTCGCATGATGGAAGATGCATGTTGTCCTTGGGACGTAATGCACCTAGGGTGCTCCTGGGCTATATCCACATGTTGGAGACGCGGGCTGACCGTGAGAGACGTAATGCACGTGGGGTACTCCTGTGCTGTACCCACTAGGTGGGAGACGCAGGTGGTCTGTTGGACATGAGGTGTGCACTTGGGTTGCTCTCCGTGTGAGATGATGAGATGATAGTAGGATTGCTCTGGCAATGTAATATGTGGTCCTGGGATGTACCTACTTGATGGCTTGCTTGTGGAGATGATGAAGACGTAGATGGCCTACATCCAGCTTGAAAAATGGTTGACTCTGTAGAACTTCTCATGACGGATAGATTTGAGAGATGTCACTAGTCGATGATCAACGAGATGAGGATTGCTGCAGCAGCGACGATGATGATCCAGTGTTCCAGCATTGAAGATGATCTAGAGATGATGACGTTGTCTAGAATTTGTGTCCAGAGTGATGATGACTATGGCGAGAGAATACCTTCCTAGTTAAGAGGGAGTGTTGTTGTAAATGTAACTTCGGAAGATATTCAATTGTATTTTATTATATTATTATTATACTTTTATTGTACCTCCGTCGAAGATGTTTTTCCTCCGTTCGGGGATGTCATTATTATGTTTGGTCATGCAAGATTATTGAGGTAAAACCTCCATTGTAAGTTGGGGCAATAGCAACCCAAAAGATAAATGCAAATTGTATTCTTGAGTCTCCCTAGGACAGGTCGGCCCAATCAAGTTAGTGAGGTCGGCCCATTAGGAAAAAGGTCACCCACACATAAAGTATAAATAGACAGGCTTGCTCTTTCATTTGGACACACCACTCACTCAAGCAAGTTCACATAAGAAGAGAGAGAAGACAAGTTCGTTGGAGGAGAAAGAGAGATAACTGCAGAAGAAATTTTATATTTTGGTTTTCTATCTTGCTTGATATTGTACTAGTGACAAATCTATTTCTGAGGAAGTTGCGGGGTTTTCTCCTTTATGGTTTCCCTGAGGAAAATTATTGTGTTTCTTGTGTTTTTGTTGTGCTTGTCTGTCTTTCAGTTAAAGATCTAATTAAATTGAATTAAAGTGCAAACTCTAACTCCCTTGTGATGTAATGTTTCCTAAGTTAGAGTTAGAAAAGGGGGGTATAACACAGAGACTTGATCATCAAGCCTTTTCCTAAGGTTTGAGGGGAGTATTAATCATTTATTAATCCTTTGGTGGTGATCCCTATGTTCAAGACTAGGTAGAGCTTCTAATTTTTCATTATGTTGTTATCATGGTGGGGCTTTCACTAGGGAGAAGAACTTATTTACATGCTACAACACTTGATGGAGTGCCCCCCTTATATTGGCACGCATGCTCATGATGTTTTAATCCGTTGGTGACTAATTGGAGTTTGTAGTGTGGTTTGATTAAGAGTTTAACCTTAGTGCACACATGTTGAGGTTGATTTAACCTTTTAATGGTTATTTCAATCACTTAGAAGGCTAATACTTGAGCTCCCTCCTTCATTAGCCTCTTTTCACATGTGGGAGTGGTTATTTGAAGATTATGCATGGCTATATTGAGGAACGTTGTCCTATGGTGTAGATTACAAGGCATGTGGAGTACTTCACTATTTATTGATGAAAAATGTAACAACCTTGGCACACTTTTTTGGGTCACCTCCTCTTATGCACATGGTTTGAGGTGATGGTTTTACAAAACAACACATGGTTTTGGCACATGCTTTGATGAGATGAACCACCATTGGCACTATCTCCTAGGGCGCACTTCATTTTGTAATACTTTATTATTTGTTGGTTGGAGGTGGTTGAGATGGCACATTTCAGTAGGGCACATCTCCTTGGTGGTCTCTTCTTCATGGCCAAACACATACTTGGCATCATTCTCTCTCTAGATGTGCCCTAGCATCTCTGACACATGTGAGGAGGTTGGCACACCTCCCTAGGGTGCACTCATGTGGAAATTGAATACTTTATTGAGGATTTGGCAAGTGAGGAGTTAGGAGTTATAGAAGTGATGAAGAGGAGTTTGGGAGCTGGATTTTAACAGAGATCTTTTGTATTATCATGAAGGCAAACTAATGAAGACACGAGTATATTTTTTCTGCTTTGGTGTAAAGTTCCTTGTATTTAATTTTTTGTGTAATTTATTTTGAAATATCTTATTTTTCATTTTAAATATAAAGGCCTAAGTTTTTCATTAGGAATCAATCAATATGAGGTTTCTCCCTCTTGATTTACATCACCATTTATTTCTATTTTGTTTACTTTCATCTAATAAATCAATGGTTGATATGGACAGATAGTTCAGAAATTATTTAGCACTTTTATATTTTCATTGATGAGTACCACCTTCAAGGGTCCTCTTCCAAGATTTATTTCAATATAAATTTTCAGCAAGCATTCTAAGGGCTAATGTAACAAATCAATCCATTTTTCCTGAGTATACAAATTGTATGGTGATGTAGCTAACAACCCTTCATCATTAGATGGCTGGAGGTGGAAAACACCCTTTCATCCATTAGAAACCTCCACCAAAGTAGCCATGATGTGACAAACTGAGCGTTTCAGTTAGTATAGTAGTTAGCACCTTATGAATCCATTAGCCCATCATTTATAAGGCACAGATTTCCCATCTTTTTTCCTAATTCCTTCCTTGGCTTTTATCTCCATTCTCTTATCTTATCCTTTTTACCATTTCTATTTCCATCCACATTTCATCTATACTATAACCACATTCATTATGTTAAGGGTTACTCTCCAATATCTGATATCACCTTGAGCCCCCACTCCATAGTCTTAGCAATCTTATTTAGGGATACCCCCTTGAGTTGGAGGAGAGACAACTATAAGAGAGAGGAAGAGCTATTGTGGTGACACAGTTGCACAAAACTAGTTCCTTGATGCTTGGGACTTTACATCATTTAGGAAGTGCTAGATTTTGTTGTAACACCTAGTATCATAGTATCATATAATTTCTTTTTGCAACACATGTTCAGGATTCATTCTGTAGCAGGAGAAAGTGCAAATTTCACTCCTGATCTTAGCAAATGAAGGTAGCTGTATTCTCTTTCATAAAACGGTTAAGAGAGAATTTCCTTACCAAGATCCCTTTCTTGATATGATGGAGATTAAGACATCAAGCATAAGAGAAATGTATAAGGTAGGTTTGAATCTATGTATTTGTGAAAGAGGAAATCATCTTCAACTCGTCTACGTGGTCAGAGTATAATTTACTTGGTAGATTTCTTGTAAGGTTGTGATAGAGTACCTTTAACTTAGATACCCCTTCTACATGCCAGGAATATTAAAATTGTTGCCATCTATTAGATTCTGCCAAAGTGACTTTCAGAAATCCTTGGGCGTCCTGTGTGGGTGTGGGTTTTCCTTGTGACAGGCTGTACAGATCTAAATGTAGGGTGTATATCTTCTCACTGAAGGAATCCATGATATCTTAGCAAGAGCTGAAGATAGCTATTTGTTATGTCTAATGATTCCTTCAATGTCAGATCAGTACATATGGATATGTTACAACTATTTGCTGTGCCAGTCAGTTAGTCTTAGATTTCTTCCGCCTGTCTGGTGAAGGCATGAAGTTATCAATGTAAGAAGGTAGGATTTGTAAACAACAGTCTTGTTTCCAACTTGCACTTGGTTATCATGTACAAGAAGGCAATGATAAGAACTGCCTTTGAAGTTATTTAGTTTACTGTAAAGTTGGAGAAAGCAATTTTGACGTTCATTACGTCTGAATTAGTCAGTGAACTTTGCACCCTATTTATTGCCAAATGCTTTACAAACTGGAAATCAAATTTACCAGTCAGTATTTTTTTCCTGAAACATCAGGCGATCTTCCATGGCATAGAAGACAGTTGTTAGTGTATTTCTTTCAAATTAGATGTGGTTCAATGTGAATGTTTTTTTACCTTAATTTTTATAAACTCAATTTGCCAAATATACTTGAATTATGTAAAATATGTCACTATCTAAAAACTTCTGTGGAGTAAACTTTTAATTTTATTAGATTTAATGTGTCCTTTAATATAATTAATATTTGAGGTTAATATTATTCGTTAAAAACTTCTGTGGAGTAAACTTTTAATTTTATTAGATTTAATGTGTTCTTTAATATAATTAATATTTGAGGTTAATATTATTCGTCAGGTGGAGAATAATGCTGGTGTTGAAGGAGAAAAGTATGAAAATCGTCCCAAAGCACAGAGGGTAAAAGTCATCGTCGAACATTTGTATTGTTCGGAAGCATTGGTGTTGCTTTTTTGAGTTTTTTCACAAATTAATAGTTAATGGTGTTCACTTGCGTCACTTTTTGAGGCTTTTCAGGCAAGCAAAGAAGAAGAAGATAAAATGAGAGCAAATGCGGCAAATGTTGCTGCACGAGTAGCTGTTGGAGGAGATGACGTGTCATCAAGGTGGCAATTAATGGCTGAGAAAGGTCGACAAAAACGTGAAGGTCTCAACTGTTAGTTCTTTTTCAGCGATAGGAGAAATGATTATATTGCGTTTATTATAAGGCCGTCTCAGTGAATAAATATTTAACGCTATAAATCTTAACATTGTCATGTGAGTAGGTGCAACAGATGGAGTACCTAACCCTCGTGGTAATAAAGAGGTAACTAGAAAAACTGTTGGTGGATTAAAGTCTGCAAATGCATTTGACAATCAAGAAGGTGATAAGGTTTCAAATGCTGCCACGACTGGTATGTCCTCTAATCTTATTGTAATATCAGGGTGGAAATGTGCTTTTCATAAAAGAAATATGTGTTTAGAATAGATGAATGTCTCTAGATATGATAACAAACATGAAGAATCATGGTTGGTAAATTGTCTTCCCTTGTGCAGGACCCGTACGAAGTATGGGGAGAAATTTAGGACCATCATCTCAGATTAAGCCCTCCCGTAATATATCTGTGAAGGATGTAATTGCTTTACTGGAACGAGAACCACAGATGACAAAATCAACTTTACTTTATCGTTTGTATGATAGACAGGTGTAAGGTAGTAAAGAAAAAGCATCTAAAATTCAAAATAATGAAAATGTTCTGCAGTAAAAGTGCAGAGATGAAATTCCATGTTGTCATGATGCATTCTAGTGCTCTGTGACTGCTGTCGCATGTACAAATCTGTATATTTGTAAAGTTGCCATGTGAGCCTGAGGAACACTCGTTGAAGTGAGAGTTGTCTGGTAGTAACTCAAAACTGTACTTGTCAGGAACTAATACCTTGTAAAGCATAGGTTCGAGACTAATATCTTCAGGGTGAACAAGGCATTGTGACAATTGAATTTTCTAGCCTCTAACATCTTGTGACAAAACACATGAAATTTTCATAATGTAGGATGAAACAATCGCGTAAAAGGCCTTTGGAGGAAAGAAAGTATGTTTACATAATGACTTAAAGGGGAGATAATAATGGGATTTAAAAGCCATAATTTGTTGGACCAGAACAACTGTCATTGTATTATTATTAGCATTACTTATTGCTGGGTAATTTAACTTCCTCTTCTAGGACGACACCTTCTAATGGAGTGCCAAGCGATTGCTGGTGTCCTCATGCAGCTGTTGCATCATGCTGTTTGTCTGAGGTTCTAGGTATTTCAACTTGTTTATGATCATTTTGAAGTTTCTGTAAAACTTATCAGCAAGATAAGATTTGAGGTTGAATGTTACTGTTAAAACTTGGCAACTTGGCAACCTCGCATGTGTAAAACAGAGACTAGTGGCTCCCTAATACTATTAATGTTAGTACCTTAGTCAATGTCATAATCATCACGAGTCCATAGGTAAAACTATATAACTATTAATGTTAGTACCTTAGTCAATGTAATAATCATCACGAGTCCAAAGGTAAAACTATTTAATCATTGAGTCAATGTCATAATCATCACAAGTCCATAGGTAAAACCATATAATCATTGGTATTAACTTCTAGTTACATAACTAAAATTATATAAAAGGGCAGGCAATTTTGGATGTAAAAGCGGCTGAGAGGCATCTATGACTTATAAACTGGGTAACTCCCTGGATTTGGAATTTCCACAACTCATTAACATAAGAGTACAAAAATAGAGAGAATAGTACACACGAAAACCAAGTATTATACATAACACAATCAAAATATGTATGTTTTCCACGAATAGAACATATGTATAGAGATCATTTCTAGAACAAGGCACACATCCAAATAAAATGCATTGAGTGACTACCTGCACCTGTATGTCTCTTATCGAGGGCTCATGACGATTGGTGAGTTGGCAGATGGTTAGAATATTAACTGCACAATTTCCATGTCTTGTATAATTACACTAATTAGGAGAGGTATTCTAATCATCTCCTTTCATTTAATTCCGAAATGTAGACAATTATTCACTGACATTTATAAAGTACAAAAACAAAATCATCATATGTGAATAACAAGAATTATAAATATGTTTGTATAAATATATACAACATAAATGGTAAAGTGTCATGAATCAAAGCAGAGGTTTAATGATAACAACTGTCTCTTGTATCTTTTATGTATTATCTTTGGTTGACATGTCAATTTTCATGTTAATGTTTATATTCACAAGATTGGTGAAGAGGCTAATCTTCGTCACCTTGCAAAATAATTACAAATTTTTATTCATGCTAAAATCTTATTATTAAATTATATAAAAAACATAAATTACAATTTTTATTTTGTTTGCTTCCGTGTATTTAGTTCATTATTTAGTTCATTCTCCAACATTTAATGTTGTGTTTCCAAAGTGATATTTGTAATTTAAATTTTGTAGTAGAGTTTGATTTTTTTGTTCAATTCAATGAGGATCCCTTTGTAAAATGAAGGTAAAATGAAGGCTAGTTGTGAATTGATTATTTTTATTGCACCGCGAGTAGCGAGGTGCTTGTGACTCATTATTTGGGGCAACTAATCAAGCTCATGCAATCCAGGACCCTTGAACATTTCATCTTTGCTTTTGAGCACTTATCAATCTGCATCGAAGATGTGTGATTTTTTTCAAAGAATTTTCCATTAGTGATATGAAAGAAGAGATATGTGCATAGGTATTAATAGTTTGTCTTACTAGTTTGGAAGCCACTCGAAGAGATCAGGAATCCCAAAAGGTGATAAATGCTGAAATAAAAAAGGCCCCATTTATTCCTTGTCCTCGTCCACTTTTCTTCCCTTCCACTACTTCATCATCATTTTTTCCAACTCTCAAGATCCAAAAGTTAAGTATAACTAAAATGGTAGAAAACCAACTTAAAGGTCTCTACTACAATTGTGATGAGAAATATTTCCTTGAGCATAAATGTAAGGAGCAAAATCTCTTTACAGATATTTCATAGGACATTTTTGAATCATGTGAAAGTTGAAGCTATCACCCAATTGATCCCTCATCCATCTGTGGAATACATTTCTCCACCTTATCTACATGTGGGGGAACCCAATATCTCTTTGCATGCACTCATCGATCTTTCTTCTCTTGAAACTCTCAAATTGATACTACATCAAACATTGCAAAGAAACGCAAATATAACTTCATCAATCATTGTGTAGCCCAAGAAACGCAAATCCATGTTATGAACAATTTTCAAATTATGATTGCTAATGGAGGAGCAATGAAATGTGGTGGTCATTGTAAAAATGTTTGACTAAAACAAGTGATTATAGGTGATTATTCACTCACAACCCATGTTTAACTAAAACATGGTATTTCGGCACAGGTTAAACACCTTAAAAAACCTCTCACACAAATAGATGACAGATCAACATATCGATGTTTTCCATGGTTAAAACCCTAAGAGAGGGAAACGGTCCATGACCCTAGCCAAACAACTACTTGAGGCAATTTATTAATGCAAAATGCAAAATAATTTACATATGAGTTTCTCACAATCGATCATCAAGCAAATGACCCTCCATGCTCTTTAAATCAAGATCATGGA
Organism: Larix kaempferi; assembly: GCA_027924585.1. Classification (NCBI taxonomy): domain Eukaryota; kingdom Viridiplantae; phylum Streptophyta; class Pinopsida; order Pinales; family Pinaceae; genus Larix; species Larix kaempferi. The sequence continues at coordinate 12,702,845 of BSBM01000018.1, read as the reverse complement.
CCAATCAGGTGTTAAGCCACAAATTAGTAGTCATTAATATCAAGGTGAAGATGAACCATCGGATCAATTATTGTTTAGAACATATCATGATCATTAGATTACATAAGTACAAATGCATATTAAAGAAACATGCTTTACCTGAAGACACATTAAACCACATTGATTTTAACTAACTCCTAAGTGTTTAAATATCCTAACATCCCCCCTTAAGAATAACTTGGGATAAAATTGAAGGATTTACAATGGTGACACAATAGAAGGAAGGAGGCATTAGAGCCTATCCCCTCTTAATGGCAAATTCCCAAACTCCTAACATAGATTGAAGTTTAGAAAACTTTGCTTTTGTAACAGACTTTGTGAATATGCCTACAACTTGATCATATGTAGGGAAAAAAAGCACTTCAAAAATGTGATCTTGAATAATATTTTGGATGATATGCATGTATAGCTCAATGTGTTTTTTGTGTTGATGTTACTTTGGGTCTTTGGAAAGCTTGATGGCACTATGATTGTCACACCAAAGGGTAGTGGAATGCTACTATTGGAATCCAAACTCTTGAATGATTTGTTGAAGCCACATAGCTTCTTAACTTGCATTAACGCTGGATTAATACTCTAGTTTTGGTGAAGAAAGAGTAAGAGCTTGTTTTTTCTTCAAAGCCCAAGTGATAGGTCCGAAACCAAGGCTGGAAACATAACCTACAATAGACTTTCAATCATCAGGGTCACCAACTCAATAATCAATGAAACCAACAAAAAAAGGAATCCCTCCTAAATTGTAATGTATCCCAAATTGAATTGTACCATGATTTTATCAAGTATCATTTTGTTTCTTTCAAATGAATTTCATGAGGCTTTTCCATATATCGGGCAAAAATACCAACAATGAAGGAAATATTACGGCAAGTATGAGTCAGTAGAAAAGAATGCCTATTAAGATATTTAGACACTTAGGAGTTAGTTAAGATCAACTTGTGTAATATATCTGTTAGGAAAAATGTGTTTCTTTAGTGTGCATTAGTATGCATTTGTAAATATTTAATCCGATGGACACGATATGTTGTGATCCGACATCTCAACTTCTCTTAGATCATACATAATCTTGATCTGTGGCTTAACACTCGATTGGTTCATGATCTCTATTTAAAGAGCATGGAGGGTCATTGTTTAGTTGATCGATTATGAGAAGCTCATTTGTAACTTTCTTTCTTTGCATAATAAATTGCTCCGTAGAAGCTATTTGGTCGGGGCCGTGGAGTGTTTCCCTCACGATGGTTTAAACCACGTCAAAACATCATTGTGTTGATCTGTGATATGTTTGTGTGAAGTGGTTGCTCTAGGTGTTTGGTCTTTTGGGAGTACCTTGTGTACCCGAACACTGCCAATTAATTGATGGTACAAAGTGCCATATACTTTGGGTATAGTGCAGGTGGTAGTAAGTTTGACTCCAAATTGAAGGGAGATGACTAATTTACAATCTTCCATTTGAAAGTGACAAAGAAGTCAACAAGCATACTTAGATTGAGAAAGACAAATCCTTCTTTCAATTGCAAGATTTGGAGACCAAGGAAATCGTGTAAATTTCCTAAGATCATTTCTAATTACTTCTTCAGCCTAAATTTCACATGGATTAAAAGTTGAGGGTCACTACTAGTAAGAACAAGGTCACCGACATAAAGGACAAGGATCATGAGATGGTTTCCTACTGTCTTGGTGTAGACATTGGGATTACAATAACATTTAAAAAAACTAGTGTTATGAAAAAAGCTATCCATTTTAGCATACTGAGCTTGAGGAGCTTGTTTATTGACATAGATATTTTTTAAGGTAACAAAAAATTTGGAGTCATTATGAACATGGCTAAGAGGTTGTTCCATGTAAATTTCTTCTTGCAAATCCCCCTTTAAGAAGGAGGATTTGACATCCATTGGATGGACATCTCATTTATGTGAAGTGGCAAGAGATAGAACAAGGCGGATAGAATTCATTTTGTCGAATGAGGCAAAGGTTTCATTGTAGTCAATTCCTTCAATTTGGGAAAATCCTTTGGAAACTAACCTTGCCAACACTTCCATTTGATGCATACCTAGTTATGTACACTCATTTGCATCTGACAAGGTTTCTTCCTTTCAAAAGAGGTACAATATCCCAAGTATCGTTAGCTATTAAGGAACGTTATTCTTCATTCATTGTTGCATCTCAATTTGGATGGCTAGAAGCTTCTGCGAATGTTTTTGGATCATGAGTGTTTGAAACTTGAGATAGAAGAGAAGAGCCCCATTGGAACCGTGAACATGTTCAAAATTGATCTATAGGATCATTGACACGATCACTAATTGCTTCTCGCGTTGTAGGACCCATCTAGGAAGTGATGGTGCTTGTGCAAGTTCATGTTCAATGGACACAACTGGAGGAACAAGAGCAGGAGGAGGTGGATTTTCATCGTCACTATCACCATCTAGTTTCATATGGAGAAGAAACTAGAATAGGACCACTAGTAGAAATTTTGAGAATTGAAGATGGCTCGCAAGTTCCCGAGATGAGATATTTTCATCAAATTTAACATTTTCCTAATAATAATTCCATTAGATTGAGGTCAAAGAGGTCTATAACCATTGGCATCTTTGGAATATCCAGTTAAAATGCACTTTTCACTTTTAGGTTTTAATGCTTTCTACTTTTCATCATTAATGTGAGCCCATGCCTAACACATGAAAGTGCCTTACATCTAGTTCAATGTTACTCTATGGTTCTTCTGTGTTATATCTTTTAACAAAAGATTGCATGAAAGACTTGGAACACAATACATCTTTGACATGACCATCATCTGGTTGAACTGTTCCAAACCATACAACACTAAGATATCATATCCAACAAATATTTGTTTGGTTATACATTAATCTAGAGTAGAAAAATTGGATTTATCCTTGGACATGCGATCAGATGATCCAGAATCAATGAGCCACTCATTAAAAGAAATAGAAGTTGTATTTAAGGAAAAAAAAATAGAAACAAAAAGTGCATGTCCATGAGAAGAAGAGTTAGAAGAAGAATCAAGATTGATGGTGTGCTTCTTCATTGGTGCTTCTAAGGCTTCCATTTTCTTGAAACACTTAGATTCCACATGGCCAACTCACCCACAAAAATTGCAATGGCGTTAAGTATTCTTACATTTTGATTTAGTGCATTTATCACCATTGGGTTTAGGAACTTGTTGATAGGAATTGGGACTCTTGTTTTTCTTATTGTAGCGATATTATTGCTTCTTTGGATTCTTGCATTTATCCTTTTGTTGTGCCACTAAGGCTTTGCTAGATGTACCAACAATGCTAATCACTCCAAGATGCAAGAGCTTATCTTGCTCTCTAATCAAACAATCAAGAAAATATTTAAGAGTGGGTTTTTGGTAAGAAGCCACCCTAGAGGTTCTCTCGTGGAGTTAAAAGCATATACAAAACCATAATAAGGACTACCAAGCTTGGCAAGAATAACATAAATACATTGGATATTTGACTTAGGTATTTTTCATTCTTCAGCTAAAAGTTTAAGGGTTTTAAATAGTTTTCAATGCAAGAGAAATCACTTGGATTTAAAGAAACCAACTGATTTTCAAGTTGGTGCGCTCGAAACTCATTGTGAGTACCAAATAGGGTTTCCAAGCTCCATCTAGTTGGATAATTATTTGAAGATGAAATTGTAAGTCAATAGATATGAACCTCCTGATTAATTCATGTTATTCGTCATGTTTATTGTCCCATGTTACTTACTTTGAGGCATTTGTCATGACATTTTCTTTTACCAAGGTAATTAGGTAAAGTCCCTTACTTCAGAGGACATCCTCCATTCTCCATGAGAAGTGGTTAGTTGTAATGCTCCATTGGCATTAAAATTTTTAATATAATTAAACATAGATTTTAAGATTAAGCAACATATAATCAACGTGTAACCATAACAACATATAAATAACATATAAGCATTTTTGCAATAGCATCGAATAACTTAGAATTTTTAAAACTTCATTGGTGATTCACACAACATAAATTAACCTCATAAATCATGTAGCAATAACATCATATGAGAAAGCAATAGCATCATATGAGAAGTTATAACAGCATGTGACAATTTAACATCACAAGAAAAATACCTCTATATAAGAATGGTGATGAATTCCAAACTGAGCAAGCCTCCATCTTCTCCTCAAGTAGCTTCCCTCTTCATTGCCCAAAGTGGAACCACGGTTTTACCTCCCATCCAACTAGGGGCCTAGCCGGCTCCCTAGCCCCAGGAAACCATTGAACGGTCCCATCCAAATGGCCTCCTGTCCCTCCGTGCCCGAGACCACCAAAGAACAGATCAACGATGCACTAGTAGGCTATGTATCAAATCTTCCAAGAGTTCTCAAACTCTTCCAACTCTTCCCAACTTCTCATACCCCAAATTATCCAAAATACCTCTTCCTATCAAAACTCTTACCAAAATATCCTTCAAGAGAAAAGATCTCCTCTTCTCCATCTCAAGTGTCCTATTTATATCAAAAGTCCCCATCCTCCTCCTCATCCATCAATAAATTCCCATTAAATAATAGTCAACAATCAATAAATTCATTTTGTAAAAAAATAGCAATTTGATTTGAATAAATAAAATATTAATAAACATGGTTGCAAAGTCTCACTTGTCATGCTTCTATCATAAATGCAACTATGACATTTATTTCCTAAAAAAATTGTGCAATCCTATCTATATGCATTTATTTATATTATCCTTGTATACATAAGTCGAATAAGATATTTTTGATATACTATATTATACTATGACATATATTGTATGTATATAATTATATATATGGCATTCAATAATCCAATCATTTTATATAAATCTAAAACATATTTAAACAAGTCAACAAACTCATACTTTCAACACACAAGTAATGCCTTCAACAATTCATCAGCCAAGTTATTAATAGCTAATATAATCATATTAATGTATTCATTGATTGACCAATCATAGTATTGTACTCACGAATTGGCGTATGCATGGCCAATGCACACGTCGTAAGCGTGGGTACTAATAATCACATTTAATTATCCTAATAGATCATTATTACATGATCGCAGACAACGCATAGAAGAACAATTAAACAATGCACCATTCATCATTCATAATCATTCATACAGAACCAATAAGACATAATTAAATAAACATAATGATGGAATCCAACATATAATCACGATAGTTAATAACAATCAAGAACACCATCCAATCCATCATTGGTCCCATCCATCCCATCAGTACTCCAACCACCTAATCACCACTACTTCTAGCTCCTGACCTCACCATCCCATCCTCTGCTGGAATATACCATGGAATCTCGACTACGCGTATGACCATGTATAGAACCTGTAAGCGGAAGTGTCGATTGACCACATCGACCAAGCTTCCCCAGCAGGCACCCACTAGTCGTCATCCCACATCCACGGGAGCGTGCTCAGCACAACCCTCCCAGGACTCTGGATTTTCGGAGGTTCGACGGTGGGAAATGCCTCCACCCCTCTTGATAGTACTAGGGTGAATGCCCTACATCAACCATACTGTGCCATCACTGATCTAAGGGGTCCCGTCATTGTACAACCACTTTGGGCAAGTCGCAATTCCTGTCAAAACTCACACTCACCCATAAGTCATAAAATATTGTAATTCACAATTAAATAGCATAACAAAAAATTGATATAACATCATTATCCTCATGATCTCGGGCCCCTTGGCACTATAGGAATCCACCTATCTCATAGCCAATCAACATGTGGAATAGTTCATCATTAACATGAAACTCGTGTATAAGCATACCCAACTCTTTCAAGTGTTAATTCATATCAATAAAAAGACATTTAACTATAATCATGTAAGTTCTTTCTGCAACCAAACTAAATTAGCATTCCACATATTGATATTCCATATTCAATTTTACATGTTCAAATGAAATAACATATTCATTGTCATTAATAAATTAAAACAATATATTCCATTTACCATCCACACATAGGGAGTCCATATGTTCACATAACAATAGTCTTAATCAGCTTAAATGAGTCTAACATATAATAAACAAAGGAAAATGTTAAGCTAATTCACATTAGAGTTTTAATTACTAAGTGTGCAAATATGGGGCATTACATTATTATTGGTAAGCAGAAGATCACTTGGACTATCCATATTATACATGTAATATAATTTCAAAAATAGAAATTGATTGCCTATATGCAAGGATCTTGAAGAAATAGGCGGTTTAAAAAAAACTTTGAAAATGGACTCTCGATGTCAAAGTTATGCCTTTTTGAGAAAAAAGGCTTTAAAAGAACTGAGTCACGTGGTAGGAAAAAATCGATCCACACGGTGATGGGTTTACTAAGTAATGCATAATTCCCTCATTTCACTAACTTTGCCTTTAATCTCCCTTTTACAAATAAATTACTTTTAAAAATTTAGTGAAGCAAGCAGGAAATACTTCTACAATGAAGTTTAGCAATTAAAGTTACATGAACTTTTTCAAAAAGTAACTTAACAAATTGAAGGACTTGAACCCAAGACTCTTACTTAATAGAATAACTTTCAACCAAGCGAGTTAAAGAATGGGGGTGTTGTTGTTGTTGCGGTGAGAGAGCATGCCTATCCAAGAAAACTTGTTTTTCGCTTGCAAGGCACTTTTGCACAACCATACATAAAGAAAAAATGAAATTTTGAAACTCTAACTTCTCAAAGTTGGGGTTAGACCTTAAGTTAGCTTAGCTGAAAATGTAAGTTTTCTCACTGATTATTTTTTACCAATTTCACACAAGGTGCACGAAATGGGCATATGTAGTCAAGAAAATAATTTTAGCTATGTTTTTGAGTTTTCATATTCACATAGAGCGCATAGAAAAGAGCATACATTGATTGAAAATGTGACAAACCAAGAATAAAACATAAAATCAAGTTGAAATATGAAAAATGTGAGATAAATTCTAAAAAAACAATCCATAAATGTAACTACAATATACCTCTAGATCCGATAAAAGGGTTGTATCTTAGGAAAACAAAAACCTTTTTGAGTAAAATAAAAAGCATTTCCAATTGAAATTGGCGCTCTATATGCAATGGATCACCTCTCTTAGCCAAGAAATTCAAAGAAATAGCATAATCCAGAAATCCTTTGATGCATGCAATTATACAAGTTCAAGATCTTGATTAACAATGGGAATGGGTCTTCATAAGTTATTTGATACCACGTTCGAATAAAACATGGTATTTACACATAGGTTGAACACGTTAAGTAACTACTCAATCAAATAGAACACATATTAACACATCAATGTTTTACATTGTTAGAATCCTCAAAGAGGGGAATAGTCCATGACCCCAACCAAACAACTATTTGAGGCAAGATAATAATGCAAAAGAAAACAAATTCATATAAGTTTCCCGCAGTATATCATCAAGCAAATGGCCCTCCATGCTCTTTAAATAGAGGTCATGAACCAATTGGATATCAATCCATAGATCAATAGTAGTTAAGATTGGGGTGAAGATGAACTATCATAGGACTTAATGTTTAGGACATATTGTGATCCCCATATTACATAAATACTAATGCATACTAAAGAAACACACTTTACCTAAAGACACATTAGACCAAGCTGATCTTAACTAACTCCTAAGTGTCTAAATATCCTAACAACCTACATGTTTGTTATTGAAATCGGTGGTTCTGATATTGTCTTATGTGCTTAATGGTTATGAACATTAGGTCCATCAACATGCACTTTTGATGCATTGTACATGAATTTCCGATAGGAGGGGCACCACTACACT